>CM037881.1:33723757-34083489 GCA_021292165.1 Shinisaurus crocodilurus
CCTGGGGACAGGGGATATTTAAGCCTGTCACATAGAAATGCTCATTGTCTTATTTCCAAAGCCACATGCCAAAACATGCATCGTGGCAACCATGAGGGTGCTTCTGTACAGACAGATCATGGAGTTACCAGTCCAAAAGAAAAAGGGTGGAAGAAGCAGTAGGAAAACACCGGAGGGCTATGAATTCAAGAGGGAATCTGGAGCCCCTGTAACATTCCCTGAATGAGGCAGGGTGACTGCACAGTAAGAGCTCATCCGGAAGCACCCCGAGTCAGTTCCCAGGATTTGGCCAGTATTTACAAGAAAGTGTACTGAAACTAAAAATCCAAGACTGTGACCCCCAAGACAGTCATTCTGTAGTCATTCCACAGGCTAAATTAAGACTGTTTCGATAGAAATGATTTTTGGATTGCAGCTAAGAAAGAGGTCATGTCAAACTCCAGTTTCGAAGAGTTCCCTGAAGTAGTTGCATCATCCATCCCCATTTTGGGCTTACGTCCTGGCTCAGCATCTCCTGCACAAGGGGCCGCCTGGCTTCTTCTGTGACCTGCATTTTCCCTCCAGAGTCCGAGACACTAGGAGAGAGGGAAAGAGAGGTCTGTTCGTTTTTCAGTCTCTGGGTCTGGTTTGTGTGTGGGGGGGAATGGTGGAATCCCCCTAAAGCAGCCTCCCCCAACCTGGTGCCTGCCGGAGGTGTTGGACTACAACCCCCATCATCCCTTGCCAGCATGTCTGGAGATGATGGGTGCTGTAGTCCAACACCTCTGGAAGGCACCAGGCTGGTGGAGGCTGCCTGGAAGTTTCTTCTAGAATTCCCCTAATATCTTTTTTTTTTACTCTCTCCCTCGAGTCCTTGCCCATCATTGAGAGTTCACATACATACATGTTCATCACTCAAGGACCATGATGACAAATGCCAGTGTGCGCCTCCACGAAGCGGCCACCATAAATCAAAGACCACGCCCTGAAATGCTCTCACCATGCCTCACATCACAGTGGAAGCTGTTCACACATCCCGCTGCTAGTCACGGAGCAGCTGAGTCACCAAGGGACTGCACATTCATGTGTGAATCCACCTGAAGACTCACCACCCCGGGGGAACGTCATCCAGTCGCTTGAGTCATCTAAAGCTATTTGCTGTGCTGGCATCTCAGCATCTAGTTTCTCTTGTGCCTTGTTGTCTGGATTGTGCGGCCTGATCCTTGAAGGGCCAGCGGGGTGTATAATCCTGCCTTGTAGCAGAAGGTTGGAGAACACTGGACTGGACAATGCTTAGCTTAGGGTTGCCAGTTGGCCATTATTTTACTGGTCTACAGTGGTATAGTGGAGTCGGGGCTTGCAGGGACACAGCACCAGCACTTTTTGATTAGCAGGGATGCCAACGTCATCGGCCACCCCCAACCCCCAGACACCCACCACCCACCCCGTTCCCGCTGAGCTTAGCTGCAATCCTCACAGTAGCCGGTGGGAAAATGGATTTTTCTGGCAACAGTGTATTGTTGTGTGAGCTATCCCTGTTGCAATGCAGAGTATTTTGGGGTGGCCTGGTCTTGAATGGGCAATTAAGACCCTTTAGCTTTACAAAAGACCTGCTCCTGGTGGAGATGAAAAAGGGCTTGAGCTGATTTGCTGATATGGATCAACACAGCTGCCTGCAATGGTTGGACTCGCCTTGTGGGGCATGGTCACGGGGACTGTCATGTTGAGTGACTGCCCTTCAAAAAAATTCACTACCAGGTCTGACCAATAAAACTGCATTCTATTGAGTAATTGGTATGGGGGAAAGAAAATTCCATAAGCTTCAGAGGTGGCCTAACAAGCTTTTTAATGTATTTATTTGCTATTGAATCTATCCATGGACTGACCAAACTTGGCTCAGCTAGATTTTACCAAGTTTTACCCATAAACCACTAGATTCCACCTTGGCTCTCCCTATGACCTGCCTGGCTCTGCCCAGGCTCCACCGCTAACCCAGCACATTGCACATTGGCTCCACATGCTTGCTCCTCTCTGGCGCGAAGCCCAAGCTACTGCTATGGGCTTGGTCTGAAAGATGTTTCTTCAGGGGTCCCTTACAGCCCAGTGCCTCTGACTGCAAGGAGATTCAGGATCCCTTCCAACTCTGTCATCCTTGTCTTTTAAGATTTCTGTAAAAGACACCTATCAATGTGGGTGCCTTGAGGCAATATCTCTTAAGAGGCAACATCCTGGTAATGTGTTTCAGTGGGAGCTAGGATGGCCCAAGAAGACATAGGTGCTGGGAGGAAATGACTTGTCTTTCTTCTCCTCACTAGACAATGGGAGGGGGTGAGTGAGGTCTGCGTGTGGAACAGGACATTAGTCTGTACTGGGACCGGGTCTCAAGAGGAGGCAGGGAGCTGACTTTGCTCTCTGCAGGAAATCCTGTGCCACTATGGGTGGGTGGGTTCTACTCAGAGTCGGTGTTAGGGGATGGACCACTAGGGCTGGAGCCCTGAATCTTTCATTTGGAGCCCCAAATTTCTGGGAGGCCAAGGCCATCTGCCTCACTACCCTGCTGTCCATGGGCACTTGCTGAAATAAAGTACAGGGGCCCTGATTATTTCTGTTGCATCTGATCCCCCTGGACTATCTGGCTTTTTGCCCACATGTGCTTCAGCTCCAGCTGCCCCTCCCTTGAACCTTTCTGCCTGAGGTTTTTTCTGAAATCAGATGCCCTCCTCTCCCCTGTCCATACATCCCTTTGTACCAATAGGGGTGTCCTTAGGAGACAGGGTCCTTTAAAGACACACAGAGAGAGACTTTAGAGCGCATGTAAATTAGCATACGCAAAATTTGTGCATTCTGGGGCCTGAGTCCCAGATCTTTTCGGTACCTAGCACCACCCCAGGCTCCCTAGAAATCTGATGGGGCACACAAATCTGTTGGGAGTGCTGATGCTGTGAACTCTCCTATTACGCTCCGCCTGCATATATGTGTAAATAAGCCATAATGCCGTAAGTCTGCAGTGACTACTTTCTAAGGAAACTGAACCGAGTAAGTGCTGGACCCCTGAAACATCTCACCACTCAGAACTGCGCACGACACTACCATATTCTATGCTAGTGCTGTCCTTGACCCACTAAATCCTGCTAGACTCTGTGCAAGACCCGCCAGTTTCCAAAACACCCCCTTTCCCTAGCTGTGCCGGCTGGCAGTATTCCTGAAGGCAAAAGCTGGCAACCGGACTTCCCTTCCACCACCACCCCGTGCCATGATTCTATGAGCTAATACCACATCTATCCTAGAGTGGGTATCCACACCATGGCTGCATCGGTGACAACTACAATGAAGCCCTGAGCACGGGGGAAAGTCTTGTCCACACACCGATAAAGTGAGATATTGGCCTTCTGCTGCTGATCCACCACCTCATCGGAGACGGCAGGTCTGATTTCGGGCGGCCTCTCTCCAAGCTCGCTCTCCAGCACCTTCATCAAATCTCGACTGGCTTCTTCCTCATCACCTTCCACCACCCCGATCTGAGCCCGGCCCCCACGCTCTCGGTCACGGATATCTTTGGCAAGAAGCATAGCCTAAGGAAGACATTAGGAACACAGGAAGCTGCCTTATACAGAGTCAGACCCTTGGTCCATCCAGCTCAGTATTGTTGACATTGACTAGGGTTTCTCCAGGGTTTCAGGTAGGAGTCTTTCCCAGCCCTACCTGGAGATGCCGGGAATTGAACCTGGGACCTTTGGCATGCAAAGCAGGCACTCTACCACTGAGTGACGACCCTGCTATATTGGCCATCTGTTAGCATAAGCAGGTATATCTAATTTCAGAACTTTTTTTTTTAACCCTCTGAGGCTTGGTCTGCAGGATCTGATCTACACATGCATTAGAATGAAATAATAATTACAACAACAAAAGCTTCATTCTATTAATTCTAATATTATTCTTTGTTATAAATGGCCGTCTTGAGTGCCATTTTCTTGGTAGAAAGGTGGGGTACAAATCAAATAAATAAATATGAATACTTAGTGTTATCATCCTCATCATTATGGCTAACCTGGCTACAGCAAAGGAATGCTTCAGCCCTATTTCTTTCCTTGCTCTTACTTTGACTTCCCTTCTGTGAAGAAAACACTCAAAAATTAAAAAATGTAAGCCTGCAAGTTCCCTCCCCACCCCGGTAGCTAATAGTATCTTGGATCAGGGCCGTGGCACGGGAGAAAGGGCACCTTTTACAAATGAGAAAATGACATTGGAAGCTCCAAAGATGGAGCTCCACGTAACGTGTAGTTTGCCCCTCAGTCACAACCTGAAGGAAGTAGACGACCCCTTTTGGTCCCTGACAGAGCTTGTACCTTCATGCGTTCCTGCTTGTTGCTCTCCGGCCCATTCCATTGTACAATGATTTTGCCAAGATCCAGCAAGAACACGTCACCACTGTTAAAACTGTCCCAGCTCATCTCCACCTGCAGGAGTTGAAGGTGCAAAACATGGACATAAAAAGAGAAGCCACGAGTTACGGTGAGTGGGTTAGGACAGCGCAGGAGCACTGCATTTGCTTTATGGGTCACTGTTTGGAGACAGGAATTGCAGATACAGTGTCCTGACCTGGATCGGGCCCATAGCGGAGGGGGAAGAGTTAAAGTCCCCCCTACCCTACATGCTAGGATCTGTTTTGTCCTAAAAGACCCCTCCAGAATCAAGCCAGGGCACACAGTTGGGCTCAAGCTCACCTCTGTGGCCATGACGTTCCTCTTGCCCTTGACATGCAACAGCCTCTTGACACTGTAGAAATTGGTCTCCACATGGTTCAGTCCAGACGCAACACCCCCTTTCTTGTAGCTGTTTGGGTTAGGAAAGCGGGGAAGAGGCATGAGAGCTGTAGAAGCTGGATAGCTAACTATCTGCTACAGAGGATTAGGAATCATTCATTTGGAATTCCTGCCAGGGAAAACTAGAAATGACCAGCAGAGATTGTATTCAGTCAATGCTCTGGTACATCTAACTAGGGCAGCAGACTTCAATCAATAATCAGTTAGACTGATAGGTTAGGCAGTGGGTGGTGGAATCTGTTGATCAAGAGGGGAAAGAAGGTCACACACATCAATTAATCAAGCAACTCTTTTTAAACAGTTAATTACTTTCTAATAAAAAATGACAATGGCAGATGCCACCATGGAAGAAGCATGGGAGGAAATGCCCCTTCTGAGATGGCGCCTACCGCAACACATGTATGCACCATCTATTGGGGATGATAGGAGTTGCAGTCCAACATATTTGGAGGGCACCAGGTTAGGGAAGGCTAATCTAAAACAAAAGTATGTTTCCCCCCATAAAAACTATCATTTTGTTCATATACAAATTTATGCAGATTTAGGCTGCGACTCCACTCAGCCTTTCCTCGGAGTAAGTACCATTGGACATAAATGGGACTTATTTCTGAGTAAGCATGCATAAGATTGCACTGTTAAACCAACTAATACCCTTATGATTAAGCAATTTAAGATGCCTTTTATTGGATGACAGCACAACATTAATTTGAGATTCCTTGGGCTTTTCTACACGAGGCATTTTTCGTGCGCTTGTCATTCCTTCCCTACTCATGGTTGTTTATGGGTTCTTTAGATGACATTGTGATCTTCCAGCTTTGCTTCTGTTTTTAAAGAGCACTTCCAGCATGTTTTTTAGAGCAGGGAAAATGCAGTATTATTTATGAAAGGGAAAGAAAACACTTTTTCTACTTGTGTACAGTATTTGTGCTATTCCACTATACCACAGAGGTAATGCAGCAGAAAAGCAGGAAAGGAAATGCTCTTCCTGTAGTGCTCAGTTCTCAGTTCTGCAACAAAACCGAAAGTACGTAGATACAGCTGATTAGCAGCCTCATGTAGAAAAAAAACTCCTTGAGGAGTCGCTGTGATACCCTAGAGAGGCTTGGGATGTGAGAGAATGGGAGCTGGTTGAGGCAGCCAGTTGAGAGATTGGGTCTTTAAGAGTCAGTCTGCCACATAGAAAATCATAGTAAATCTAACATATGGTTTCTGTAAACATCTCAACTGGTAGCAACTAGCCTGGCCGCAACAATGGACTGGATGAAAGCTAACAAACTGAAGCTCAATCCAGACAAGACTGAGATGCTGTTAGTGGGTGGTTTTTCTGACTGGATGGAGGGTGCTCAACCAGTTCTGGATGAGGTTGCACTCCCCTTGAAGGAGCAGGTTCGTAGCTTGGGGGTCCTCCTGGAGCCATCATTGTCACTTGAGGATGAGGTGGCCTCAGTGGCACGAAGTGCCTTCTACCAGCTTTGGCTGGTGGCCCAGCTACACCCCTCTCTGGACAGGGATAGCCCGGTTTCAGTTTAATCTATGCTCTGGTAATCTCCACATTAGATTACTGCAACGCACTCCATGTGGTGCTGCCCTTGAAAACTGTTCAGAACCTGCAGCTTGTGCAAAATGCAGCAGCCAGATTAATAACTGGGACCAGAAAGTCTGAGCATATAGAACCAATTCTGGCCTGCATGCACTGGCTGCCTATATGCTTCCGAGTCTGATTCAAGGTGCTGGTTTTAACCTATAAAGCCGTATACGGCTTGGGACTGCAATACCTGTCGGAGCGCCTCTCCCAACCTAAATCTACCTGGACACGATGCTTAACATCTGAGCCTTCCTCCAAGTTCCACCTCCGAGGGAGGCTTGGTTGGTGGCAACAAGGAGGAGGGCCTTCTCAGTGGCGCCCCCCGATTATGGAACCATCTCCCCACTGAGGCCTCCCTGGCAGGGATGGGGACTCGGACTCCAGGACTCGACTCGTGAGTCGGACTGAGTCCCCCCCTCTGACTCGAGTCGGACTCGAGTCCCAATATTTTTAATGGGACTCGAGACTCGACTCGGGACTCGAGACCAAGGACACTTCAACATCCCTGGGCTGTGCCAGAAGGAGTGGAGAGAAGTGCGATTGCCAGCGAAGATTTTTTTTTAAATCATTTCCCTAAAATGCAACCTTTCAGACATTTTGGGTTTGGCTGCCTCTGCCTGCCTGTTTGGGGTTCCCAGCCTCCTCTGCCTGCCTGGTCTCTTCTTAACCAGTTCCACAGTTTGAATTGTCCAAGACAAACGCCTCTGCCTGCCTGCTTTGGGGTTCCCTGCCTCCTCTGCCTGCCTGGTTATTTTTATTTTGGGTTTGTCTGCCTGGTCTGTTCTTGTCAAAATCAGTTGCAGAGTTTTGAAATAAAAAGGCACACTTGTGCCTAGAATTTAATTAAGCCACACATCTGAAGTAGCCTTATTTTGTTGGGAAAAAAACCTATTGATTTTAATAGGAACTTGTGGAGTCAACTTTGGGAGTGACTCGTGACTCAGTGAGTCACCATTTTGGACCAAGGACTCGGACTCGAGACTCGGGTCCAAAGACTCGTGACTCGAGACCAAGGACTCTTCAACATCCCTGCTCCCTGGCACCAATTCTGTTATCCTTTCAGCGCCAGGTTCAGACTGCCCTCTATGCCAAGGCATCTAATGGCACCTAATGGCTCTTACTGGGATATGGGGGGGGGGGGGCTTATGTTAGCTGTGTTTTCTCTTAACAGGTCCAGTTATATTGCATTTGTTTTAGTTGTTCAAATTGTTTTAAATTCTCTTTTAAATGTTGTATTGAGATTTTTATGCTGATTTTACTGTACTTGTATTTTGTATAGTATTGTATGAACTGTTGCGAACTGCCCAGAGAGCTTCCGCTATTGGGCAGTAGTATAGAAATGACATAAATAAATGAAAAAAATAAAAACAGCCTAACAGAGGCTTGATGCTCTATCCCCATCTAGTGGTAGCACTGGGTAATGCAGTGTCAGTGGTGTTGAGTCTGAACATTTTAAACATGTGAGATCTTTTATTTATTTATTTATTATATTTATACCCTGCCTTTTTTCCTGCAAGGAACCCAAGGTGGCTTACATAGTCCTCCTCCTCTCCATTTTATCCTCACAACAACCCTGTGAGGTAGGTTAGGCTAAGAGTCAGTGACTGGCCCAAAGTCACCCAGTGAGTTTCATGGCCGAGCGGGGACTAGAAGCTGGATCTCCCGAGTCCCAGTCCAGCACTCTAACCACTACGCCACACTGGCTCTTGTAACACCCCTTTTCTTAGGATCACTTTGCAAGCCTCACTCCCTCCACTATTACACATTGTCAAAGGCTCCACTCCATATGTTGTAGTCATTTACTCTGCTATCATCTGTCCCCCATTGATTTAAAAGCCAAGAAAGTGATTTTAGTAAAGTGTGTAAGTGTGTAAATTATCCTACAATATATTATCAACAGTTCAAAATACAGCGCAGCAGCTGCAAGGTATAAGAAGACATTAGCATTCATGTGTGTGCGTTTACATGCATATGCGCTAGAGACAAGATGCATCCACAGTCCCCAATCAGATTTAACTTCTAGAGACACTCGGGAGGAAGAAGTTGACCCCAGTAGAATGACAATTCCAATAAATATTAATGCTATTTAGTAAATAATATAAGCTAGTGAATATTAATATATTCTAATAAATATTAATGACATCCCCAAAGGGCAAAATAGGGACAGGGATTAAAAAATGGAGGCTGCCGCTGGTAAGCAGGGCAACTAGAGCAGCTGAGA
This sequence comes from Shinisaurus crocodilurus, assembly GCA_021292165.1. Classification (NCBI taxonomy): domain Eukaryota; kingdom Metazoa; phylum Chordata; class Lepidosauria; order Squamata; family Shinisauridae; genus Shinisaurus; species Shinisaurus crocodilurus. The sequence goes on from CM037881.1 coordinate 33,732,366, forward strand.
GCTGTAGGACCCCCCACACACACACACACACAAAGGTGCTGACTTTGGCAATCGTGTGACCAGCGTAGAACTGGGCTTCCTGAGGCAGTCTGTCATACGACGGGCTTTAAAAGAAACGGCATCAGCCGTCAAATAACCAAACAGTGTGTGGCACCAGCAGATGGGAATTTGCACGTGCAACAGAAATAATCAACCGTGGCAGAGATGGTTGTCAGAATGGGCCTTGTGCCCACCACGCTTCTGCAGCCTATCAGGAGCACTGGAGTCTGTTACATAACGGACACTTTCAGGCCATCTCTTCCCCAAGGAAAAGTCACCAGAAGTGCAACACCCACATTAAGACTCTTCATATCTCTCTGATTACCAGATGATGCTGGAAACAACTAACATGATGGGATGGGTAGCATACGCCATTGTGCGTTGCTTGTGAACATCCCAGGTAACATTATTACCTGGCTGTTCCCTGTCCAGGGGCAGCCCAACCACTAGGTGGAGTGAGGCAACTGTTTCAGGAGTCAGGTGCTGGGGGTCAGCAGGGGCAGCCCCCCAGTGGTTCCTCCTGAGCTCTCCAGCCATTCCCCTCTCTTGGAAGGTAAAGCCGTGTCTGCATCCCTTAAACTAGCCTGCTGCCCTCAGGTGTCTTGGTGGAGGACCCCGTTCCATCGCCAGCGTTGAAGTAAGATTCAACTGCTAGTCCAGGCCGCTGCTGTAGGTGGGATGGAGGGGGAAGCCATCTTGCCCTTTGCCTCAGGCAACAAAATGTCTTGCATCTGGCCCTGCCACTTTCAGAAGACAGAATGATAAGCCAGTTTGTGGGAGCAGTTACCTAACCAAACAAGGCAATGCTTCCATTTTTATTTTATTTTTTACCTGATGGGAAAGAGTTAGTTCCCTGATATGCTTTCTGCCATCACTTCATGCAAAAATGCAGATTGAATGTATTGTTTGTAGATAGGATTACTGGCAAATACAAAGCAGCTTTGTTCTGAAAACCTTGGGTGTCACTTTTTCCAGTGTGAGGAACAATCTAACAAGAAGGGGAATTATGGAGGAACTTATTCCCAAGGGCACTGTTAAGAGAAGGTAGGGCGGATACCCCCCCCCCCCGCCCAGGCTTCAGACCACAGGATTATACCTTGGGAATGCTTTTATTTTTGGCCAGCTCCCCAGAGTTACACACTGCATAACTATTGTTCTGAGGATTCTGGGATATATTCTAACACATCCTCAGTTCATGAGAGGCACAGGTGAGTGGAGCCTCACTATTGTCCTGCATGAACTGATAGCTCATATCCTGGCCTCTCCAGTCTCCTCTCCTCCCACCAAAACGCCCCCCTTTCCCCCTCTCAGACAGAGCGCTGTCTCCAACCTCGGAGCTGGGAATCCGAACTATCCTATGGCCCCTCAGACAATGTCTAGGGGGCCATAGGATCATTCCTCCAACATTTTTGAGAATCCTGTCACATAGAAGAAGGCAAAGACTTGTCCTCTGCTGCCACAGAGGCCCGTGTCAGAGGAGGGTAGATTTTGGTTGAACATTAGGAGAGGGAACAGCAAGAGGGGAAGGCACTTGTGTGTCCAAAACAGACAAGAAAAAATTCTCAGGTGCCTGAAAAAACTTTTATTATGCCCAACGCGATTCCTTCCTCAGAGCCCACTTATCTCCAAATGTGTCGCGAATATTCTTTCCAATGCTTCTTGTCTTAAAACACTCAAACATTGCGCATTAGGAGAGACGTCTTGATGGTAAGAGAAGTACAACAAGGGAACCAATCACTTGGGGGGGGGACTCTCCTTCACTGGGGATGGTCTAGCTCTAGATTCCCCGCATCTAGCAGGAAGTTGGACTAGGTAGCCTACAAGACTCTCTCCCATGATTCTATGATTCTGTGAATCCCCACTTCCCCCTACCAGAATCTGAAGTGGTATCCCCACTTGTTCTATCAAGAAAAGGCTGCACACTGAGACGGGTCAAGCCCGTGACCTCCTACTCACATGACGCCTTGCTTGAAGTAGCCCTTGAAGAGCGCAGACTCGTGACCCTGCACCTCACGGTGTTGCACAGGGATCCCGCCCAGGTAGTCATCCAGCCGGGTGGTATAGATGGCGGCACAGCCCTGCTCGTCTTGTGAGGAACATTTTCCAATCCAGTAGTGGATGTCATAGGACAGGGTGCCGCCTGATTTACGGGTCTGTGGGAGGGGGAAAGGTCATGGAGAAATAAGGATAGATAGACGCAGGTGAAGCTTCTGTGAGATGCCCCTTGCCTTCCACATCCCCTTCAAAACATAGACAGGCAAAGACCCCCAAGTACTCATCTCAGCATTTGGCTGGCTTGCAGCGCAGCATTTGGCTGGCTTGCAGCTTAGCATGCCTGGAGTTTCTCCACCCCAGGGTCCACAAGCTCTCTCTAGCCTTCATACTGCATCACTACTGCAGCCACTGGCTATGGGACGCTTGTCCAGCTGGCTCAGCTTGTCTGTGTGTGGAAAGCTAGGCAGGGTCAGGCCTGGTTATTACTTGGGTGGGAGACCCCCTCCTCTAGTTTCCTGCATTGAGCAGGGGGTTGGACTCATAGATTTCATAGATCATAGAGTTGGAAGGAGCCTACAAGGCTATCGAGTCCAACCCCCTGCTCAATGCAGGAAACTAGAGGAGGGGTCTCCCATCCAAGTAATAACCAGGCCTGACCCTGCTTAGCTTTCCATGCTCAGACAAGCTGAGCCAGCATAAGCCACAGGCCTGTACTCAATGGCCTTGTAGGCCCCTTCCTACTCTATGATCTATGAATCTATGAACCAAGTCCATCTATTATACAGAGGCTGCCATGGTGAGTGTGGAATAGTGAGAGAGTGTCGTGGGCACTCTCAGAAAATGGCTGCCATGACGTGCTTGCCCATTCATAAAATGGCTGCCATGGTGGGTGTGGCTGGTCACAAAACATTCATTACCCAGAATGCAAACTGGTGAGGCTAAAAGAAAAGTAACATACCCAACAACCTAAGTAAAAGGCAGAGGTGGGGGAGGGGCTCTGACTTCCAAAACACAAAACTACTCTTTGAACTGAAATAAAGATGGCACTGGAGGGCAGCACTTTGCTTTGTAGCATGCCCGCGCCCTAGTTAATTAAAGAAAATAATTAAACAAATCTTAAGAAGTAAAATAAACATTAGGAGGGGCAGGGAACATGGTGGGCACCCAGAGAGGCGTCTGCGGGCACATTGGTGCCCACAGGCACCACGTTGGCGATCCCAACACTAAACACTTTCTCCTGCGGACTCTGCCTGTTATGCTGAAGAGCCGCAGCCAGTCAGGCCAGATGGGCAAATAATCTGACCTGGTACGAGGCAGTTGCCTTTGGCAAGCTGCCAATGTGTATCTGCTAGCACGGGTGGGATTGAGCTTTTGGTTTATGAATGCAAGTGTTCCCTTTGGAACGTCTGGAGCGGCATGCCCAAAGGGAAATCCTGCCGTGGCTGGAATGTGGTTGGTTTGCTACAGGCTGAAGGAGCTGGTAGCCAACACAAGCAAGGCTTTTTCAGTTGCTGCCACATGCCCAGATTATCTTACCTCTAAACTAGAGTCAGCAAATGGCAGCAGTGGTGCAGCTAGGTAATTTTAGACCTGGGACTGAATGGTCTTATGTGGGGGTGGGCGGGGGGGCAGGACAATTTCCCAAATTGCCAAATGGGCCCATGGGCCCCGAAAGGTTGCCTACCCCTGCTATAGAACATATTGCTTAGAATTAGTAAAACATCCTAATCAAACATTGATGCTGTTATATTTCATGGATTTACACAGAACCAAAAACCACCTTTCCAACTTCATAATGCTGTTAGATCAATAAGCAGAGATCTCCAGCACCGGACCGCAGGCAGCCTCTGTCAGGGCACTTACTGAGAGGAGAACGTAGCAGTCACCTTCATAGAAGCTGCCGTGAGCTTTCGGAGGCACCAATACGAGATCCATTTTCTGGGAAGAAGAAGCACACAGCTAAAAACAGTGTCCAAAGTAAACTACGGTACCTTCAGTCACAAGCTCCAATCATTCCCTCCGCCCGACCTTCAGGCATCTATCAGTGATGCCAATGGAGATACTTGGGGTACTACGCGGAGCAGATGAATCATGCAGTTGTACAGGCATAACCACAAAACGTTGAATTCATCGTAAAAGTCGATGCCAAACCCATGAGATGCTGAAATGGTTGTGTGAACATGCCCTTACAGTACAATCCTATGTAAGTTTAACCTGAAATAAGCCCCAGTGTATTCCATGAGACAACGGGAGCTTCCAGAGGAGGCTTTTGTTGTGCAGTCGCCCTGCCTCATGCACAGAAGGGGACCCAGACAACAACTTCTTTCACAAGTAATCCTCCCATGTTTTCCCACTGCTGCTTCTGCCTTTTTTTTCTTTCCACAAAAAAGGTAAGGAGGAAAAGATGGAATAGTTGCACAATGCCCTTTGATGGGTAGAGCTAAGTGCCCTCTGCCTAGAAGCACCCTTACTCTCAAGGACCATTCAATCAGTCTTTCCTTACACAACTTGAGAGAAGAAAATTTTTGAGCTTGCCATTGAGAAAAATGCATTTATCCCACCTCAATCCTCCAGATGATCAGTCCAGGTGTGTTGGTAACAGCCTTGAAGGCACTGGTCAAAGACATGATGGCTTTCAGTTTTTGGAATATTCAGCAATACCTGCCAAAAGAAGAACAAGTAGTTCCACCTATTACCAAGGGGGAGAATTCAGGATGCAAAAATAGGGATAGCAAATGTTTTACTTTGTTGTTGTTGTTGTTGTTGTTACATTTATAACCCAGCTTTTTTCCTCTAGCAAGGAACCCAAGGCGAACATGATCCTCCTCCTCTCTGACTAGATTCAGACAACACGATAACTCACACTCAAGGGTTGAGTATGGGCTGAGTGTGGGTTGTTGTTGAACTGTGGGTTGTTGTTGAACTGTGGCTTATCGTGTTGTCTGAACCCAGCCACACTAACAAACCATGGTTTGTTAACCACAAACAACCCATGAAGAGAACCCATGGTTTGTTGTTGGGTTGTGAACTGTGGGTTGTTCACCGTGGTTTGTTATCTCAGCTGAGTTCAGACAACACGATAACCCACATTTCAAGAACAACGCATGATTCAACGACAACCCACACTCCACTCATACTCAATCTATGACTGTGGGTTATTGTGTTGTCTGAACCTAGTCTCTATTTTATCTTCACAACAACCCTGTGAGGTAGGATAGGCTGAGAGTCAGTGACTTGCCCAAAGTCACCCAGTGAGCTTCATGGCCCAGTGGGGACTAGAAACCGGGCTTCTCCAGTCCTGGTCCAACAGTTTGAGCACTATGCCACATTGGCACTCTTTTGACAGACATTATTCAAAATATGTCACCCTTGGGCATTGAACTCACTAGCTCCCTCCCTTCAGGTGTTTAGCCTATTCGGGTTTAGCATACCTGAGTAGGGCTTACCTCTCCATTCCATCTGGATCAGGAGAGGCTGTGCAAGTGCCTGGAGGCCGTGATGAGCTAGGTGAGGACCAATAAACTGAAATTAAATCCTGATCAGACAGACACTTTGTGGGGTACGTGGTTCTCGGTTCTAGGAATTCGGTAGATGGCCTGTGCAGGATGGGGTAGCACAGCCTCCTCCCAACAGAGCAGGTACATAGTCTGAGAGTAGTCCTCAATTCAAAGCTGTCCCTGGAGGCCCAGGCGGCCTCAATGGTGAGAAGTGCTTATGGTCACCTATGGCTGCAGACCAGGATAACCTGGTGATAGTAGTCCACACCCTGATAACTTCCCAACTGGACTATTGCAATGTTTTCTACATGGGGCTTCCCCTGAAGATGGCTTGGGAGCTGCGGCTGGTGTAGAATGCTCCCACCCATGTGTTAACAGACAGCAAGATGTGAGCATATCACACCAGTCTTGAAATCTCTACACTGGCTACCACTGAACTTCCAGGCCCAATTCAAGGTGTTAGTAGTAGTGATACAAAGCCCCAAATGACTAAGGACCCAAGTACTTGAAGGATCATCTTCCCAAATTTAAAATCATCTGGGGAGGCTTTGCTTGTGGTGCCCTTGATGAGTGTGGTCTGGCGGGCTACCACACATGACAGTGCCTTCTCAGTGGTTGCACCCTGGATATGGAATTCCCTCCCGGTGGAGATCTGGTCATCCTTCATGTTGTTCTCATTTAGGTGCCAGTTGAAAATGCATTTATTTGTGCAAGCTGTTGTGGTATAGGCAAGTATATTTTTCTGTTTATCTGTAGCTGGTCCCGGCAACCCACAATCTAATCGCTCTCCCAGGTTCGGATGACATGACAACCCACTATGGGTATGAACAACCCTACAACAAGCCATGGTTTCTCAGGGTGGCTTGCTCACGAAAATTAAGCCACCCTGCGGAGAATGTACCGGGTTCGCATGACACAAAACCCCACCATGCTTGGCTGCCTGAGGTGGGTTGTCGTGTTGTGCAAACCCAGTCACTATTATACTCTCTGGATCTCTGTGTCAGGCAAGAAGTGGGATGGGCGGGGTGTAGAAGAGGAGGGAAGAAAGGCTGACTTGATGCTGAAGTCGTGAAATCTGCATGGTCAGAAGATAGAGAGGAGGAGGAGGAGGAGCAGACTGAAAGATTTTAGGCCGGCCTTCCCCAACCTGCTGCCCTCTAGATGTTGTGGACTACAACTCCTGGCATTCCTGACCATTGGTCATGCTGGCTTGGGTGATGGGAGTTGAAGTCCAAAACATATGAAGGGCAGCAGCAGGTTGGTGAGGGCTGGATTAAGCTCAGCCTACTAGGTATCATGCAGGTTTCAGGTTGCACAGAGGATTGTTGGGACAAACACACACACTGGGGCTGTTTGCACGTAATGTCGGCATTCGGCGGCAAATCATGGATTAACCCACAAATTGCAAGGAAGTGCACTGTGCACAAGCCACTTCCAGTTTCCAGCAACAACCTACAAATGCCACATTTGTAGGCTGTTACTGTGACGTCCAAACCCAGGAACTTTGGGTTGTTCATGGGTTAAGCAACCCAAAGTTAACCCATGGTTTGTTGATGTTGAATTGTGGTTTGTCGTTATGTGCAAACCCTGCACTATGGTTTAACTATGGGTTGTTAACCACAAACAACCCTGGAAGAGAACCCATGGTTTGTTGTTGGGTTGTGAACTCTCGGTTGTTTGTGGTTAACAACCCATAGTTAAACCATAGTGCAGGGAAAGACAACCCATGATTCAACAGCAACCCGCAATTCAACAACAACCCGTACTCTGGGTTGTCATTATAAGTGAACCAGGTCAATGGCTGATTCCCCCATCTTTTGAAAGTATAAAATCCAGTTGATTAATACTCAGATTTACCTCCAACCTTTGGCAAAACATACAGGTTCCTTGGTTGGCAGAGAACAAAAGTAAAGAGAAACATAGCATTTTTATATCAGCAATGGCGTGTAACCTGAAATTGGCATGACACCTAGCAGAGCTTATTCCTTTTAAATCTGTGGCTCCCCCTCCACTCTGCCTCAAGACTCTGACTATGCAGATTTCATGACTTCAATATCAATTCCGTTTTCTTCTTTCTCCTCTCCCTCCTCTTCTGTAACATCTTCCCTGATTAAGAGACCTGGAGATTTCAAAGGCTTGCCCACAATTTTGCACATATTTGGTTGGTCCTAGTAAAAAACTGAGTGTGGATTTTGGAATTTATAATCTGTACAATTCTTAGTGCCCTCTCTCTATTTAACAAGTGTTCCTCTTATATCTTTTGTGCCAGTGCCTGTAAGTGGTTATGGTTTCTTGCAGTTGACCCAGTATTTGTAATAAATCCATAAATCACTAGTATATTTCTCCTTTTGTGTCATATAGATTTCCTTAGCCATTATTACAGTAATCCACTAGGGGATGCTCTTGCTGTTTGCTTGCTTGTCTTGGGACAGAACAATTCCCAGTTACCGTACATAGAGATTCCAGAACTTTACTAGTAATGGAGCTACATCACTTCAAAGACACACATCCTATCTCTTCTACATGTTATCTATACATACCAAAACAAAAAAACAAAGTTCCATCTGACTCTTCCAACATTTCATCACAGTACTACAGCATGACCAAAGAGAGCCCAGGACCAGGTCTATGCAGACAGGAGCAGGCTTGATTCTCCATGACTGGAATCACTGAGATTTAGCACCTTGCCCCAGCCGGTTCTAAATGGTTGCCATTCACACCCATGGAGAAAAGTAAAACATGGGAGAGACTGCTGCAGTGAGAGCAAAACCTGTCCCCCATTCCCTAACACCGAGTGGTCCACGGCTCCACACTCACTGCCAGGGATCCTGCGGGGACATGCAGTGTATGTGCAGAGCGCACTGAGATGCACAACATCAAGGAGTTCCTGCAATATGCAAGCTTTCCCAGAGCATACATCTCATTTGCCATAATGCCAGGCATTTTGCTACTCTGTGTGTGTGCTTATGTGTATGTGTGTGTACACACTATTTCTCAGAGCTCCCCAGCCAGGTATATGCAGATGGGGGGCACACATGCAGATGGAGGCTGGCTCAGTTCTCAGTGTCTCCCATTTAGTTCTATGGTGTGTGTGTGTGTGGGGGGGAATCTGTAGCCTTCCAGATATTGCTGCACTCCAACTCCCATCATCCCTGACCATTGAGCATGCCAGGTGGGGTTGGTTGGAGTTGCAGTCCAACAACATCTGGGGGCTGCACGTTCCCCGTCCCTGCTCTATGGGGCAAGGTATACATACAGGCTGCAGTCTGGGGGGCAGTGCAGAGGGTTCCAAACTGACTCTCATCACTTCCTAGGACCTAGGTCCTCACCTGGGGCCAGGGGTCAGGTTTAATCCCCCACTCCAGTGATGTTCCAGCTTTCTCCTATATACGGTAAGTGAATGGATACCATTCACTCATGTGGGGGAAATAAAGCATTGCACTTGAAGACAATGTTGCAATAGAGGCAAAAACCATTCCTAACTGTGGATGGCCCAGTCTCTACCAATAAAGACCTGGAAGGCCAGTCTGATCATGAAAAGTGCTGAAGGCAGGCTAACTGGGAGGCCAGAAGAGGACGCATTTTTAACCCGGGACAGCATAAGGACAGGCCTGCTCGATCAGACCAAAGGCCCATCTAGTCCAGCATTCTGATCACACAGTGGCCAACCAAGACACTTTTGGTACTGTATTGTTTTTATATTATGTTCTTATGGTGTTGTTGTTTATTTTTAGTTTTATTATTGTGCTGATTACAGTTTATATACGGAGTTTGGTTTTCTTCTGTTATATTAATTATGGATTTCTGTATTTGTGTGTGTAAGTCGCTTCGAGACTGTTTTTTGCGGCGCAGAAATTTGTACTACTACTACTACTAATACTAATAATAATACTAATAATAATAATAATCAGATGCCCACAGGAATCCCACAGGCAGGATATGAGTGCAGGACCGGTGCAAGGCAGTTTGGTGCCCTAGGCAAGATCAGATATTTAGCGCCCCCCTTCCCACTTGAGAGCGCTGTATTTTTTCCCCAAGGTGTTTCTGGCACCCCCTTTAGCCCTGCACCCTAGGCAGCTGCCTAGTTGGCCTAATGGTAGCACCGGCCCTGTATGAGTGTGATAGCACCCTCCCACTCATGTTCCCCAGTAACATGGGTGCAATAGCATCCCAGCATACTGCCTCCGATACCGGAGACAGTATATAGCTGTCATGGCTATATAGCAAAAAGGCCAAAGAAACTGTTCTGCTAACATGGAGGCCACCAATGAATTGCTGCAATATAGCAGCCTGGAGCAATGAAAGTTTGAGAACCACGGTCTGGTTCTCAGAAGCTGTCGACACCTTCGCTTTACATGCAGACAATGACAGCACCACATTGCTGGAGCTGCATTGCAAATCTTCAGCTGGGAGGTTAATGCATTTGCACCGATTGATAGTATTTTATTATTTATTTGTTTATCGACTGACTTAGCTCTGAAACTGCAATAGCAGCAGGAATGAATGTGCTGCCTCTCTTTCCGGTACAGCCATGGCCGGTGGTATAGTAGCAAATTTTGAAGTGCAGGCGCTCTTCGTGACAGTCCCCATAGCCACGCCCCCAAGGAGGGGCCAAAAATGGCAGGCGGTTGATCCAGATCAACAAACCGGTTCTAGCAGTTTTCATCTCCACCAGGAGTAGGGTTTGTTTGTTTTGTGGTAAAGTTAATCGGTCTTAATTGCCCGTTCAAAACCATGCCACCCCATAATACTTTGCATTACAACAGGGAATTGTTGCTGGGAAAATTCATTTCCCTCCCCAGCTACTGTGAGGATCTCAGCTAAGCTCAGAGGGAACAGGGAAGCCTGGGTGGTGCAGGTGGCAGATGACATAATAGTCCTGCTAATTTAAAAAAAAAAGTCCTGGGGCTTTGACCCTGCGAGCCCTGGCTCCACTACAGCACTGGCCCTGGCTTCCTGATTTGTCTTCTCTGTTGGGTGTGAGGTGGGGTGGGTAGGAGGAGCTGCTGGTTGGCAGGGATTATCAGAGCAAGGACAGGCATGGTGGCTAGAACATTTGTTCTCTGCTACAGGAATTGTGTCAAGGGCAGATTGCTGTGCACCACAAACTGAACCTAATTTTTAAAAGAGTATAATTCGTTGTACCCAAATCCCCCCCCCCCTTCTCCTGTTTTCTGCTACAGCTAGGACAAGCCCCGGGATCTGCTTTTAGCATCTTGGCTTTGCCCTCTAGAACAGAGTGCCTCTGAGCATGTCCAGGCTTCCTTTCCCTCACCACTGAGTCATCACAGCCAGCCCAGGGCCATCCGAGATCAGGAGAAGACAGACAGAGGTGGCGTTGTCCAGGCAGGCATGCACTTTGCTCCAACTTTTTTTTTTTATTAAAGAAAGCGCCTGGCACACAGGGTGTTTCTGCATGGGGCCATGTGTACGTCCCATTGCGCAGGTAGACGGAGCCTCCTCTCTTGTTCTTACAACTGCGGCTCTCATCAAGGCACACATACAGAGCACGGGAGGGTGGCATGCAGATACTTACAAATCACTGGGAAGCTCTAGCTGCTCACTGCTAGCTTCTCCTTAATGCGGCAGGGGAGAGGCACGCTCCAAGACGAGTGAAGCATTCTGGGAGACCCAAGGGTGGGCAGGCTGGCTCAGAGCAGCCTAACCTATAAAAGCATCCTTCCTACACCCTCCCCCTCCATCCCCTCCTCCCAATTGCTCAGTCATTGAAGCCAGATGGTGGGATTTAAGGAGGGGAGCAGTCCAGCCTGTAGTAGACTCTTGCTCAGGGCTTGGAGGCATCCCAAAGGCTGGGATTGATTAGCCAGCAGTATGCAGGGGTGAGCCTGCTTGCTTGGACTTCACTTTGGAAAGAATTGTCCAGCCCTTTCCTCCTTTAGCAAGGGAAAGGGGGTACAAACACCAAGAGATTTGTGGGACCAGGCCTTGCGCCTCTTCTGGAAACTGTGAAAATTCACCTTCGCCTTGTCTAAAAACTAGAGGGGACCAACGGAGTCTTAGGGGGTGATCCCCTTGTCAAGCTTTTCCGCAACAGGCAAGCTCTGGAATGGTTCCTGCTGTGGAGGAGGAGGAACACACATGGAAAACGTTACATCAACATGGGAACTCTTCCATATGGATTTTGCAGGGAAGATACTCAAGTAGGATACGAGAGCCTCCTTGCTTCCTGTTTGTGGATCATTCCTGCAAAATCTACATGGATTTTCCATTCTTATATAACACTAAAAAAAAAGTATGTTCCAGAGGAATCATCCTAGTGCACTCAGCACAGAACATTAAATGTCACGTCAGAGCTAGCCCTCATGCATCAATGTCCCAATCCAGCAAGGGAGATTACCATACAAAGCAGGTACAGTAATACCTTGGATTGCAAGTAATTTGGTTTGAGAGCGTTTTGCAAGACAAGCAAATTTTTAAATATTTATTTAATTTTTTTTTTACTTGATATACAAGCAACGTCTTGCAATACAAGTACTGTAGTACGGCTTAAATTAAAAATCTCTGTACAAATTTTTTTGGGGGGGATTTCATTTTGATATAAGAGTGTTTTGGATTACAAGCACGTTTCCGGAACGATTTATGCTCTCAATCCAAGGCATGACTGTACATCTGCACTGAGATATTCATTCTGGGGCCAATCAAACTTTATGGATGGGAATGTTAGTGTGGGTACATGCATCCCCACCCATGTAGCCACTCGCTGTGCTCACAACCCACAGTGGTAACTGGGCTGGGGTCTAGGTGTTTTCTCCAGGTCCGTGCTAATCCAGATAAATCTCCAGCCCCATTTCCAGGCCAGATTTATCTAATCCTGAGTCTCGCAAGTCGCAATACCCTTGTATGATGCCACGCATTAGTGGCATACCATCAATTTATACCACAGTGCTAGGGTGACCATCGCGTTCAGTTCAGTTTGTGATGCTGTTGCAACTCCCAAATTGATAATATTGCAGCAGCAAGACAAGTCATTGGATCCCATCTAAAAGTATTTTTATTTGCTGGCACAGCAACACAGAATCTGGTAATGAAAATGGGAATTGTGTAGGATGTTCCCGGTCCAAATGCCTGCTGATATCCAGCAAGGGAATCCATGCATCTGATGGTGTCTATTCCATATAAGGCAGGGTGCATCAACAGGGGAGGGGCTATAGCTCAATGGTAGAGCACTTGCTTTACATGCAGAAGGTCCCAGGTTCAATCCCTGACGTTTTCAGGTAGGTCAGGATACAGGACCGGTGCAAGGCAGTTTGGTGCCCTAGGCAAGATCAGATATTTAGCACCCCCCCCTTCCCACTTGCGAACACTGTATTTTTTTTTTCAAGACGTTTCTGGCGCCCTCTTTAGCCCTGCGCCCTAGGCAGCTGCCTAGTTGGCCTAATGGTAGCACCGGCCCTGGTCAGGAAACACTGCTGCCTGAAATCCTGGAGAGCTGCTGCTGCCAGTCAGTGTTGAAAATACTGGGTGAGATGGACCAATGGTCTGACTCAGTATAAGGCAGCTTCCTAGGTTCCTGTATAATATGCAACCTATATTCTCACTAAACTCATATACTGTGCAAAGGCTTTATTTTTTTAAAAAAAAACCCTCCAAGGACATTTATTATATTTCCTAAGCCCAGTTTTTTAAAAAGTGCTTTTCCCTCAAAAGCAATTATTAATAAATAGCACAGGCATTAATATCTACATCCTAATCTGTTAAAATGTCTAAGGGTGCCTTCCCTGTGGTGGCACCCTGACTGTGGTATATCCTCCCCGTAAAGGTACAACTAGTGTCAACACTGCAATCTTTTCGGGGCCAAGTTAAAACATTTTTATTTGCCCAGGCAGTTGATTATTGGCATGTTTATTAACCTGTTATATGGTTTCAGCTGCTCCTCCTCTAATGTTTTATGATGATGATGATGATGATGATGATGATGATGATGTCTTATTGTTTTGATGGTATGTTCTATTTTGTGTGGCCAGTTTAGTCATGCTCTTTGTACACCACCCTGGTATCCACAAGGATGAAGGGTGATTTAAAAATATTTTAATAAAGACAACTAAAATAAACAAACATCCTAAATGTATGTGCAGTGCTAACTCAGCTAACATCTACTGAATGTTAGATGTTAATCTATTGAGGAATAGAAGGGATATGGAAGATTATTTAGATGGCATAGAATGCATGGACATAGCTACATCACAGGGCATATAATCATTTCCTTTGCTTAGGGAATCCGTGCCGTGGGAACTGTAGTTTGGCATGAGGGGTGGGGGTGAGGGAGTAGCTAGGGGATGCCCATCAGAGAATTATCAGCAGTTTCACCAAGCCACAACACCCCACACATTGGGGGTGGGGAGACCATGCCATTGAAACTGACACAGGGCTGCCAATATATATTTCAAACTTCCTATGGCATTTTAAGAACTGAAAAGAGCATTTTCAACTACAATAAAGGGCTGGGGATTTATATCATTTTTGCTCCTTCAGTCTAAAGGGTTAAGTTTTGGAAAATGTATCTCATTGAGAATGAACATAGCATTAAAAAAAAAAAAAAGTACTAATCTGGGCTTCTTTGGACTCTGTTTTTTTCCCCCTAAAGCAAATTTGCCATCAACGTTCTGGAGAAAAATTTCCAGATGGTGTAAGGAACCAAAGGCAGCCTTGGGTGTGGCATCGCCAGTGTGGCAGGCTCCTAAATTAATCTCTCTCTCTGCTTCATGTTGCTGCCTTTTCCTTCCTTCCTTGTTTTCAATCACCCTAACCCTTACTAAAATACACTGGTGTCTGAAAAACATAAATACTGTAATCAGAACAAATTTAAAGTGAATGCAGAATTCGAATTTCCCTTGGAACAAAAATGTGTATTTAAAATGGCCAGCCCAGAGCACACCCAGCCCCCAACTTGGTACATTCAGACCCATTCACTTTATTTATTCCAGGATTCAGAGCTGGGTGGCCACCAACACACCTCTCAGAGAGCCACTAATTGATTTAACTTGGATTCTGTTGCCAATGATGCGGACTGATGGCACTGAGTCATACCAGGTAGTCAGTCACACCAGAACACTAAACAGAGTGCAGACTAAGCCAGAGCTTTGCCCATGAATTTGACTTCATTTCCAGGTTTCAGCCCTGGAATGCAGGAAGCATGAGACAATAGAGGGCTTCTGGGTGTGTGCAGAGTGCCTTTTGTTCACCACTGAGTAACCACAACCAGGCAGCCCACACCAACTGAGAGACCTGAATCTGATCTGTATAAATAATATTTCAAGACTGTTCAGTCATGAAGCTCAATGGGTTGCACTGAGCCTAACCTACCACACAAGGTTGTTGCAAGGATAAAATGAGAACTCCCTGTATGCTGGTCTCAGTACCTTGGAGGAAGGGCAGTATACAAATGAGATTATCTTAATTTCTGCAAGTTACTTAACAGATTTCAGGCAGGTTTGAGCCCCAGTAAATTTTAGAATTTAGAGCTGAAATCTTATTTGTGCTTATCAGAGAGTAAGCCCCAATGAACTCAGTGGGGCTTAACTTCTGAGCAGACATGTAGAGGATCACATTGTAAGTTAAGCATTTGCTTTTTCAGAGACCCTCCCCTCACTTTCCCTTATTGATAGTGAAAGTTTGATTCTCATTCTCTCTCTCTCTCTCTCCTGAGGCTCTTCTAGAAAAAGTACATCCATCAGGTCATCTTGACATCCATCCTTTCCATTCTTTCAAGTCTTGCCTGGATGGTCCTCCCTCTCTCCCCTCCTCACCCCCAGCCCACCCTCCTCTGCATTCCTTTGACCACCCATAAATCAAGCAGCACTTGCCTGGGTTTGCTTCTCTGGCCCAGGGTTGAGGAGCACAAGCTGTCAAGCAGAGCAAATGGGCTGCTCTAGCGCCGAGTAGTACATCAGTCCAGAGGATCCAGACCCACTCACTAAGATTTGCCTGCATTTGCATCTTGCCTTCATATCAGCTGCCTGGGCCAATCAGTGCCAGCCTAGCCCAGCAGATTGGATTAGGTTAGGGAAAGTAGCTATTTGTTTCTCTTGACAGCCCTGAAACGTGAGGAGATACAGAGACTCCAAGGCCCCATGTCCACCGCACCCATTTCCCATTGATTTTTCTAAAGTGCAGCTGTAGATCAATAATTCAGCAAAATGGGGGCAGTAGGGGATGTGGCGCTAACCACATTAGAGTGGTTTGCTTGGAACTGAGAAGCAAAGGAAAGGTGGTAAATCAAGGCAACGGTTTTGCCCTTCAGAGGGAAGGAGTCAGCAGTCAAGAGAGAGGCTGGACATTTCAATGCCCCCAACAAATATTTAAGTGGTGTGCAGAATTTCAAGTGTTTCTCTTACCCACTGAGCTTGGGCAAGGAAAGCAACAGGGTAGCAGTTTATGCATCACCCCCAAAAGAAGACAAGAGGGCACCAATTTGCATGATATGCTCATTTATATGTACACATGCAAATTTCGAGATAATTACTATGATTTAAATAGAAATGCAACGCAGCCCACCATAGTGGGGAAGACTATGACAAGGTGACCTGTGTGGCTGCTCAGTCTGCTGCCGAGCAACCTCAAGGCCCCTGCTCTCCCTCATGGTTTGTTGACGTTAAATCAGACATGGTATGGGCAGCCCATCACAGAGAGGACACTTTCATATACAGGACTGTCCTCTGACAGCTATCCTAACAGAGGACTGTCCTCTGTAAAGTAGGCCACCCGGCCCCTAGCAGGGGCGGGGAACCCCTCGCCTGTGGGCCGAATGTGGATTTCCAGGCCTTACAGTCCAACCACTGGAGTCTCCCCAGGCTGTGCCCCCTCACTGGCCCTCCTCTCGGTTATTGACATTATTTACTTCATCCCACTCTGTTCTCCTACTTAGGACCTACTACAAAACCGATTGAGGGAATCTCGCACAAGTTGAAGGAGAAAGGGCTCCTGACAGGGCTCAACTGAGGTGATTTGGACCTCAAGAGGGAAAAGTATCCCGAATTCTAAACATAAAATACCTTCTGCTCCTTTCTCACTATCCCCAGGATAGCATATATCCATGAGCATTTGGGTGCAGTGCAGTAATGCACCTATATTCTATATGCAACCCTGACTCCAGAGAGTGGCGAGGTCAGGCATTTGCTGGGTCCTCAAGGATTACAAAGGGCCCACTGCCCTGATGTTCTCACTTTAAAACAGCCCACCCAAGAGGCTGTGAGAGGGAATATCCACTTTGCATGCCCTGCCTCTTTTCTAGGCCAAGGGTGGCTGTCTTGCCCAAGTCACGATCACCAATCAAATCAATCAATCAATCAATCCTGGAGCCAGCCTTGTTATACCCAGTCAATTCCTGCAGTTGTGCACAGGGCTAGCTGGCACCTGTATGGTAATCATTCAATGACTACATCAAGGGATGACTTGTGTGAACAAGCCTTCACAGCTCAAAAGCACTGCTGATAGATCACATCACATTACCTATCCTACCCCATGCTCCCAATTCTAAAGATAAAATACCTCCTGCTCCCTTCCTGCTATCCCCAGGATAGCATATAAGCATATATCCATGAACATTTGGGTGCAATGCAGATATGCACCTATATTCTATTTCAAGGGTGAGCAACTTGTGGACTTCCAGATGCTTTGGCCTACAACTCCCATCAGCCCTAGCCAGCAGAGTCAGTGGTGAGGGTTGTAGGCCAAAATATCTGTAGAGTCAGACGTTACTCACCCGTGCTTTACTGGAGGGGGGGGGGAAGAGCTCAGGAACCATGGGCTCAAGCCCCACTGACCTGAGTTAAATTTTGTTGCACTTAAGAGTTCCCCTAGATCGTACCCTTAGAGCAGGGGTGGGCAACTTGTGGCCCTCCAGATGTTTTGGCATATAACTCCCAGCATTCCTCACCATTGTCTATGCTGGCAAGAGTCGATGGGAGTTGTAGACTAAAGCATCTGGAGAGCCACAAGTTGCCCACCCCTACCTTAAGAGCCTGATAATACACCTGCATCACTTGATTTCTTACTTCATTACTGGCAGCTGAATGTGCAAACTGACTCCAACAACAAGAATTTGGGGCACTCCTGGATGACATCCAAAGCTCCCTCTGTGGCAACCTATTTGCCTATGCAAGTCAGTGGCTGATGTTGGAGTCCTCATGTGTGAACCAGCCCTGTCTGCGGGATATGTGGGCCATGCTTCTTTCTGCAGCAAGGGAAGAAAGGTTTACCTTACATATTACCTGCTCAGTCACAAAAGGCCATTCTGTTCTGGTCCCAGTCAACTCCAAGATTCAAAGGGGGGGAAATAAGACACACACTTGCTCTCTTTTCTATTTCTTTAATTGCAGTTAATACAAAGATTCCAAAAATAGAAAGATCGAAATGGCAACAGTGCCGGCTTCAAGTTTTGGGATTTTTTTTTCAATTAAACAATTAAAACAAACAAAAAACCCAGCAAGTGAGGACATGTGACAAAGGCAACTGATATTTTTACACTTGAGTGAGGTGGGGGGGGGGAGAAGGGGGAAGCCCATGGCTCGTTACTCAAAAGCCACCAGCAACCGCTCCCTATATGAAATGGGGGCACCGAACATAACCGGATACAAGAGGTACAGCAAATATCAGTGTATGTGGTGGCTTTAGTGAAGGCGGGTATGTGGGGCTCCCCTAAAAGGCACATCCCTGGTTAAGTGCTAGGGGTGCCTCTAGGCTGGTATTTTACCTTCATCACCAGCTGGGTTTGATCAAGGCACAATCCCAACATTGGCAATTGGACCCAGGTATCAATATGGCTATTAAACAAGACTTGCAAGCCAGACCCGCAGAGTAGGAATGTGTGCTAGTGGGCAATGCGGCAGGGGGGCCCTTAGAGTGAATTCACACAACCAACCAACCCCCCCCCCCCCATCGGCAGGATTGTCTGACAGGATCCATCACCTGAGAGAGTCCAATTCCACATGACTTTCAGCAAAGAAGTTTCCACAGCTTGATAATACTATGGGGGTATCCCAAGTTTATCATGTGTTGGCCTCCTTCAGATGAAACTAGGTCCACACTGATCCTGACACACAGAGAGTGCAACATCTGACCCTGTAATTTGGGGAGGGAGAAAAGCCAGTCGTCTCAATCTCACCTTAGACCCATCTTTGGGGATGAAGAGAAACAAGCAATTCTGGAGCAAGTGTAGAGCACAGCCTTGGGGGAGTGTAGAAAAGAGGAGTGCCATTGCTAGTGTTACATTTTTACCTCAGGTGAAGGTTTTGAAGCTTAGTGCAGTGGAGGAACCGGGAGTCAGTTTCACATTGAAGAAAGGGCCACAACAGCCAACCTGCTGGCAGAGTGCAGGAGGAGGAGGGCCGGAGCTGAATTCTCCTCAGCTGCCAAAGGGCAAAGACAAAGCTGTGGGCATGGACTCAACCAGGAAGGAGAAACAAAGAGGTGTTGTTCTTTCCAGCATTCATTAACTTTGCAACATTTAAAGCTCTCACTGCTTTGTGTCCTGGAGAGAAACAGCAGCTGACTGAACTACGGGGGGGGGGCTCTTTCCTCCACAACGTAGGGAGACCTTCCCCCCATTCCCTGCTCATGGGGGTATGCACTATCAGCAGCTGAGGCAAAGAGCCAAACGATACATTACGCTAACCACATCGGGCGTAGCCGAGGCGTGTCTTTTTTTACTCTAGTGTAAGTGTGCACAGCCCCGATTCAGATGGGGACCACCACACTCCAGGAGGGGAGGGTGAAACCTTGCCCCCAAATTCCCCCCTCCGTGGGAAGAATTCAGGAAGGGAAACAGTGTGTGGGGGGAAGATTTAATCCTCCCCTCGGGGAGCACAGTGGTCCTGATACAAATCAGGGCCACACGCACTTACACTAGAGTAAAAAAAAAAAAAGAAGGCAAGCTTCAGTTACACACTATATGATTAGCGTAACATGTACGGTAGCTTCACTCAGAGAGGACAAGGCCCCATACTGAAAGTGAGGCCAACAGTGGGAGGGAGGGAGAAGCAGCAGACTCCTTTCAAGCACAGTTGAGGCCGGCCTGCCTGCCTACCCCTGCCCCCCCCCCCGGTCAACTGGTAGCCAATCAGCAGACTTAAAAGGACAATGAAACAGCACATCAAGCAGCACACTGGCCAGGCTAAGAGCTGCCTGCTCACTCAACCAATAGGCTAGCAAGGCTTGAAGCTTTGGTCCTTTCAAGCGTCCCAGCCAGGATGAGATGACATACAACGCCCCCCTGCCCCCCCCGCCAGATCCAAGCCAATGAGGCAGCACCAGAAATAAACAAGAAGAGCTCGGAAAGCCCCCCCCCCCAACCCCAGCCAATTCTACAATGGCTAAACATGGCGTCACTTGCAACGTATTGCTTATGGGAAGGAAAGAGAGAGAAGCAAGCTGACTTAGTTTATCCATTTGGTTGTCCCTCCAATGTCATTTGGAAAGCACTTGTTCACAGCATGTTGAACATGACTAGGGAGGGCAGCGTACCATACCAATGGGAAGGGGAATGAGAGAAAAGAGTGGCTGTGACAGCTCCATGTTATGTAAATAGTAAGAAAAACCCTGTCTACATTTGGTTTCTCAGAGCTGACGCCACCTGAAAATGCTGAGGGAGAGCATTGTGAAAGACCAGGGCTGGTTGCCGAGAAAGCCTGACGAGAAAGAGGCACGGTCACTTGCTGGCAGGCAGCTGCAGGGCACAAAAATGTGAAGGCAGCAGTGAAGTCTTCCCTCGCTCCCCCGATAACAAGACATGGAGCAGGCTGCATATACATATGTGAAACAACACCCACCCCACCCCGCCCCAGCTTCTAATATGCTAGTCCATGATTCCCTGAGGCCACCCGAGGGGCCGGGCTTTCAAGTTATGACAACGGAGCCTAGAACAAGTCCTGAGTGGGAAGCCAGGTTACGTTTCTGGCATGACTGGGCACCACTGAGGGAGGTAGGCCACCTATGGGCAAAAAAAAAAGTTGCATCCTCCTATCCTTCAGGCTAGCATTCACACTGAAAGAGGGTGGAAGAATGCACAGTTCTGAGGCATCCCTGTTGGTTTTGGTGTGGCCTGCCAATTGGGTGCAGTTTAAGGCAAAGATGTTACCTAGTCCCCAAGAAGCAACACTGGGCCATAGTGCAGGAACATGGGCATCTCTGCCATGTCGGTCCTAAAACAATATGGAGTGTGGGGCTTGGGTGGGCTAGCTGACTTAGCCTTAGTCCTTACCTTTGCTACGCCACTAATATTAGAGGGGGGTTTGCAAGGGTTTCTCTGCCTTTGGGCCCTTACCTTTTGCCCATAGGCATAACCGAATCACAAGACAAGGTCTAAAAACATGTTCAAGGCTTCCCAAAAGCCAACAGGAAAATTAGGGAGCGAGACCCCCTGAAAGCATGGGAAATGTTAGGAGGGAGCAGGACAGAGGAGGCCTCACAAGATTTTCTTTCTTTCTAGCCAGGTATCAAAGGCAAAGAAAGTCTCTCCAAGAAATCCAGTGGCCTGAGCAGCTGAAGGACCGGATCCCACTTGATGACACCTGGCTAGGACAGACAGAAGTATCTGAGAGCCAAGAGGAGGCATTCTTGACTCCCAGCCCTGCATGGGAGATAAGGCGCCAAATATGCTAGGCCCCACGGCTGTGTCCCAGCAGGGCCTGGATAAGCAGCACTCTCAGGAGCATCCAAAGGGGAGTGGGAGGCATATAGCTTTTTAAAAAAAAATAAAAATAGCCAAATCATTTGGCATTGCCTTAGGTTGCAAAGGGAAAGGGGGAACGGCAGCCTGAGCTGCCCAAACCACAACCAGAGCGAATCATCCTTGCAGCAAATAGAGGGGGCAGGGAGGAAGCAGAGCCCTGGGAAAACAGTGCCTCCTCTTGATGCTCCCTGTGTCCTCGCAGTGCATAGATACGAGCGCTATTGGGGATGGGGTGTCCATCTTGGATGTCCCTGCTTTTGGTGGAAAGGCTAGAGGCTCTGGCATCCAGCCATACCCTGGTTGGAAACTGCTCTGGTACTGCCCAACGGGTTTAGGCCAGGCAGGTTATTGCCTCCACAAAGTGCTTGCATCTGCCTTGTTGTCAGGCCATTAGGAACAATCACACTGTTCCCCTTCCCTCCTGGCCAATACTGAAGGCACTGAGTGAAAAAGTTCCCCTGTGGGCATAGCACTAGGAGGGCCTTAGGGTGCCCTCAGCTGGCCAAGGCTGGTATAAACATCTTCTGCTTCGCTCAGCTCCTCAAAGATAGGAATCAGGTTCAGCAGCTCAGTGTCCGCCATGTCATCAAACCAAGACTG
Source organism: Shinisaurus crocodilurus (assembly GCA_021292165.1). Lineage (NCBI taxonomy): Eukaryota > Metazoa > Chordata > Lepidosauria > Squamata > Shinisauridae > Shinisaurus > Shinisaurus crocodilurus. The sequence continues at coordinate 33,754,185 of CM037881.1, forward strand.
GACTGGCACCTACAGGGGAGTCAGAAGCAGAGAGACATCAGTCAGGAACACCGGGGTGCATGTAGACAGGGAACAAGGACATAACATTTTGGGAGAGTTAGAAGAAACAACAAAAAGCTAGGAACTTGGGGATGAAATTAAAATGTCGTAGTAATTACTTGACTCCTGGCTAAATCCCCTTTGACTTAGAAATAATATGAAAAGATAGATTTGCTGTCATATCAGGCATATACAAAGCTCAGGTTTTTAGAGAAGGAGCTGCAAAATGAGTGCATTCAGGTAAATATCCAAAATATTATAGTACAAAACTTAATTTTAAAGAGTTTGCAAAACTCTGAAGAAAATTAGCCAGACTATACGAACTAAAGACACTCATTATTACAACTACTGCTGCTAACTGTCACATGTGAGACCTTGCAAGTGTTAATCCCCCTGGTAAATAGATGTGCTCTACAACGCAAGGCTAGAATAATATTTTTTGAGCTGGAGAGGACTGAGAACTGTTTGCAGTTGTGAGAAAAGGGGTAGGGGGAAGTAACCTCAAATGTTAAAGGGGAAAAGTATGTAGTACAGTCTTCCTGGGACTCACTTCAGAATGCAGGGTGTGTGTGATCCCTCACATTAAAACCTCCCTGCGTGTGGTAAACTACCACATCAGATTGGGTGGGTGGCAGAGAGAGGGACAGAGAAGAGGGCACCTTTGGTACAGAGCTTGGGAACCCCTGATGCCAACTCTTGCAACAACAGTGAAGAAAGGAGGATTCTGGTATCTGGTCATCTCCACTGCTTCTATTTTCATTATCATTATCATTATTTATAGACCAGCTTATCTGCTAAAAATCCAGGTGGTGTACAACAATTTAAAACAATAACACATTAAGAGAGCAATCCTATGGCCCCTAGACAGTGTCTGGGGGGCCATAGGATACTTCGGATTCCCAGCTCTGAGGTCGGAGACAGCGCTCCGACCTCAGAGCTGGGAATCCGTGCTCTGCTCCACCACCCCCAGCCGGCATGGAAAGAACTGCACCAGCTGCCTCTCTGAGGTCAGGAAAGCGACCTCGGAGAGGGTGAAAAGGGGGCGTTCTGGTGGGTGGGGAGGGGAGGAGACTGGGGAGGCCAGGATATGAGGTATCCTGATGCTTCCCCAGTCGCCTTCCCTCCCCCTATGAAGTGCTCCTGCTAGACAGCGGAAAACAGGCTGTCTAGCGAGAATGTAGAGCGGGAAGGTGAAGACCGCCTGCACCGCTCCTCCTGCTCTGTACTGGATGGCCGTAAGTCTCTGAATTCGGAGGCTTATCATAATCGGGATAGGATTGCGCCCTAAAACAATAAAAACAAGAACATTACTACCGCTGCTGCTACAGTGCTACACAGTGCCTTGAGCAAGTGCCATCTCAGAAGAATTTCTCCTTCGCTCTCCCACAGGAGGGAATGTCTCTCTTCTGAGACAACCATCTGCCATGCTCTGCTTGATGGATGCACGCAAATGCCACAGAAAGCACCACCTTAGAAGACCATGGTGAGAAGAGGGGAATTCCTCCTTTCAGAGGTCGCCTGCCACCTGCTTTGATGTAATTGTATTTCTTTCCTTAACTAAAACTACATCAAAAGGTGTTTAACCAATAAAAGTTGAAGTCCCTCTTATGATTTAAAAAGTCTTTACTACTTGACTGCTAGGATAAGTCAACAGGCAAGCCCAGCTACTACTTAATCTCCAATCCCACCCACAACAACCACTTATGGGCAACCCCAAGGAATGCTCACCGCATTCTCCGGATGGAAGATGTAGGAGGCAGGAGAATTGTCCAGGATCAGGGTTTTACGTAGGTCGCGACCCAGTCGGCTGAGGTCCTTGACGTAACAGCCCTGGTGGAACACGCATGACTCCCGGAAAAGGCGAGTTCGAAAGACTCCACACTTGTCCAACAGGTCGGTTACTGGGTCAGCATACTGGGCAGAGTGATAATGGGGTGCATTATTAGACTAGGGCTCAGTATATAAACACAATATCCAAATGGCGAATCAGAAGGCCAGTGGGACTCTGAGTTCTATCCATCTATGACCAGATCATGCAAATGCAGAATTTGATATCTGGCATGGATTTATTTATTTTTTAAAAACATAAGTTTCAAGCCTTTATGGATTTGGAGATAAAGTTGAAAATGCATCAATGATGCCTTATACAAGCTCAGACGCCAGAGAGAGGCTGGGCAGAACTTCCAGTGGTCAGTTGATGCGGAGGACTTCAGTGCTCTGCGTGGTTCTTCACTCCTCCCCATGGCAGGGAGAAGCAAAATAAACTATGCAAAACAAGCAAATATATGCAAAAATGCCCAATTTTGCATAATTTAGTCAGGTGGCAATATTTAGTGTTTTAGGTGCAGAATTAGATTTTTTTTTTAAATGCAGAAACAATATGCAGCCCTGAAGGTCTAGCAATACCCCAAAAGCTTAGCCCAGGCCAGAGCTACTACCAAGAAAGTCTAAAACTATAACCCGTCCATCTCACAAGTTGGAAGTGATATGACACCCTCCTGCCCTTTTTGCCTCCGCTTCAGACAACTCCCCAAACCCAAGTTCAGGCTAGTCCCTCCTCATCCCTCTCACCTTGGCCAGGCTGGCAGTGAACAGCACACATTCAAACAGCTCCCCCATCCGCCTCAGGAACTCATCTACAAATGGCCTCTTCAGCACATACACCTAGAAGTTAGCAGCAAAGGTGAGGAGATGGCACAGACGGATTACTTATTTATCTCTATAACCTACTTTACAGCTGGAGCTACATGCGACAAGGAAAAACATGAGTTCGACGTCACTGTTTGCTAAAGCACGCCACTGTGGGGCACCTTTGTAGGGGAGAAGAAGTGGGTGGGAAGGGGATGCTTAACCCTTCCCCTGCTCATTGTTTTTCTCCCACTGTCCCTCCCACCAGGTTGCTTACTACTGACCATCACTTTACTCCCACTGTTCTATGCACTGAGCGGACTTGGCTCTACAGGGCTCACAAAATATGAATCCAAGCAACCACTTTGTAACCTGCTGTGTATTAACTATGAAGGAGACTCCCAAAAAGGGACAAAGGAGAGATAAATCATTGGGGGGGGGCCGAGTCTGGATCCTATTTGACTTTAAGGTTGCTTCCAGATGCAGCGCTCCTAGCGCTACCAATTAGAAGGAATAGCTCAGCTATTCTGTCTTTTTCTCCTTAATGGCTTTTCTGCAGTAAGGGGGGGGGGGCGGCGGGGAGGTAGGAAAACATGGGAGGGTTATGAGTGGAAGACATTGTCTAGATTTCCCATAAAATTTTGTGAATGAGGCAGGGCAACGGCGCGATAAAAGCGTTGTCTGGAAGCACCCTTACTCTTTTTGGTTCAGTCTTCAATTTTCCACTGCCAGCAGCTCTCCACTCTTTGAGAACTAGCTGCATGGGCAATGTTCTCATTATGGAGAAAGCTGTCTTGACTCGCGGTTTCCTGGCAATTTGCAGCTTGGTCTCTTCAGTGTTAACACTTTATCATAGGATCATAGAGCTGGAAGGGGCCTACAAGGCCATCGAGTCCAACCCCCTGCTCAATGCAGGAAACTAGAGGAGAGTCTCCCATCCAAGTAATAACCAGGCCTGACCCTGCTTAGCTTTCCAAGCTCAGACAAGCTGAGCCAGCAGGAGCCACAGGCCCCGCTCCTGTTGTTCTTGTTTTTGCAGGACACTTCCACCATAGCCAGCATTCTTTTAATCTTAATAAAGTAAAATACTGCAGAGCCAAATAATGCCTCCCCTTGCTGACAGATAAGGTAATAACTGCCCTTTAGCATGGCTCAACTAATCCTAATGCATTTTAAAAAGAGTGGCTGCACCTTTGTGTGTTAATAGCTGCTACAGACATTGTAGTAAACAGAGTACAAAGAGAAACATGACTAATTCAAAGCATTTCAGCATTCCTCAGGGATCCCCACCATCTTTCAGTTGGGAGCATTTCTCTTTCCCGAAGCTCCTGCTGCCACACTGTCCATCCAAGTTGCTCCTTCTGGTATCTACGTGACAAGGGGCTGCCTCCTGAAACAAGTAATCAAGAATAGGCCGTGCTGCCTGGTAACAGCCTATCCTGGATTACTTGAACCGGGCTGAAGCCTTCATAGAATGATTGCCTTCCTCTTCTTTGTAGAACCTGAGTAGAAGGTTCTTGGCTCACAAGATGGGACTAGCCACTCACTTCTGGGACAGATGCCAATGAGAAAGAAAACTGACAAACAAACAAAAACCCTCCCCCATTCAGAGCAGCCAGCTTACCTGATGCGTTGTCCCCTCTATTTCGACAGGCACTATGAAGTCGGCATTGTTGATTGGCTGAGAATTTTTTTAGAAGGTACAAGTTAATTTTGGAAGCTAACCCTGCACAATTCTCCCCCACCCCACCAACGTGTCTACCCCGATCTCTGTACATCATTGCAAAATCTGCCTCCCAAAACTCTCTAAAGAAATAACATGCTTGTTATTTGTTGGATTTTCCTTCTGTTTCTATTGCAGAACCATACACTTGGTTCCAATTTTTAAATGACAGTCATGGCCATTTAAACCTGGGGTAGGCAATCTGGCGCCCTCCAGATTGTTGGGACCACAACTCCCATAATCCCTGACTGATTAGGGCTGATGGGAGTTGCAGTCCAAAATCACTGGGTTGCCTACCCCTGACTTAAACAATGCACCTAATAAATGAACCACTGATTAGTCAGGGAAGTAATCATTTCGTCACTCCCTACTTCTGTTTACCTAGTCAGACCTCTTACAGATTCTTCAAATTTGCTCAATGACAAAGGATCAATGACACAAATCCTTTATATTCATAATGACTTCTAGTGGCAGGATCTGTGTGAAGGGGTGGAATGGGGGCGGGAAGGGCTCAACCCTATTTTTCAAGTGCTGAAAATCAGATGTGAGAAAAGAAATGGAAGCAGCTGTGAAAAAAACCACACGCTTCCTCTTCCATTCACAGGCGCAACGGCATCATGTGTTTGCTGTGTAGTAACTGGTGACTGACCCTGAAATAGTATACAGTTATACCTTGGATTGAGAGCATAATTCGTTCCTGAACTGTGTTTGTAATCCAAAACACTCTTATATCAAAGCGAGACTCTGGCGGGCGTGAGCGGGGCCGATTTCGACCCGCTACGCCTGCTCGAGGCAAGCGGTTACATCCCTGTAGACGTCGCTTGTTTATCAAGTCAAATTTTATTTAAAAAATTTGCTTGTCTTGCAAAACGCTCTCAGACCAAGTTACTTGCAATCCAAGGTATCACTGTATTCATTTAATGGGAGCAGAACTGAGGAGATTCTTCAAAGCCCAGCATCTTAACTTTCCGTAGTCATTCTCCACCTGAAACAGTATGCATGACCCAAATCCTGGCTTCTCTGAAGTTACAAAACTTTGGGTGCAGAGGGAAAACAGTGTAGTTGAGGCCCTTCTCTTCAACCCTAAAAGCCTCGATCTAACCTTTTATATAGCCACCCCCCAGAAAGCCCTCACCCCTTCATACAACTTTATAGCTATCCTCAGATGGATTTGACTCACATCAAGACATCTCGCATCTCTCCCTCCCTCTCTCTCCTGAACACTTTATACCCTCCTTGCTGAGATAAAGAGGAACAGATCAGGCCCCATGGGAAATGTGGTCCTTCCCTATCATCTCACAAGTTCTGCTCCAGCATCTCTGACACCATTTAATGCAGGAGTGCAGAACTTCAGGCCAGGGGGCCAAATCCGGCCCTCTTAGCATCCCATCAGCCCTCTGGGGTTTTCCAGAAGGCCACGGCCACTTCCCTGCTCACCCCTCACCGATCATTTGGAGGTTTCCTGGCTTTTGTATAGTTTTTTCCCATTCTGAAAGGTTGAAATGCCTCTCCTAAGGCTTAGTTACTGGCAGTAAGAGCTTTAAGCTAAAAAAAAAAAAACACCCCACATGCTGGTATTTTCGGTATTTGGGGCTGGCCCTTTTGCCTCGCCCACCACTGGAAAATGGCCCTCAAATGCTTCTCCAAAATGGAATTCGGCCCTTGGGCCAAAAGAGGTTCCTCACCTGATTTAATGGTTCAGGTCGTATCCAACTAGTGTCCCTCCACTGAAAGGAGCTCTGACCTTGGGAGAGGAAGCCACTGCTGTGGCGCTTTCCATGGCAGCTGTGGGGGTGGGAAGGGTGGGGGAAATACAGGAGTGTCTACAGCCTGAGGGGGGGGGGAACTCTGCAATATCTTATTGCTCCCTTAGGAGCAATTAAGGGAGCACAGGATTACTCCCTTAATTTCCAGCCACAGACAAGGTCTGTCAGAAAATGTGGAGTTAGTGTCTTGGAAAGCTTGTTCCATGGAACTAGACCATCCGTTTGAAGCAGAGCTTCCCTTTCCCCCCTGCCATGCCCTCTGCACTATCATAACTGTCAATGTGCCTTGCCTCTCCACCAGCTGCCATCACAGAAAGTCGGGAGCATCCCTAGGGCTTCACCTTGAAGGAGCTGTGCACTAAGGTCTCATCCAGATCAATCACCACACAAACTCGGCCCTGGTCTTGCTGAGTCACCTCAGGGAGAAGGCACGTCCCAGGAATCTAGAAGTAGAAGAGAGGCAAACTTAGCCACCCACTGGCACTATCAACCATGTTGCTGGATATATATTTAATAAGCTTCAAGCACTGGGAAACATGATATTCAGCCTTTTGAAATGGGCTTAGTTTTAGCAACTTAGTCTGCAGAGGAGGGCACAGGCAAAATGACTAGGAGCAGGAACTGTATACAAAAACGTTCACGTGGCCTAAGGTTCCAGTCCTCATGGATCCTTCCCCCTCTGCAATGTGGATGCCTGAGCTGCATCCTTAGAAGGTTTCTGTACCTTTAAAAGTTCCACAAAAGTTGTAAAACTTCCATGGGGAAAGCTGCCCTTTACTAATCCAAAATTGGGGTCAGACGTCAATTTAGCCACAAATTTGTGTGTGTGTGTGTGTGTGTGTGTGTGTTCTGTTTTTTTGTAAATTAGTCTTATTGTTAAATTAGAGTGATTTATTTATTTATTTATTTATTATATTTACCTATACCCCGCCTTTTTTCCTGAAAGGAACCCAAGGCGCCTTACATAATCTTCCTCCTCCTCTCCATTTTATCCTCACAACAACCCTGTGAGGTAGGTTAGGCTGAGAGTCAGTGACTGGCCCAAAGTTACCCAGTGAGTTGTCAAATATTAGGTTTTAACCACAATTGTTTATACTGCAGGGCTACAACTATACAGAGACGATACTTTAGGCCTGTATTGCAAAGCATAGATCCTAGATACCTTACTCTTCCACACCCGCTTCCAAACTCAATAGTTTGGACTATTAAGGTCCAAACTTAACCTTAATACTGACAGGTTAAGGGTGCAATCCTATGCATGTTCAGACACAAAAAAAGACCTATAACTCCCAGCATTCCCCAGCCAGTAAGACTCTTTTCTGTCTAAACATGCATAGGATGCTAGTGGCCATCACAAGATCTTGGGAAAGGACATTCTATTCTGTAACCTTTTTAAATGCAAGGCAAATACATACATTATTCTACATATGGATGCTCATCAGACTTATAGTAAAACAGCATTATGATTGTTCCTGATTTATTGTCAATCCTGTTCCTAATCTGGTTCTTAATCACTGACTTTGCCTTGAATTTGCACACTGAACTGACATCTTCAGTAAACTTTCTACTGTGACCCTAAGCTCTCTTTCCAGGTTAGGCACAGCTCAGTTTAAACTTCATCAGCTTTGCTGGCAGGCAAACACATTTTTATTTAGGTATGTCTTTGCTCCATAAACTGACTTGCAAATATGTCAGTAATTGGTTTAAACTGTTTGTTTTTATTGATATTTTCCCTGCCTGTTTTTATGGTTTTTTAAAACTTTGTTATTGGTGAAATAAATAAAAATATGAAAAATGAGGGGTAAGTGTTGTCCCAATTTTGCACAAACATTACACTGCTTGATTCAATAAAACCTTCAACACAAACTCCTCTTTTATTCACTGTGTTAGTAAAGCCCACATAAGGAGACTTTAGCACCTCAATTTTTTACAGGGAGACATTCTTCCATAAATTACTCCTACACAAATATTGCAGAACTACCTTAGCAGAACAGGCCTTTCTGATATGGAAGGGTGATTTAAAAATAAATAAATACATGAGGGCTTAGTACCTCAGAAATACACGTACCAGATCTGGTCACATGAAAACCTGAGTGTGTGTGTGTGTGTGTGTGTGTGCGCGCACACACACACACCCCACCAGAAAGGATTCCTTTCTCATGCGGCAGCTTGCCATGCAGATATGGCAATATTCTCCCTGCTACAATTCTTTTTTCTTTGGAGGTTATTGGTGCCATAGGGGAAACTGCCTAGGCTGCATGACAGAGTGCTATGTGTGTGAATAGCTTCCCATGTGGAGACATCCATGTGGCGGGCACCAGCCTTGAGAGAGACATCAGGGGCAGTAGTTTGTGTTCAAGGGTATACACTGCAATGCCCAAACTGTTTGTGAAAATGTCAGCACAACAGGGCCTGCTCTACCATGACTTACGTAGGTTGTTTCAGTAGCCTAGTTCATACACAGCAACAGAGCTAGTAAAGCTGTTCCTCAACTGTGCCATTTCTGACAGCAGGAGAAAACTCACATGCATTAGTTCCTCTACATAGAAAAACAGACATCAAAAAGAGTTGCAGCCTAGCCTCCCTGTTATGCTGGTTTTATATGTGCAGAGATTCCCTTCCCCAAATGGGGAAACAATCATCTATGCAATCCCTCACCTGCAGCAGGAAGTGAAATACACCCTAGGAACAGTTTTACCAACTCATCTGCAACTTGTATTAATTAGGCCTGTGGCTGACCTCTCTCTCTCTCTCTCTTTCTAGACAGCACAGCAAAAGAGAATCCCATTTCAGCAGGGCAGGAAGAGAGATTTGCTTAGCAAGTGAAATACTGTTTTCCCATCTTGCTCATACATAAAAACATGAACACATGTGGACACACACACACACACACACACACACACACACACGGCAGGTCTGTGCATAAACTGTGCATCCAACATTATACCATGCAAGCATGGAACTGGGTATTTAGTGCACAATCTGGTACCCTGAGAATCTCAGCTTCTTTCTTTCTTTCTTTGTCTGTCCGTCTTTCCTTCTCTCACATAAGAACATTTCTAGCCCTTATTGCAGCAGAAATTATCTGGACTGGACCAGTGCCATCAAGATTAAATCAGTTGTGATTAAATCTCACAGAAAACACTGTGGAACATTGAAAACAGTGGGTCTTGAGTTAGTCATGACAAACTTGTTGCATTGCTTTCAATGGGACTTAGTAACAGCTAACTTTAGCTAAATTGGGGCCAGCATGGGAGATACATGCTAAAGTCTCAGGAGCCACATTTGAGGAGCAGGATATAAAGGGCAGAGGTCCCAGTGATCAGGATGTGGGGCTTTCTTTGCATAACTCCTTGTCTGTTTCCCATGGCAAGCAGAAAAAGAAATGTGCAAAACAACCAAATAATGAACAAATTTGCTTGAACTTATTTTGATGGCAGAATCTGAATTTGAGTTCATCTCAGTTGAGAATTGTGCAGCCACTCCTATGCACAGGGTAAACACAGTCCTGTCTATAGAGGAAATACAGATCTTCTTTGGCTTTGCAACAAAAACATACCTGGTAAAACTGGTACTGAAGACACTGCAACAGATCAGACTAAAAGGGGGGGAAAAAGAGGAGAGCAAAGATGTAGGCATCATGAAAAAGGCGAGACTGTAATACTACCATCAGGGATCTCAGCAAGCCTCTGGATTTACCCACCAAAGGAATAGAATCTTAAGGGCTGCTTCACACATTACATTTCCAGTCCAGGGAGTTCTTCAGTGTGGGAACAAGTATGGCCAGGTACGAAGTGCCTGCATACGATTCAGGGCGTTGCAGGTATACCACAAGCTTCAAAAGCTTGGACTGCATTCTAGGATGCTGTTGAGGGAGGTGAGAAGAGTGCTTACATTTCAAAGAGAGGTTCCCTTACTCAGTTCTGCATGGGAGCTAGGCCATCTCCCCTGCTCCTTAATTCTAAGTGTGTAGGGATAGGTGGCAGAAATTCAGTCGTGAGAGAAATGGCACTCTGTACACGATCAGAGGCATTTTTCTTTATGTAACTTAACATCTATTTAAAAAGTGAGGGGAGGGCATATCCATGGATAGGAGGCATTCTGGTTTAATGTATGTGTTTAAATGAGGGATGGGACCGCAACACCAATGGTATCTACAAGAGATTTTTCTTCTACATACACAACTGAATAGTACAGGGGAGGGCAATGTGCAGACCGCATTTGGGCCAACCTGGCCTTTTTTGAGGCCCCACCTCAACCCTGCTGCCCCACCCATAGATTTGCCGCTGAAATTTGGCGGTGCAGTAGCAGCAAAAAAAGGTGGCGATTTGGCTTTGAACAAGGTGGATGAAAAGCATTTGCCTTGTTTTCAAGCGAAATTGTGCAGGGTGGGTGAGTTTTTGTTGCCACCACACTGCTGAACTGTAGGGATGTGGCCCCCGACCACCAGAAGTTGCCCACCCCTGGTATAGAAAATAGACTGAAGCTCATTTCTAGATCATACATGCTTGCATTTCACTGTACGTATTCACACTATGTTGCGGCTTCCTAGCCCATGTACAAAGAGTGAAATACACACATGTGCAATCATCATAAGGGGTTTCATGCTAATTCCTGCATGGCAGCACTTCCCATGGAAACACGTAACATGTGAAACAGCCCTAAGAGCAATTGCTTCCAATCCAAAGCTGTATCTCCCTGCTAAGGGCAATTTTAATTGATTTGAGAGGGAGCCAGTTAGATGTGAACAGAGACTCACAAAGGTTATTGTGAACACTCTAGTGAGTAGGGAAACTACTTGGCTTGATATTAAAGAGTTAGGTACAGATGGGAGGAGGGTCACAAGCAAGAGAGAATAATTTACACAGAGAGAGACACTCACACAGATAGACACAATTTCAGCGTTTTGGTGGCTAGCTGGAGGTCTAGGACACAGTTTACATCCTATGGGGCACGCCCTAAATAAGGGTTGCCAGAACAAAGACAGGATCTGCAGAAAAGACGCTCTGACTCCACTAGTTCTGCCTGTTAAATTCTCTGGGTGTATTCAGTGATCAATTGCATTGGCATTCGCTTACCTTGGCAATGGTGCTGGTCTCCTCCTTATGCGGACCATGCTCTCCACCAAAGGCTGACTGGCCGACATTCTGTGCGCGGAGGCAACAGAAAAGAGCCTTGAAGATGTTCCGGCCACGAGGCTTCTTTGGGGAGGATTTGGACACCAAGACTGAAAATGCAAGAACAACCACAAAATCTTCATTAAGACCTTGTTGCACACTCACACAGAGCCAAAACATGGGGTGAAATTTTGTCTGCTCCGAGTACATATTTGTGAGTTCTCAGGTCAGCTCAAGGCCCCGAGGAGCCACAGGTGGTTGCCAGTGGGGGTGGCAAGCTCCCACAGTGACCCCTCCCGGAGCACATATTGATCGGCCCAGGATCCTGCAAGTGAACTCACCCTCTCCAAACCAGTCCCATACAGCAGGGATGGGCAGAACATAGGTGCCAGCATGGCCAACGGTCAGGAATGCTGGGAGCTGGAAGTCCAAAACGTCTGGGGATCTAATTTCTGCCCACCCCTGTCATACAGGAAGTTGTTTGCCATTCCATTCTTTGTCTGACAACTATCAGTGGACAGGAGTCCAGTAGGGCTACCAAACTGCTGGGTATTTTATTTGCCCATGTGTCATTCTTGTCTCTGGTTTGATACCAGGTACCGGTATTCTGCTGAATAAACCAGGTGTTTTGAGCTGTGTGTGTGTTAATTTGTTTCCCCCTCTACTAACCCCTCGCCATGACCTGCCAGGCTCCACCTCCTGACATGCCCAAATATGCCAAGTTCCACCTTCCTAACATACCAAAATACCAACAAGCCCTGCCCCCTGACCATCAAAACCCACCCCAGCTCCACCCCACCGGCCAGATATTTTAAAAAATTATATTGGCCACCCCAGAGGCAAGAAATAAATATGTTTCAGAAGGACCTGCCTTATACCAAGTCAGGCCAATGGTCCGTTGGGCCCAGCACCATCTACGGTGACTGGCAGCCTCTTTCCACTGTTTCAGGCAAAGGCCTTCCCTTTCAGAGTCATTGGGAACTGAACTGGGAACTTCACAGGCCTGCAGCTGGGAGCTAGCCAAGTGAGCTCTCCAGAATGTGGGCACAGTGTTTGCCACAGCAAACTTTACAAAATGATGCCACAGAAGACTGAAGTGTGGCACAAAGGTGTGGCACTATTTAACACTGTGCAATTCTGACTACAATGGCTGAACTCAAAATGGCTGTCGCCCTCAGTTTCAGATTCACTGCTGCATTCCCCAGAGTGCTCCCCTCTCTGTACCCATTCTCACAGAATATGACGGTTTCTACTATCCATTGGGAGTCTGGCCTGGGAACCTTCTTCAGGTATACAAGGGAAGCAGAGTGTCCAATGTCACCTCCAGGGATTGGCAAGGAGCCATATCACCCCCTGGGCAATTGACTCAGGATTGGCCAGCCCTAGGTTAAATACTAAGAGTCCAGCTTTCTCCTGCTGCCTAGTCAACAAAGCAACATCTTCTGCCTGTTGCACTTCTGGCTCTACCTTCCTCAGCTTCAGCTCTAGCAACTGACCTCAGGGCCTCTAGACTGGAAAATATAACCTACCAGTTTTGTTTTGGGTATAGTCACCCATGACCCCAGCCTGCCAGTTCCAAGCTCTACTGCTAGTATTTTAAACAAAGATTCAAAATATTGATCCTAGGACAGGGTTCCCAAACCTTTTTGGGTCAGTGGGCATATGTGGAATTATGAGTGTGTGTCGTGGGCGTGCTTACAAAATGGCTGCCACTGATGGGCATGGCAGGCCACAAAACATTCATTTGCCAGAAGGCAAACTGGGGAGACTAAAATAAAAGTAACTGGCTGAAGAACATAAGTACAAGGCAGAGGTGAGGGGGGATGTCTGAGCTCGAAAACACAAAAGCACTATTTTGAACCCCAGTGAAGATGACTCTGAAGGGCAGCTCTTCGTTTTGCAGTATGGCAGCCGGGGTGTGTGTGTGTTGTTTTTTAAAGAAATAAAATAAAAATCAAGAGGGGCAGGGAGCCTGACAGGCACCAAGTGGTGTCCATGGGCACCATGTTGGAGACCTCAATCCTAGGACATAGCAACCAAGAGCTTCAGCTATTGAGCAGTATAGAAATGTAATAAATAAATGAATGAAATGAAATGTGTTCTACCTCCAAGGCCGTGTAGGCCTTCTTCTCCTGCCTGCATCTTTCTACTTCCCTGGGAGATCTCTCCCTTCCCCCAAGAACATCTCATCATGCTTCAGGGATCCATGAGATCCTATTATGTTTTGTTCGGCTTGCCCTGAACCCAGCTGAACTATCTTTGTCTTTCCCTGTCAGCGCCTACAAAGGGCTACTGTTGCAACAGCTCTTGTGCCAGCGCAACCCAACCAGCATCCTGTGTCAGAGTTGTATACACACTATGCTAAAAATAGTAAAATCCTGTGCTGAGAAAAGAGCCAAATTCTGCAATCTGTAAAGGAAGGCGGTGTAACTGGAGCAAATTTCCCTGATCTTCTTTTGCGTAGGTTCATTGGGCACAGCTTGCTGTTTGCCTGATCTTATTTCTCATAATTTTCTTGCTGTTTGCCTGATCTTATTTCTGATCTTAATTCCTGTGGCAGAGCTGTATGTACTCCATGTTAAAAAATAGTAAAGTCCTGTGCTGAGGTAAGAGCCAAATTCTGCAATCTGTAAAGAAAGGCGGTGTAACTGGAGCAAATTTCCCTGATCTTCTTTTGCGTAGGTTCATTGGGCACTGCTTGCTGTTTCGCATCATTTATTCTGGTTTTGCTAGTCATGAGAGGACAAGGACACAAATGCCCACTAACATCTATTTTACTAAGGGATCAGGCTGCTAGTTACACCTGAGGAGGCCAGGTGCAGTGTGACAGCTGGCACAGAGAATACAAAGTACCAGAGGGACTAACATTTGCAGAGATGAAGAGGATGTTTACTGTAGGATGGGATCCAAGAGAAGCTGCTAAAAAAAGGAGGTGGGGGTTGGGGGAGGAAGTAGAAGGAGGGATATCGGCACAGATGGCTCCAAGCGCGAGATTCCTGTCTATCAAGGAAATTGGCTCTAAGCAGCCCAATCAGTTTTGCTTCTCAGCCCATGCTGACTGGTACTTCCATTATAAGAGGCCACGGACAAAGGTTTCAACAGCTCTTAATAGTTTATATATAGAAACAGTAATTTCTAGTTTAAAGGCAAATAGTTCTTAAGTACTATGGCTGAGGCCTTGCTCCAGGTGCCCCCACCTTCAGAGATGAGCTGAACTGGATGGCTGCTGGGAACAGAGCTTTCCTAGTGTGGCACTCCAAACTTTGGAATCCTTTCCACAGCTATATTCGACAGGTGCCAGGTATAAACCGAACACTTTGCCCAAGCTTTTGGCCGCACCTAACTGGTACTTAGTTTGTGTTTTTATTGTTGTTGGCTGCTTGATCTGCTTCTTGTTTCTTAATCGCTTGCTTTGCCGAAATACATGGTTTTATTGTTATAGGTTTGTTAGCTGCCTTAGAGACCTAGGTTTGGTAGAAAAGGCAAGGTATAAATAAATAAAATAGGTATTGAAAAAACTCCTCATAAGCAAATTAAAAGTTTGAATTAAAATTAAATTAAAAATTAAATTAATAAGATTTTTTTAAAAGCTCAAAATAGTATCAAGGCAGCCTTGAAATTGACATGATCAAATCATTACTATAAAATAAATCATCAAAATGTACACAGTCTGTGTTTTTGAAAGTCACCAGCTGCTTCAAAGTCACCTAACAGCAGGACCTTTTTAAATCTAATTGTATGTCTTTTGCACCAGTTGCTGGACAAGGGAGCTGCTGGCCTGTTCTCTGCTGTGTTTTAGCACCACCACTACAGATGGCCAGATGATGGTAAAGCAACTATCAGCTCAGCAGGGATCAGGTGACACAATGGGCCAACAGAGCTCCATTGAGGGAAGGGCCATGGCTCAGTGGTAGAGCACCTGCTCTGCATGCCAAAGATCCCAGGTTCGATCCCTGGCATCTCCAGGTAGGGCTAGGAAAGGATCCTGCCCGAGAGCCATTGCTGCCAGTCCGTGTCGACAGTATTGGGCTAGATCAGAGCTCTCACACCTTGGATCCCCAGATGTTGCTGGCCTACAGCTCCCAGCATACCCAGCCAGCATGGCTAATGGCAAGGGATTCTGGGAGCTGTAGTCCAGCAACATCTGGGGACCCAAGGTTCGAGAGCCCTGGGCCAGATGGACCAATGTTCTGCCTCAGTATAAGGCAGCTTCCTATGTTCCTATCTGATCTGGTACATGACTCTGACTCTGGCTTGGCTCCTCAGCCTGGGCTGCACTTTTCTATTTGCTTCAGACCACAAGCCTGACCCTACAATTAGGGTTGTAGAAACTCCAGGTTGGGAACAACTTAGAATCACGTAGAAGAATGGGCGGTCAGTGCGGGCCAACACATCCGACGATGCCCTGCCAAGTGGGAGCTCTGCTCAAGGCCTGTTTTTATTTGAGGCTTCAGGAGCTTCAGCCTGCACTTTTAAGAAAATCTCTCTGCAACCATGTGGACTAGAGTTTTTTTTTTTTTTTTTTTTTTAATGAAAGCTTTGGTATCCAGAAAATCATCATGTTCTAAATTCTGTATCATACTCTGTACATGGACTAGCCCTGGGATCACAACACCCTGAAAATGAAGCAGCATCCTCCCTCCGCTAATCCATAAACATATCTAGCTCCTTTTTGCTTCAGGATTATAATGCATTCCACAAGTCAACTACAACTGTGGGGAACCCACCTTCTTTCCTTAGTATGAAATCAGCCGCCTGTTAAAAGAAGGGGGGGGGGGAGAGAATGTCTCCATACTGCTGAGGAGTCACCAGTAGGCGGCAATACAGGCCCACAAATGTATATCAATCACTGTACCACCACCAAGATAAGCTTAGAAAGACCCATGAACTGGGTTACACACACACACACACAGAGAGAGAGAGAGAGAGAGAGAGAGAGCAGGAATCTGCTATGTGAGGAAGACGGGGTGGGGGGAAGCCTAGAAGGGGGGTGCACAGATTTGACATGCATTTGGCTGCGGCCACCACAGCCCTATTCAATTTCAGTGCAGACAGAACACCCAGATCGGATAAACAACAAAGATGAGGCAGGAAACCATAAGGCCTCCAGTGGAAGGAAACTGGAGAATTTCACAAGAAGCCAGCAAGCAGCCCACCCAAGGCACCAGTTTTCCCAACCTTCACAGCAGGGCTTGGCACACATGACATTTCTGCAGCATTCACGCAGAAGGAATTTTGCCATCTGTCCACAGTATAGTACCCCAGAGCATTAGTTTCCAAGCAGTGTTACAGGGAACCCTCAAAGGCTCATCATGGGTTCCTAAATGAGATGATTGGTGATGGTGGGCAGACAGCATGAGCTATCATCTCCTAAAATATTTGGTTGCCGGGGGCTGCTGGATGCGTCCTAGGTTAGGGGTGGGCAGAATTCAGGCCGGGGGGGGGGGGATCTACGGTACTTTGTGCTGCTGCTGCTGCTGTTGTTTTTACTAGAACCCCAAGATCCAGCAACCAGAGCCTGGTACAAAATACACACACTTAGAATTAAATACCGTAACTCTGATCCCAGGAATTTGTTTTTGGAGTACAGAACTAAGCAGAGCTCACCGGCCTTCCGCACACAAAAATCACTCCTGATTACCCGCAAGCTTCCTGCATTTCAGCAGTATAATTTAGGGCAGGGAAGCCATGTTGTTGTTGCTACTGTTAAACAACCAGGAGTCAGAAATCCTTCCCAATCTACCTTCTGCCCACCCCTGCGCTAGGGCACATTCTCAGTTTATGCAGGGTAATAGTGAAGCTTAGGCCTAGCCAGCACCCTTCATTAACTGAGTGCATCCAAGAAATCCTCCTAGAATCCTCTGCAGCATACAGAAGATCCACGGGCAGACATGTGGGAGGTTCTGGGCAGACACTTTCCCCACAACAGAGATAATCTCTAGGCACTGCTTGCAGGGCTCTCCAACCCTGGGTCCCCAGATGTTGCTAGCCTACAGCTCCCAGCATACCCAGCCAGCATGGCTAATGGCAAGGGATTCTGGGAGCTGTAGTCCAGCAACATCTGGGGACCCAAGGTTGGAGAGCCCTGGCTTAGAGAATCCCCATTCCCTCTCTTTCATAGATTTCATAGATCACAGAGTTGGAAGGAGCCTACAAGCAGGGCCGGCGCTACCGCTAGGCAAACTAGGCGGTTGCCTAGGGCGTGCGGCTGAAGAGGGCGCAGAAACGCTGCGCTCCTCTTCACTGCCGCCGTGCCGCCCCCGCCAGGCCTCCACCTCCCCGCCTGCCGCCGCGGCCGCGCCTCCCCACCTGCCCACCCCCCCCGCCGCGGCTGTCCCCCCTCGCCGCCGCCGCCCCCCTCCCCCTCGCCGCCACGGCCCCCCCTCCCCGCCGCCCCTCCCCCTCCCCGCGTCGCTTCCAGAGCCCCGCCCGTGTTGTTTTGGCGGGAGGAACCAAGGCAACAGGGCTTAAACAGCCCTGTTGCCCTGGTTTCCCCGGCAAAAAACAGAGCGCGGGGGTCCCGTCACTTCCTCCTCGGAGGAGGCGGCGGCGGCAGCCAGGGGGGGGGGAAGGTAGGTTGGTGGTGGCGGGGGGGTGTTGCAGAGCAGGGCTGCTTTGCTCCGGAGCCCCCCCCCCACGGCACGAGAGGGGGGGCGCTAAATATCATTTCGCCTAGGGCGCCAAACTGCCCTGCACCGGTCCTGCCTACAAGGCTATCGAGTCCAACCCCCTGCTCAATGCAGGAAACTAGAGGATGAAGGGTCCTCACCCAGATCCTAAAGGCCACTTCAAGCCAGCCTTCCTCAACCTGGTGCCCATGCTGGCTGAGGATTGTGGGAGTTTGTAGTACAACACATCCAGAAGGCACCAGGTTGGGGAAGGGTGCTTTAAGCTGTAAGTGCCATTGCTTATGTAGCCAGGACAACAACGCCAACATACAAGAGGAAAGTATCAGCAGGTCTGCAGAAGAAGACACACACGCACCTTTAGAAAACAAGAAAACAAACCAACTGGGGGAAACACACACACCCAAGCCCCAATTTGGACCGGCGGAAAACCAGCTGGGAGAGCAAAAGTAATGGAGTGTGTATACAGGAGTGGAATCCTATATACACTCTACACTGCAACATTTTGTGGCAGACCTCCCTACAACAGTCAAGAGGGTATACAATCACACAAGTGGAGAACAAGCTGAGGGATGGATGGCAAGAGGATTGGGGATACAAATAAAATGGCAGGCTAGAACTCCTCTCATGTCGTAGAAGTGAAAGAACATTAAGGAAGAGAATCTCATATTTGTGATCTGAAATTCAAGGGACCCAGGAGCTGTTCCTTGCTCTGCTGTGGACTCCTTTGTGCGTGGATCCTGGGTGGCTGACATGAATAGGAGTTCCACAGTAAAATGTTGCATATTCAAAATGGCGTCCACAAATATTAACCCACGATGGGCTGTCGTGTCGTGCGAACAGCCCCATTGTTTATCATTCCAGTACGTCAAAGGTAAGCTAAAATCCATTTATTGGATTTCCTCTTTCTATTCTGCTCTTATTTTTGCTGTCATTTTGACGCATTCCTCTGCAGCCCATGAGGACTAGAAACCTTTTTTAAAAATATGAGCTGGGAATCTCAACAGCATTTTTAAGAAGACCACACGTTGATGTACCCTGCATTAGGAACTGACAGCTATCATGTTTGTGATTTATTTCTGTAACCACCAACAGCTAGGTGCTTATTTTTAAAACGGGCATGTTCTTCATTTTATTGGAAGGCCAATTATTTTTTAGGCACTATACCTGCCTTCCTTAAAATCAGGACTATTACTTACAGTGCAATCCTACATTTGTCTACTCAGGAGTAAGTCCCAGTGAGTTAACCTTCCTTCCCCAGCAGCCATCCCCCTTGAAAATTGCCCCTGCACAGCAATTCAGCTGGGGGGGGGGGAACATTCTATTTGCATGAGTGAACATTTGGGGATCTGGGAATAGATCTGGGCTGGGGGCGCATGGGCCCAGGCCTGGCAATGCCCCTGCGCTTAGCCACTGCACTATACCTCCCCTTATCTCAGCCTTCCCCAACCTGGTGCCCTTCAGATGTGTTGAGCTACAACTCCCAGTATCCTCTGGCCAGCAACAGGCTGCCTAGGGGATGCTGAGAGTTGAAGTCAGACACATCTGGACGGCACCAGGCTGGGGAAGGCTGCTCTAGCTGTTAGTAGAATTGTGGACAAATGCAACAGCTTTGGTCACCCTGTATGATGACCTTTGTCGGGAGAGAGACAGGGGGAGTGTGACCCTGTTGATACTCCTAGATCTCTCAGCGGCTTTTGATACCATCGACCATGGTATCCTTCTGGGGCGGCTGTCTGAGTTGGGAGTGGGGGTGGTGGTACTGCATTGCAGTGGTTCCACTCTTACTTGGATGGCCGGCTCCAGAAGGTGGTGCTTGGGGAATACTGCTCGGCCCCGCTGGACTCCCCAGTATGGAGTCCCACAGGGGTCGGTCTCATCCCCCATGCTATTCAACATCTACATGAAACCTCTGAGTGGGGTCATTCGGAGTTTTGGAGTGTGTTGCCATCAGTACGCTGATGACACGCAGCTCTATTCCTCCTTTTCATCCTCAGCAGGTGAGGCTGTGGATGTGCTGAACCGGTGCCTGGCTGCGACAATGGACTAGATGAGGGCTAACAAACTGAGGCTCAATCCAGACAAGACTGAGATGCTGTTAGTGGGTGGATCTTCTGACCAGATGGAGGGTGCTCAACCTGTTCTGGATGGGGTTGCACTCCCCTTGAAGAAGCAGGTTTGTAGTTTGGGGGTTCTCCTTGAGCCATCTTTGTCACTTGGGGCTCAGGTTGCCTCATTGGCACAGAGTGCCTTCTACCAGCTTCGGCTGGTGGTCCAGCTACGCCCCTCTCTGGACAGGGATAGCCTGGTTTCAGTAATCCATGCTCTGGTAATCTCAAAGTTAGATTACTGCAATGCACTCTACGTGGGGCTGCCCTTAAAGACTGTTCAGAAACTACAGCTTGTGCAAAACGCGGTGGCCAGACTAATCACCAGGACCAAAAGGTCCGAACATATAACACCTGTTCTGGCTCGCTTGCACTGGCTTCCTACAGTCATGCCTTGGATTGAGAGCATAATTCGTTCTGGAAACGTGCTTGTAATCCAAAACACTCTTATATCAAAACGAAATCCCCCCAAAAAAATGTGTACAGAGATTTTTAATTTAAGCTGTACTACAGTACTTGTATTGCAAGACGTCGCTTGTATATCAAGTAAAAAAAATTAAATTAATATTTAAAAATTTGCTTGTCTTGCAAAATGCTCTCAAGCTTACCTTTGACGTACTGGAATGATAAACAATGGGGCTGTTCGCACGACACGACAGCCCATCGTGGGTTAATATTTGTGGACGCCATTTTGAATATGCAACATTTTACTGTGGAACTCCTATTCATGTTACTTGCAATCCAAGGTATTACTGTATATGCTTCCGAGCCTGATTCAAGGTGCTGGTTTTGACCTATAAAGCCCTACACGGCTTGGGACCACAATACCTGATGGAACGCCTCTCCCAACCACAATCTACCCATACACTATATTCAACATCTGGGCCCTTCCTCTGACTACCACCTCCACGTGAGGCTCGGAGGGCAGCAACAAGGGGGAGGGCCTTTTCTGTGGTAGCCTCCCAACTGTGGAACAAGCTCCCCCCTGACCCCACCTGGCACCAACTCTATATATCTTTTTGGTGCCAGGTTAAGCCCTCTACGTTGCGGCTTTTAATAATTAAATGGTATATGGTGGGGTGGTAAATTGTTTTAGCGGTCGTGTTTTATTAACTTGTTTTAGTGGTATTTTTAAAATTGGTTTAAAATTTTTATAATGTTTTTATTGTTTATATTTTTAACTGTATTTTATTGTATTTTTTAATTGATTGTTGTACACCACCCAGAGAGCTCCGGCTATTGGGCGGTATAGAAAATGAATAAATAAATAATAAATAAATAAACAGACAGACCCAACTAGGTGCAAATACCAAGGATTCCCAACATACTTTGAAATACCTGGGGGGGGGGATGATATAGCACTTTAAAAGGGCACGCAACATTGCATTCTCATATTCTCTTCTCTTTTAATGCTCGTTTCAGTCAAGCTTGGGCGCAAGGCTTCACCTGCTGCATTCCTCTGTGCTGTTGGTGAGCATCTCTTTTTTGCATTTGCCATCAGAGCAATGGGAAAGGATCCCTCTAACTGGGGTGGGGGTAAAAATTCTGTATCAGAAATCACAAAGCCTGCAACTAGAGTGACTCCAATAGGGGCTGTTTGCCTTAAAAAAAAAATTATATACAGAATTAATTCTGAACATACTTCCCCCCCCTCCCCCACTCCCAGGATAGCTCTGTGGAACAGATAAGCTTTTGTTCAATTATCTGCTGCTCAGGAATTTAGATTTAAAACACATTAAGGAGCTACAGGAGCATGGGATATAGCAAGGAAGTAAAATGCCCCCCTAAGCTCTGATGGTTGCTTCTGGATTTCCACGGGTCAGTTCTGGCGTATCCTTTTGCCTCCATATGATTAGCTTTGGAAGGATTCCCTTGGATGCCCACAGATAGACATGTTTTGTCAGAACAAATAATCCACTGTACACTTGATGGAGGGCAATTCTGCAAACTGGGTCTATCCAGGAACACAGCTCACAAGTGATCACCTTTTGAGCAAGTTCCAGGAATGACTCACTGCAATGAATATGGAGGGATCAGTCTATTTCCAGTAAGAATGTCTTCATTCTTCGGTGCACTCTGACCTGTTTCCCCATTCATCTGCATCTTTAAAAATCCACATGAAGATATTCTCACAAAATATGCATTTCTAAACACATTTTCTCTAGAACATAGATTATTGAAGAGCATTCTGAGCCAAGAACTGCATTTCAAAATTTGGAGAAGTGCAAAATGTATGTATGTATGTATGTATTTATTTAAAGTAGTTTAACCCTGCTCTTTAGCCAAAAAGGCTCCCAGAGCAACTTACAAATATCAGTAGTAAGACAGTCACTGTCCCCAGGCTTACAATCCCCAGGCTTACAATCTGAAAGACATGGCACACAAGGAAAAAGGGATGGGGAGGGAGGAGGAAAACTATCGAAAGGATAACTACGTTCTGATCCACATGTTAGTCTGGGAGGTGCACATCAGTTTGAATTGGAATTCACAAAGATTGAATCCCTTGAGCACCCCTACCCATGAAATATCTGTGTGTGCATTCAGGCCCATGAAGCATCTGCCAAGAGTTCTCCTGTGGAGGGAAGACACTACATTGGAGCAGGCAACAGCAAGAGTGGCACAGTGGCTAAGAGACCAAGCTGTGAACCAGCAAGTGCAGACTTTAAGTCTCCCCTCTTCCATGAATTTAGGCCTGGATTGAATGCATGCAAAGGAATGAGGTGACAAAATGGACCGAGACATTTCAGACTGCAGGCAGATTATCAGTTTTCAATGCCCCGCTACATTAATAACTCGCCGCAAATCAAAACCAAAGCAGGCAAAAGGCTGAGCTTGAACTCTTCTCTCTGGTGTGCTAGTTTTCTGTTTGCAGGGAGGCGGGTTGGTGTTGGTGTTTTTAATATGGGAAACAATCAAAAGTGGTATGTCCCACTCATATCCTGAAGTGGGGCAGTCCATTCTACCACATCAGCCTTCATCTGCAATATGCAAATTGCTTTGAACACTCTAAATGGCTATATATTTGCTAAATACGGTAACAATCCCCGTTCTTCTCTACCACCACGAGTGCTAGAAACTTGCTCTCTCTTTTAAATAATGAAAGCGAAGATTCAAGAATTTTGCAAAGGCAGTCGTCACACGTACTCTACAAAACATGGAACAATCTTTTGCAGGCAGGTAAACAACAGACTCCTGTTTGTGTGTCAGCTTATGCTACACAAATAGAGCAGGTGTGGGGAGAGGGACGGAAGGGGAGAGTCTATGCCTGACTTCAGTGCTAAAGGGCAGGCAGGATCAATGTTCTTATGTGAAGGGCTGGGGCGGAAAAAACATGAAAGACCATTTCCCCCACCCTTCAGGTCTCTAGTTCTTGCGCTGCATCCCAAAAGCTATAAAGGAGCTGCTCTTTACTCAGTCAGACCAATAATCCAACTGGTCTAGTGCTGTAAACCCTGACTTTCAACAGATACTCAGGGAGAGAGATGCACCGTACCTCCAATTCCGCAACCAGAGACGCCAGCTGGCTGCATTGCAATGTACAAGGCTCCATACCATCCTTCCCCAACCTGGTGTGCACTCCAAATGCTTTGGACTACAACTCCCATCACCCCTGGCCATTGACCCTGCCGGCTGGGGCTGATGGGAGTCATAGTCCAAGCCATCTGTAGGGTGCACCAGGTTAGGGAAGGCTTCTGCATACCATGGTGAGAAAAACCTTCCTCAGAATCCGCTTCCTCCTGCAGATGATCCTCTTGTAAGAAGCCTTCCCCAACACTGTACTCACTCCACACCAGAGCAACGTGCTCACAGATCCAACCGTGCCACAGCTTCTTCTTCACAAGGTTGTGGTAGAACATTCAGACATACACATAGCAGCAGCTGCTGCTGCTGCTGCTGCTGCTACTAGACCTCACCCATGCTGGCCCTTTGGGGGCAAACGCTGCCCCTCTCTGCCTCTGGGCTTTGTTAATGATAAAATGTTTTGTTTGCTCTGTCAGGAATCCAAAGAGCTTTGCACTAAGTGGGAGGGGGTGGGAGAAAGAGATGGGAGGAGGTCCTGGGAGGGAGAGCTGCAAAAGCCCAGGGCATGTTGAAGAACAGGAGCGGGCAGCAGGTGGACCATGGACCATTCCTGGACTACTGATGGGCCCACTAAAGCAGTGTTCTCCAACCTTGGGTCCCCAGATGTTTTTGGCCTACAACTCCCAGCATGCCCCAGACAGCTACGCTGGCTGGGGCATGCTGGGAGTTGTAGGCCAAAAACATCTGGGGACCCAAGGTTGGAGAACACTGCACTAAAGGGATAGGCAACTGGTGGCCCCCAAGATGTTTTGGCCTACAACTCCCATCAGCCCTAGCCAGCATAGCCAGTGGTGAGGGATCATGGGAGCTGTAGGCCAAAACATCTGGGGGGGCACAAGTTGCCCACCCCTGGAATACTACTTAATGCTCGTGGTTTGCCGTGATTCTTACAAAGAATGGACTTTGCTCTGATCCTGTTCTTAAGCCAGGGTGCATATTCCTGGCCATTTAACCCGCACTACTTATGCCTATCATTGCTAACTAAACCCAGTATGCACTCTTGCTTTGTAAATGTAACATGCACTGGTGCGCCATCAGGATTCAAGGTTTTTGTCTGTGTCTGTTTGTTTAAAAAGACCTACCAACATAGATTTCATAGATCATAGAGTTGGAAGGGGCCTACAAGGCCATCGAGTCCAACCCCCTGCTCAATGCAGGAAACTAGAGGAGGGGTCTCCCATCCAAGTAACAACCAGGCTTGACCCTGCTTAGGCCATGCAAGACTGAAGTCAGCCTCCTTCTCCCATCCCAGTGTAGAAAGTAAAGGCATGTTGCCTTTTCCTGACTCGTGTTTTCAGGAGTAACTGGACAACTCTTCCCACCACTGCAATAGGTCTACACTTACAGAACTACTTCCACCTTTGACTAGGTCCCCCAGGAATATGTATTTATATAATGCCAACAAGCTTACAGCAGCCTCCCCCAACCTGGTGCCTTCCTGATGCACTGGACTGCAACTCCCATCACCCCCAGCCAGCATGGCTAATGGTCATGCTAGCTGGCAATGATGGGAGATGTAGTCCAACACACCGGGAAGGCACCAGGTTGGGGAAGGCTGAGTGAAGCTGTATTTTCCCTTCCTCTCACCCCACGCACATCTTTTTCATTTATTCCTTGCTTTCCATCACTTCCCCCTTAACCCGAAGGCAGCCTTCCCCAATCTGGTGCCTGCCAGTGCATGCTGGCGGGGCATGCTGGGAGTTGTAGTCCAAAACATCTGGGGGCACCACTGTTGGGGAAGGCTGCCCTAAAGTTTAAAAGGAAAGACTGCATTCACTGAGTTTGCAGCAGCTGGAACCAAATTAGAGCTGGAGGGAAGTGCAGAAGGACTGCCTTCCCCATCCATCCTCCCATCGTCATCTCCTCCTCCTCCTCCCCCCCCCATCACCCCTGCTCCATGCCCTTGCATCTCCCAGCCAGCTGTCAGGAACAGCTGAGGGACATCTGCTGCAGATATAACTAGCAGCAAGCAGGAACTTCCAAGGCAAGTTCACACCGAAAGGCTAGGGAACCCAGCACTAACCACTCTGCTCGAGACATGCCTTGCTGGATTCAGAGCAAGGCAGAGGGGGCAAACCCAGAGGCTGCTGGGATCAAATCATATCAGTAGAACCAAATGGGAAGTAACACCCAGCACCCCGGCGGGAAGCGTGATAGATGTGGGATAGTCGTCATTGGCGGAGACATGCTGGAACCTCACTCTAGCAGGGGCCCGTGGCTGCTCCGACCGTGCTTGGCTAGGTAAGGGGGGGGGCTGTGCAAAGAATATCCTAATTCTGCAGCCTATATAGTTTAAGGATGCATTTACCATTTTTTTTGCAGAATTTCTTCTGCTTCTCTTGACCACAGGAAGGGGCAAAGAGATCACTGTGGAGCCAGCATGGTGCGGTGGTCAGAAATTGACAGACCAGGATGGGGGAGAACCCAGCTCAGATCCCATTCGGCCACAAAGCATGGTAGGTGATCTGGGGGCTACATACCATTTCTCAGGCTAACCTACCTCACAGGGTTGTTGTGAGGACAGAGTGGAGGGGGGGAGGGACAGAGAGTTCATGGAAGAAAGGTGGGATATCAATGCCCAATGAAGCAAGATGTTATTCAGCCAGCCACACACCCGAGATTTCACGAGGTAAAGCCCACTTCCTTTTAATGACCAAGGATTGTCTGCTTGCTTAAATAAAAAAAAAGAAAGATTCTCAGAAAGCTGAATGCCATGTCCAACACAGGACGTTCTATGCTTTTGTTACCATTTGCACAGGATTTCAGAAGACACACAGCCCACACCTCCAATACTCTCAGAGGGAAATAAAAGCTCTAGAATCTTTCTGGCTGGCTGTTCCGTCCATCGAGAGAGACTCCTCCCTGACACTTGTGGCAACAGACTGAAGCAGTGGAACCGCGGCTCTCAAGAGGCTCCCAGTTTTCGTCTCCAGTGACTCAGGAAGAACACAGCGCCATATCCCCACCCTGTCAGTTGAGAATGCCATGTGCTTCTCTCCCTTGCATTTAATGTCAAGCACTGGAAAATTCAATGCATCAAGGCAGCCCTCGGTGGTTTGCAAGCTTTTTACTTCCCCAAGGTTCCAAAATTACACTGCAGGCCTCGCATCTCTCTACTTCTCTTTGCCCTGGGTTTATTTCCAAACCACTAACAAACACTCACTAAACAGATTTCGATCAGACCAGGAGCACCGGTGAGGGGCTGCGTAACTGTTCGCAAAGCTGCTGCTAGATCCACAGTGGTATCATGCAGGATAGGTAGCAGCTTTAGGGCGCAATTTAAATTGTGGAAATGGCGGGGCAGGGTTAAACAACCCCTTCCCAGAGCTGCTGCTCCAATCAAAAATCAGACATACACATCCTGCCGTCCCTCCCAGGTACCGTCCCAGGTAGCAGCTTTAAAGTGATTTTTAACAGTTGGGATTTCCTCAGGGATCTCGTGTCTGTTTTGGCCCTCAGGGCTGGTCTCCACAGGAATAGTACAAATGCAGCCACAGCTCCTCTCTCAGGGTCATAATCAGTTCCTCATTATGACTAGAAGCAGCGCAGTCTGTGCTTAGGAAAATAAACTGCAAGTTCTGTGTCAGGACAACCTGAGTTCTTTCCCCCCCCCCAACGCCACCCTCCCAAGTCAATTTCTGCATATTTGCATACATGGGCTTATTTTGAACTGTACCCCCCCCCACTGCCCCCCCCCCTTGCCAGTGGAAATTCTGCTCTGTTTCTGAGATTCCATGCTGCCCACACATTTTTATGCTTCGGTTTACGCAACTATGAGGTCTGTCTGTCATCCAAGCCTGTGATGTCATGAATGCTACCCAACAGGTGCCTGCGGCATTCATGCAACAGCAAGTCTACACAGCTCTCACTATTGCAACAAGCACACTAGCTGGGGCAGAAGAGAGAATCGCATCTCTTCCCCAGAAGCAGACAAACAAAAAAATCACTGTCTGTTGCAAGGACACTGCATGGCATTGTTTGCATCCCCCCCCCCCCCACTGAATAACAAAATGTGCATTTACTGCAGGATAAAATGTTTGTCTGGGAAAGGTGCCTATGGGACGCTGACTCCCGGGGGCAGGGCGATGTGTGCGTGTGTGTGTGTGTGTGTATTTAACCCCTCCAAAACTTCAAAATTTCAGCAAGGCCAGAAAGAAAGACACACACCCCACGAAAAGCCCCATCCATCTGAAAACTCCCCTAAAACTAGGTAGAGATTCATAAATAATGCCTCATTATTTTGCTGCGATCACAGAATCTTTGGCCAGAACAACGCTTCAGCAGACTTGCTACCTAATCCTAGAACTCAGTCCCAGGGGTTCCAAAGAACAGAGAGGTTATTTGCCACTCACCTGTTCAAAAGTGTTGTGGGTGACCAAGAAAGGGCACTTGCCCTGCCTCCACTCATATGCTCATTCGCCACTCCCCCCCCCCCGCTTTCCAGGCTTTGCAGCTTTCCCCAACCTGGTGCCCTCCAGCTGTGTTGGACTACAATTCCCATCATCCACAGCCAGCATGACCATGGGTCTCAATGGCCATGCTGGCTGGGGGTGATGGGAATTTCAGTCCAACACATCTGGAGGGCACTAGATTGGGGAAGGCTGCATAGAGCACAGAGGTTTGGAAGGCAGCTACAAGAGGAAAGGTCTTTTTAGTGGTGGCGCCTTCTGGATCTTTTGCTCTTGCATTTAACTTTCTTAATATTTTTTATGGTGCTCTGAGCCACCTTGGGGAGCAGGGGTAGGGGAGAAGACAGGATACAACTACAACCATTACTACTTTATTTATGTTATTGTTCAGGGTATTATCAGTAATAAAAACACAGCATAATAAGAATTAAATACAAACAGGAGATGAGCTAAAATTAACTACCACAAGGCACCTACGCGTTAGGAACAGCAAGAGATGGTTTCTCCAGGGTAAATTTATATTAACATTAAAAAGCAAGCCTTTACAAGGTAGTCCGTTTCTATTTTCACAGGTTTCTTCAGAAATGCCAGCTCAAAGCAGCCTTTCCCAACCCAGTAGTGCCCTGCAGATGTGTTTGACTATCATCTCCCAAGGCCAGATTGGCTGGGGAAGGCAGGAGCTGTAGTCCAACACATTATGAGGGCTCAGCTTGGGGAAGGCTGGCTCAAAGCATCTTTATGATCTGCCTTGTGATTCTGAATGTGTATTGCAACAAGGAAGTGGGCAGGACAAAAGCATTAAGAAAGTAGGGGGGGTGTGGCGCACTGGCACAGGGTGCTTGAGTTGCTCCATTTGTGAACAGCTAGAAATGCCCTCAAGAAAAGACAGCAGTTGCAACACTGAAAGGGGGAATGACCATAAATTTTGTTTAAATGTTGGCTTCAGCAGCAAGCAATCTGTTCATTACCAGTAGCCACCTTGGAACTACATTAATGGGCTGAAAAGCCAAACCTAATGTTCCTATTTGTGTGTAATTAACATATCATTTTAAAGGACTTGAAAGTTGGCCAAACGTCCTAGATGGCAGGCAGGTTACCCTCCTTCTAGACTTCTCAAATGGTTGCCCTGAAATGCGAAAAATAATCCCATCTTACATCAGCCCTTGAAAAATGCTGGCTTTGCCCAAATGATTTGCTTGAAGCATTGTGTTAAGTAAACCGCCCCGCAATCATAAGGGCTTGAAATTCATTTGAATGCTGGGATACAGGCCTGTGGCTTACGCTGGCTCTGCTTGCCTGAGCGTGGAAAGCTAAGCGGGGTCAAGCCTGGTTATTACTTGGATGGGAGACCCCTCCTCTAGTTTCCTGCATTGAGCAGGGGGTTGGACTTGATAGCCTTGTAGGCTCCTTCCAACTCTATGATCTATGAAACTATGAATGGGGGTTGGGGGGAGGGTGGGCAGATTCATTTGGGAGGGTTTGCACGACATGACATGACATGACATGACAAGCCACGCAGTGTGGGTTGTTTGCCCCCGGGCCCCACGATGTGCCCGACAGATGATTGGGCACATCTCTGCCCGTCTCTGCCCACCTCCGTCCCCCTTGGTCCTCCCGCAGGTATCCCAGGGGACACAGCGGGAGGAACGGGTCTTCTCCCTGCTCTCTGTCGCAGCGATATCTGAAGAGGCTTCCCCTCTTCACAGGGTATAGTGATATGGGCAGGGGGTAGGGGAGACACGCTTCAGGCCTGTGGGATCTCCTTTGTTTTTTAATGGAACTATGGGGATCGACCAAGAGGAGCCAGGTGCAAAAGAGCGGCTCTCAGGGGAAGTGAGCACCCTTAAAACTCAGGACAGAGTGTACACCTGAGCACATGCTCAGTCTAACAATTTGTTTTCAGTACCACAACTGAGCTGACTGACAGTCCTTTTGCACAGAAGTCTCTCAAGCTTCCTTTGCTTCAATAGCCTAATTGGAGGGGGGGAGGCCTTTTTGCTATTGGTATTGTTAAACAATTAGGAGTAATAAATCTGTTAAGTCTTTCAGGTGTCTGGAGGCTCTGTTGTTTTTGCTGCAAAGGACTAATGCAGCTACCCCTCTGGAAATCAGGAGTCAGAAATCCTTGTGAAACCAGTATGGCGTAGTGGTTAGAGTGCTAGATTGAGACACGAGAGATCTGGGATCTAGTCTCCACTCGGCCATTAAGCTCACTGGGTAACTCTGGGCCATTCAATGACTCTCAGCCTAGCCTACCTCTAAGGGTTGTGAGGATAAAATGGAGAGGAAGAGGATTATGTGTACCTCCTTGAAGGCAGGATAAAATAAGCAAGCAAGCAAACAAACAAACGTACTACAAATCAGCAAGAGATCTACCAGGGGCTCCAGATCTACCTTCTGCAATGCCACCCCACATGCACAGCAAAACCACATGACAAAAAGAGTCACATGACCTGCTCATTGAAAGCTTGTTTTACCTATTATCAAATGCCTACACAAATTCAACCCCCACATTGGGATATGGTACTGTGTGAAGCAACCCTTAGAAGAAAGCATGGGGCAGCATCAATACCTCCACCTTATCCTCCTGCAGATTAACCTTTTCAAACAGCCCCCCCAAAACACACACACACACACACACACACACAATCTGCTCAGCATCAACTGGGATAATGGTTTCATGTGAGCAAGACAGACTCTAACTTGGCTTAAAGTTTCCAAGGCACACCTGCCCTACCTTGGCTACCACTTTGCTATTCTAAGGGCCGGCCCGCAAGTGCACCGCATCACTCAATGGACCAGAACATCAAACGACGGCCTGCACGCATGTCTGGGCCAGCACCGTGCAGAGAACAACACAAGCCTTCGTTTCACCCGGCAGACACAAGGCTTTTCAATGGAGTTAGTCCACACATTCCGTGAGTGGCCTGCCCTTGGCATAAATCGAGCACAGAGAATCGCTCCGCCATCCTGCCCTGCCTTGAAATGAAGGCAAGGCAAATGAAGGCTGCAAGCAACTCCTATAAAAAGGAAGCCAGAAGAGGCAGGGAGCAGGCTAATCAACAGCTCCTGCTCAGAGCTCCTTGCCTTGCTCGGCCCTGACTCTCCGCCAAACCTGTTTGGTCTGTTGGACAGTTCCCTGCCCTTCGCTTTCCTCCTGATCCTGCCATGCCCGCCCCATGACCCGGCTTGCCTCCTGACATCCAGTGATTTACGGGCACACGTGTGGCCCAAGTCTCAAACCAGATTTTCTCTGTGCTATTTTCCCCAGGGTTCTACAGATAGACTGCCCCATGCCACGGCCACCATTAAGTCTATAGAAGGGGCAGGCAAGCTTTTTCCCGTCGAGTGCCGTATCTCGAGAGTTAATTTCAGGGCTTTTGAAATTATGTCGAAGGCCGCATGACATCGGGCGAAGGGCCGCAGGTGACACACACACACACCCGGTCTATAGGAACATAGAAGTCGGCACTGACTAGCAGCAGCCTTCTGGGGGGGGGGGGGTTCAGGCAGGGGTTTTTCTGGCTCTATCTGGAGCTGCCAGGGATTGAACCATGTAGCCGGTCATGCACTGGACTTGGTTTTTGTTTCTGGAGAGGGGGGAAATGATCTGGAAATCGGGGGTATATCCACCACCCCCTTGTCATGGTCAGATCACTATCTGGTGGGGTTGGATCTCTCGATGCCACAACCCCTCTGCAGGGGTGAGGGACCTATTAGGATGGTCCGCCCCAGGCATCTTATGGATCCGGATGGATTCCTGAACGTGCTTGGGGAATTGGAGCACACAAACAGTAGCTTGGTCGAGACCCTGGTGGACGACTGGAATGCTGCAATCACCAGGGCATTAGACCGAGTTGCTCCGAAGCGCCCTCTTCGCCTAAACAGAGCGCGCGCGGCGCCATGGTTCACTCCGTCGCTGCGAGCTCTGAAACAAGAGGTGAGAAGGCTAGAGCGCCGATGGCGTAATTCCCGCTCCGAAGACAATCGAACACTGGTTAGAGCTGCATCTTCAGCCTACCGGGTGGCGGTGAAGGCAGCAAAAAAGAATTTCTATGCTGCCTCCATTGCGTCTGCGGAGTGCTGCCCCAGGAGGCTGTTCCAAGTGGTCCGGAGTCTGGTCGGTCCAGTCGCTCCGGACCCATTGGAACAGTCTAAAGCCTCCTGTGAGGCTTTAGCGAAGCACTTCGCAGATAAAATCGATCGGATTAGGAGTGGGATATCGTGCGTCGTGGATACAGGGAGTGAGCGGGAGGAGGCCAATGGCAGACCGGTTTTGTGGGATCGGTTTCGGCTTCTTCCTTCTGATGAAGTGGACAAGGTGCTTTCATCTGTGAGGCCGACCACCTGCTTGCTTGATCCTTGCCCGTCCTGGCTCATAATGAGCTGCAGGGAGAGACTGGGTGAGGGGATCAAGGCGGTGGTGAATGCCTCCCTCGAGGAGGGAGTGATGCCATCAGCCCTCAAGGAGGCAGTAATAAGACCGCTTCTAAAGAAGCCCTCCTTGGATCCCCAGGATTTAAACAACTTTCGCCCAGTCTCCAATTTACCATTTCTGGGCAAGGTGATCGAGCGGGTGGTGGGTGCTCAGTTGAAGGCACACTTGGATGAAGCCAATTATTTAGATCCATGCCAGTCGGGCTTCAGGCCTGGACATGGGACGGAGACGACCTTGGTCGCCCTGGTGGATGATATGAAGAGGGCCTTGGATAGGGGCGAATGCTCCTTTCTAGTCCTCCTCGATCTCTCAGCGGCTTTTGATACCGTTGACCACGGTATCCTCCTGGACCGCCTGGAGGGGTTGGGCTTGGGAGGCACTGTATTGCAGTGGTTCCGGTCCTTCCTCTCTGGAAGGTACCAGAGGGTAGTTCTTGGGGAGGAGGCTTCGGACCCTCGGCTGCTCACTTGTGGGGTGCCGCAGGGTTCCATCCTCTCCCCGATGTTATTCAACATCTACCTCAAGCCGCTGGGAGCTATCATCAGGAGGTTTGGGGTGCGGTGTCATCAGTATGCGGATGACACGCAGCTCTACCTCTGTTTCAAGTCCTCACCGAGGTTGGCCGTTGAGACCCTGTCCAAGTGCCTGGAGGCAGTGGCTGGCTGGATGGGAAGGAACATGCTGAAGCTGAACCCCGACAAGACCGAGGTACTTCTGGTGGGGGATAAGGGGAGGTTAGGGGATGTTGACCTGGTGCTGAATGGGGTACATCTACCCCTGAAGGACCAGGTCCGCAGCTTGGGGGTCATTCTAGACTCCCAGCTGTCCATGGAGGCTCAGGTGGCAGCTGTGAGCGGGGCAGCGCTGTATCAACTCCATCTGATACGGCAGCTGCGCCCCTACCTTCCTAATCACCTGCTCCCATCAGTGGTTCATGCCTTGGTCTCCTCTCGCCTAGACTACTGTAATGCGCTCTACGTGGGGTTACCCTTGAAGACGGTTCGGAAGCTGCAGCTGGTACAGAACGCGGCGGCTCGCCTGGTTAAAGGCAGCCGCTGGCGGGATCACATCACGCCAGTGCTGAAGGATTTGCACTGGCTACCAGTTGCTTGCCGAGCCGAATTCAAGGTGTTGGTTTTGACCTTTAAAACCCTATACGGCTCTGGTCCAGTTTATCTCAAGGAGCGTCTCCAGCAGCACCAAGTGGGCCGCTCAACAAGATCTGCCACGGATGGCCTTCTCCTTGTCCCTTCAGCCAGAGCAGCTAGACCGGTGGGGACGAGGAAGAGGGCCTTTTCTGTGGCGGCCCCCGTACTGTGGAACTCTCTCCCGAGTGACCTCCGCCATGCCCCCTCTCTGATGAGCTTCCGTCGCTCATTAAAAACCTGGCTGTTCAGGCGGGAATATGGGGTGGGTTAAGATTTTAAAATTTTTATATTGTTTTAATGTATTTTATTGTATTTATGTATTTTATTGTGTGTACATCGCCCAGGGTGGCCGGTTGCCGGCCAGATGGGCGATAAATAAATATTAATAATAAATAAAAAATAAATAAACCTGGGACCTTCTGCAAGCAATGCATGGGCTCTACACTGAGCCAATCCATGGACCCTTCTACATTACCATATGACATTGACACAGCAATACATGTAAAATAGAGGCCATCCAGCAACCTCATTATCACATTGTGGAGGACCAAACACATGGTCCTTGGCACGAGTTCGGCACTTAACGGGTTAACCGGCACTGAGAAAATGCCCTTTATGCGGGTCCTGTGCGTTTAGAACACAACCGCTACCTAATGAATGACATGGAACTGTGCTTAGGTCAAAGAATAGACTTTATTTACTATACAGCTAATGGAGCGGAACTAATACAGGCCTGTGGCTTACGCTGGCTCAGCTTGTCTGAGTGTGGAAAGCTAAGCAGGGTCAAGCCTGGTTATTACTTGGCTGAGAGACCCCTCCTCTAGTTTCCTGCATTGAGCAGGGGGTTGGACTCGATAGCCTTGTAGGCTCCTTCCAACTCTATGATCTATGATCTAATAGACTACAAGGAATTTCACACTATAAACATAGCAGGTCATAACCTGACCAAAGCGGAAAGCTTCAATCTAGAGGCGTAGCGTATTACAGAAAGAGAATTAACTTTACATCAGAGAATCTGACTTACGGACTTAGCGTAGCGATCTGTATCGTTGAATTCCGGGCGCGCCTGCCCGGGGTTGGAAGCTGCTTGAACCTGACCGGAGCCAGGGACCTGATGTTTGCCAGCCTGCACCGTGTTCCCAACAACCTTTTTTTCTGCTGTGCTTGTCTTTTTCTACCCTCTCCCACCCCCTCCCCGCCCTTGAGGACCAGGTGGGCTGGTTCTGCCCTATGAGGAGGTGGCGCCTCATGTTTCTTGGCACCTCCTGGATACTTTAGGGGTAATCTGCAGCTCTCTGAGACTGCCCCCCCACCTTTGGAATGTTTATGCCCTTCGATGTGGATCGATGTAAATGTGTCCTATTGAGGGTATGCAGATGTGGTCACGTATAGCCAGTCTGGCTAGAACTGTGTCTCCTGTCTCTCCCCCCCCCCCCCCGATTATGCAAAGGGGTGGTGTCAGTGTAACAGGGGAAACTGTGTCAGGGTTCATGTCACTGTGTGTGCTCAGGCTTTCTCCACGCACATGTATTTCAAACTCAGGTTTATCTGCATTCTCTTTTCTGTCCCAACAGAACCCTGCTCAGGATTTCACCACAAGCTTACAGGAGATACAGAAAAAACAGTGCAGAAAAAACAAGATGTACACACACACACACGTGTGTGTGTGTGTGTGTGTGTGTATAAATCTTCCTCTCCCTCAAGGATTGGAGGCTGCCATCATGCATCGCAGCAGAGCCAGAAGCAGCTCAGGAACTAATTACAAAATGGCTTCTACCTATAAAAGGCCTCTCACTGCTGGAAGAAGACAATTTGGAGCGTTTCAGATCTTTCTGTGACCAAAGCACACGAAAGCTACATAGCAGCTCAGCAGCTGTCAGAATGCATGCGCACGCACATAACGCACCCCCCCCCACCCCGGGAGTAAGAGATACAGGGGGAAAGATGGGAAAGTTCTGAAAAGATCCACATTTCCTTCATGGCACAACTCAGCTTTCAAGGAGAGACCGGGTGGAACATGGAACTAGACACTGACAGGGGTGCCTTTAGCAGGTCTGTTGAAAACTAATCCAGCTTCTGTGCTCAAAATAACGAATGTAAAAATGAACACATGCCAATTTGCTTCTTTTTAACAGCCTTGTTCAATGTTCATGCTTTGTTCTGTTTTGTTCATCAAAACCCATCAGCAAGTGATTTTAGTACGTTCTTAACATTGTATGTATGATTCCTTGTATTTTGTTCTATTTTTGTAAAGTATTTTGGTCATTGACCGTAATAAACAGAACTGAACTGAACATGTGCTTTGTTCTGAACATATATTTTAGTTTTGCTAGAATTTGGAACGGAAAAAATGGGTAGAGTGGTGACAGGAAGAAAAGCTGTCATCACTGTTCATCAGTGAGGAACAGGGAGACGTGCAGAAACTCCATTGCTCTGGTCACTAAACCCTTTTTGTAGAGTGGCATATTTATCAAGTTCATCTACAAAGCTTGGAATCTTCCATTACAGAGGGCAGCAGGCCCACCCACATGCATCTACATCACTTGATTTCTTTGCAGATGAATGTCTGAATCAATGCTACTGAAAAGCACTGTAGCTGACAAGATGGGAAGCGATATGAATGGCTTGCTTATGGCATGACCTGTGAAAGGTCTTTCACATATGTGAATCATACGTTGATCAAGTGAAGAGCATGCACGTCAGGACCAAGCAACCAGCCCAAATTGGCTGTTCGCTCTCTCTCTCCCTCTCTCTGGAATCAAACACCAGAAGCCAGGATTCAGATGGAATTTTGCACCTGGAGAACAAACATCACATTTTTGCCCCTTGTCCTTGAATGCCAGACAACATTCTTCCTGAACCTGGCACCCTTGAGATGTGCGGGACTACAACCTCCATCAGCCCCAGCCAGCATGGCCAATGGTGCTGCCAGCTGAGGATAATTGGAACTGTGACCCAACACATCTGGAGGGCACCAGGTTGGGGGTGTCTGTTCTGTATATTTACATGTGTGTGTGTATGGTTTTTGATGATATATATATATATCACATAAAAATGATTCAAGAACAAATACCACGAGTCTTATATTCTTTATGCCGCTCTGCCACCCCTCAGCATATGGGAAGGGGGGGGGAAGCTAAACAAAATAGACAAAAGAGTTGCATCATACAAATACTCTCCTTCCTCTGCCCCACAGCCAGACCCAGATGCTCCCTATATCTGGCACAACTGCCAAAAGCCAAACATTCAGCTCTGCAAGAGGACGTCCGTGTCCATTCAGCAGCTAAGATGACCCAGCTGTCCTTTGACCACTGGTGCTTAACCAGGCATTCCCTTACGGACAGTGACAGCCAACCCTTTTGGCAAGTGTGTCATTCTCTAGAGTCCAAACTACAAGATGGTGCCATTCTAGCAGTACAGTACACGAGCAGCTTTTTCCACTCTCATCTTCCAAGCCAGGGAGTGATCATCAGCTCAGCACTGGAGAAGCAGGCAGTAGGTCAGAACTCTGTGCCATATCAGGCCCGTGGGCCATCCTGTTCCAATCCAGAAGTACCAAAAACCTACGTCTGAGGTAGGGAACCTGTGGCCCTCCAGATGTTGTTGGACTGCAACTTTCGTCAGCCCCAGCCAGCATAGCCAATGGTGAGGAATGATGGGAGTTGCAATCCAACAACATCTGGAGTGCTACACGTTCCGCATCCCTGACCTACATGGCTGTGGTACTTGTGGCAGCTACGCCACGAGTTGCTCATCCATGAGCTAGAACCGCAGCACTTTACAACAGTGGAAGGGAGGAAGAGGAAGAGGAAGAGAGAGAGAGAGAGAGAGAGAGAGAGAGAGAGAGAGAGGAGAGAGAGAGAGAGTCTATACAAGGCAGGAAAAGAAAAATTGCCTGTCTGCTAAGCTAGAAATTTTCTCTATTTTAGCCTCTTCCAAAATAAGTGCATGCCTACTGCAAGCTTTGAAGTGCTTGGCTACACACCAGCTGCATTCAGATCTCACATTCCCGATCCTCCAAACCATGGTTTGGAGGTTCAGGGATGAGCCCCATGGCTTGTGATCTCCTCTCCCCTCCTCACACTTCTTGTGCACATAGCTTAATGCATTACTTCCTGGTTGGATCAAATCATAGTTTGTCGTTACATCCAAACTGGCAAAACTATGGGTTGAGCGAGCCCTCTAAACCACGACTAGAAACCAGGTTCAAACGGTGATTAGCAATCCTGGTTTGGAGGGCTCACTCATACCATGGTTTGGATGTAACAGCTAACTATGTCTGAACAAGCCAGTATGTATCCCATTATGCCCCATGTGTGAGGGTAGGAGGGAGTGCACAAACACAGGGCACATTCCCAATCCTCCATGCCCTCGTTTGGAGGGTCACAAACATGATGTCTGAACGTAACCCGCAACTTTTGAACAGAGTCTGGATTTGTTCAGAATGACCTGATGGAGGGAGATTTGCAGAGCAGTCCCTCTTCCAACATTGTTTTTGTGGTTTCTGAGCGGTCTCAATGCTGGGTGATCCCATGCCACCCTCGATATCTGAACAGCACAGTTTTGTTAGCTCAGATGCTCATCCCACAGCCTGCAGTGCCAGTGCTGTGATGCAGACTCAGCTGGAGGGGGAACGTTTAGCTCTCGGTCTCACTTTTAGCGTAACGGCAACGTGCTGACATCAGCTGTTCTCATATGTTCTTCGCACAGAACACACGGGCCACAGAACAGAACCTCTGTTCTTGAGCACCACCAATCCTTCGTCTGCCTAACGCCTCATGCGCATGAATATTTTCCTCCGTGGTAGCTATAATTGCACCTATGTATACTTACTGCGCCGTGGGGTGCAGAATCAGCATTCTGCACAGAGGTAACCCCCTCTGCACTGTGCCACTTTGACCGCTGGAAATCTTGATCACCCACAATTTCACCAAGATCCAACATCCACCAATATTTCACCAAGATGCACAACCTATCTCATTCATTCATTCATTACATTGCTTTACCACTCAATAGCTGAAGCTCTCTTTACAGCCTTGAGGGCTAGAAACTTTTTAGAAAATGCAAGCTACCTTTTTTGGGATGCCAAGTTCTTCCCAAAGATCAGCGTTTGCACTTGATGGTGCAATTGCTTCTTATGCATCATCCTGATTAGAAGAACCAGCATTAATTCCTGCGAGGAGTGTATGCACAATCGAGTACCACAAAAGTTTTAACTAGCCTAGCACCTGGTGGGAGCATTATACATCACTCTTAGTATGGGGCAGATGGTATTACACATCATCACTGGTGCTATGCAATGCTTAGCATTCGCACATGTATGGAAATGTTCATAACCAATGTATCTGATTATCACGTAGTATACAGCCAGTTGCCATTGTACTGTTTTATTAGGTTCAATTCACACTCCTGATTTCCCTCTCCTCTGAAAGTGAATCCGTAGCCAACTGAGAGCCAGTGTGGCGTAGTGGTGAGAGTCGTAGGGCTGGGACTCGGGAGATCCGGGTTCTAGTCCCTGCTCTGTCATGAAACTCACTGGGTGACTTTGGGCCAGTCACTGACTCTCAGCCTAACCTATCTCACAGGGTTGTTGTGAGGATAAAATGGAGAGGAGGATTATGTAAGCCGCCTTGGGTTCCTTGCAGGAAAAAAGGTGGTGTATAAATAAATAAATAAATAAATAAATAAATAAATGCCCTACTGATGCTTCCCCCCCCCCCTTTTTTTTTTACTTGGACACATATACAGAGCCCAAGTAGAGTTAGCCTCAGGAACGCAAAAGGCTCCATATCTTCATGCAGGCATCCACAGGTCTACTCACCAGGGGAAGGGCCCCATGCCTTCTGGTCAGCACGACAAAGATCCCCTCCCCAGAGGACCCATTTCCACTGCCTGTTGCTTACCGCCTCTACACATTAATGCAATTGAGAGAAGAATCCCACCTCTCCCCCTCCCAAATGCTCCCTACGTGTCAGCGGTAAAGAGTGGCTAGCAAACCAAGCCAACATTTGTGAACCCTCGCCTCTAGCCCTCCTCAGGCATCCATCATCCAACCAGTGATGTGGGGTGGAAATTTTTTCCAGCGCTTTATTTTTCCACGGAAAATTTTCCATTTCATAACTTCATTAGTAAAAAATGAATGTATGCCAACTACAAATGCAATATTAGGCCAGGACGGCAGTTTCAAAGTTGTAATTAATGTTTATTCAGGTGATTATCCCCTAGAAAGTATGTGAGTGAATACATATATGTCACTGAATTACATATATGCCTCAGAGTGAAATGGAACTAACAAACAGCGACTGCGAAACTGAAGGTGCCCCAACAACCTCAGTGGAAGAGAGTTGAACTCTGCTGAAATAGAGGAGTGGCTGTCAGCATGTCATGCACAGTTCTTTGGGTTGCTGAAATGCATTACTGCGTCAACAGTTATCAGTACCTTCGTATTTTGTAAATTTTAAACAATTTTACAGAAGTACCTGCTGTTGTCTTTAAATTTTTACAAGTATTCCAAGAAAATGTTCTACGTAATATAACATTTAAAACATGTGAAGTGTCCTTTAATCTTGCCCCTCAAATATTTCAGGTCAAATACTTGTGCTGTATAGGGACAAAAGATTAACATGAAGTACTTTTTTTTTTTTAAGCTTTGTTGTATACAACTAAAATAAACATGCTAAATTAGGTCTCTCTCAGGCAGGGGTGGGCAACTTGTGGCCCTCCAGATGTTGTGGCCTACAGCAATACAGCATCCATCAGCTCTAGCCAGCACAGCCAATGGCATCAGAATATTTTCTGATGCAAGCTAAAAAAAATATATCCCTATGCAAATTACCCTATGCAAATTATTTCCCCCAATACAAATCAAATTTTCCTATGCAAATGATGCTATGCAAATTAACCTAATTGACACCGGAAATTTTCCCAGAAAATTTTCCCATTCAAAACTCACATCATTACTCCTATCTAATAGATCTCATGTAACAGCCTGGCCAAGCTGGGTCAGGAGCTGCAGAAGACCAAGCTCCATCCCCTGCTGGCAGCCTGTTTCTATCAGCTTACCACTTTTTCAGAGGACAGCTCTGACTCTCTCTCTCATTCCACAATGAGAGAGTGAAGGGTGGAGCGTGTGTCTTCTCTCAGGGGCAGCGGATAAGGATGAGACAGGGAGAATGGAGTGCTCTAACAGAGCTGCATGCATACGCATGCATCCCCTACTAACTCCACATCCACAAAAACACAGCAAGTTTTATTCCTGGGGTTTCATCCTGACTTTGCAATAGACTAGGAGAAGTAGATCTCCAGAGATTTTGGACTTCAACCCCCAACATTCCTGACCATTGGCCATGCTGGCAGGGGCTTCTGGGAGTTGAAGTCCAAAACATCTGGAGAACTACTTTCTGCCCACCAATGGTGTAAAGCCCTAACAGTCACACCCAGTAAAATCCACATACTGAACTCTAAAGCCAAATATAGACAAGAGCCACAATTCTGCACTACTGTTGCTTTGTGGGAGGCATCAATGGTCTTTCCTTCCTAAAAGCACTTCTCCTTTCACCCTCCAATACCCCCCCACTCACCCATTTCGTCTCCCTCCCTCACCCAGCTTTACTACAGCATCAGGCAGTTACATTTTGTGATTCTGAAAGGGCTTACGGTAACAGAAATGATGGTCGACTCCAAAAACTTGCCGAGAACTGTAGTCCAACACATCTGGAGGGCACCAGGTTGGGCTGTTCTAGCTTTTCAATATAACATTCCGACATGCATTAGGTTCACAGCACCAAAATGACCTGGCATCCAAGTTATGATTTCAGATGACAAACATGCACTGATGAAACTCCAAATAGCTCAAAGTGCAAAAGGACTGCATAGATCAGTTCTGAATAACCTACAACCCTCCACGCCAAACACAGTGCATGAGTAGAAACCTACCACCAGGCGCTTGTTAAACCTCCTAGGTTTTTGTTTGTGCCAGAACATTGAGAGCCAGTGTGGTATAGTGGTTAGAGTGTTGGACTAGAACTCAGGAGATCTGGGTTCTAGTCCCCACTCAGCCATGAAGCTCAGCTGGGTGACCTTGGGCCAGTCACTGACTCTCAGCCTAACCTACCACACAGGCTTGTTGTGGGGATAAAATGGAAAGGAGGAGGAGGAGGACTATGTAAGCTGCCTTGGGTTCCTTGCAGGAAAAAAGGTGGGATATAAATATAATAGATACATAAAATAAACATGTTGGGCCATCAAGCACCTGCTCTGAAAATCCTACTAGGCCACCCTGCTGTGGCTTCTGAAGTTTAACCAGACATCGCCCACATGTTTTCACACTTACCGGTAACTGTACAACCTTAGGGTCTAGCCACTTATTTTGCTTGTTTTTAAAATAATCCTCCAAATCAAGGTTTAAGCTGAAAATGGAATTTAATGACCAGGTTCACATGATCAGTGGGGAAAAGAAGCCACAGTGGCTTCTTTTCCCCGCTGATCTTGCAAACCCAGCCACAGTTTTCCGTAATTTTAAGAATCCTCTCCTGAGGGAAAGAAAAAGGAGGGGGCAAGAACTCTATGTGAACTACAGAATGATCTGAAAATATCTTCTACTACATATGCGATGTATCATTTAGAATTGTAACTAATTATGTAGGCATTTTCTTATATTATAACAGTAACATTTTGCTGAGTTGGAGAAATGTGCTAAAATGGGATCCACCGGAGGAATTCTACCTTTTGGAGAAAGTGGGCGGGGGGATTCTTTGGGATGTTGTCATTAGATGTTGTCCCAGCCTCCTTTAAAATGCAACTCATTAGAAAAAGTGACAGAACGTATATACGGGGGAGGGGGGAGATGCCTCAAGGAGAGAGCCAGTCTGGTATAGTGGGAGATCTGGGTTGTAGTCCCCACTGGGCCATGAAGCTCACTGGGTGACTTTGGGCCAGTCACTGACTCTCATTCTAACCTACCCCACAAGGTTGTTGTGAGGATAAAATGGAGAGGAGGATTATGTAAGCCACCTTGGGTTCCCTGCAGGAAAAAAAAGATGGGATATAAATAAAACAACAATAATAATAATAACAACAGGCTGCGACATCCCATACATTTCCATTTGGCAATCCAAACTGCACCCAAACTGTTTGTTTCCTTTGCAACCTCTTTTTAATAAGAGTAAAAGAAAAATACAATGTGACACCAGATGGAAACAGACTCCAGAGTGCTCTAAATACGGAATGATTATTCCTAAACTCAAGCTCAGCCATAGGGCTGCTAACATCACTCCTTAAGGCCAGGCCAGGAGCGCAGAACCTCAGGCCTGTTTTCTTATAAAATACAAGAATCCAGCCTTCATGAGGTCCCAATATGGCCCTCTGGGGTTCCACAAATGGCCATTCCCCTGGCCCCACCCCCTTTCCTCCAGCCACTCATCATGGGTGGGGTACTGGCTTTTATGCTGGGTTTTTTTTCTCATTCTAAGAGGTTGAAATGCCTCTCCTGAGGCTTAGTTACTGGCAGTAAGAGCTTTATGCTAAAATAGGCTGGTCTTTTTGGCCCCACCCCTTTGCCTTTGGTCCCACCCACCACTGGAATGCAGCCCCTGAAAGCTTCCCTGAAATGGAATTCGGCCCTCAGGCTGAAAGAGGCTCTGGCCAAGCTCAGTGTATCCCAAAGATCTAACACAGTGTTCTCCAACCTTGGGTCCCCAGATGTACTGGATGGAGCATGCTGGGAGTTGTAGGCCAAAAACATCTGGGAACCCAAGGTTGGAGAACACTGACTAACAGCTGAGACACTTTCTCTCCCCCCCCCCCTCAAGTACAGTTGGAGACATACTCCTTCTTACACTTGAGGAGAATTACAATTGGAGAAACGAAATGGAATTGCCTGCCCTCAGGAGGAGGCTACTGCTGTGTTCTAGAAAGAGTTGCTGTTCTGAGTATGCCTCAGAGATCCAAGGCAAGTTCAGAACAGCGACTCATGCAGAGATGCAACAGGAGACCTCCTTTGGAGAAGGCAATTCTACTGTGTGATTCAATCACACTCAGTGCAGATATGAACCAGAACTGCTCCCCCTCAGAAAGGTCACTCACTTTGGGCTCACTGGAACCTTTAATTGATTTCCTTATTTTGTTCTCTCATGGCACACTAGTGTGCCTCAGAACATTTAGGGGATTACTGGCCTATCAGGGCCTTTTCAATGGTAGTGCCCCACTTTCAGCACACCTTCCTGAGACAGATTGGCAGAGACAACACAGTGGTGTTCCCTTCAGAGGGTACCTTAAGTCTTTTTTTGTTTACTAAGGCTTTTAAGAAGGTATATGTGTGTCTGTCACTTTTATCTGACTTCTAATGGTTTTCACCAACGGTGAACATGGTGTTTGTAGATTTTATTGGTGCATTCATATAGGGCTAATTGGATGATTTGTTGCTGTAAGCTACTTTGGATATTTTTGATAGAAAAGCACTCTAATATCAACTTAGGCCTATTAACTCTTGGTAGGCCTTAAAACCAGCTTCCATGCCTCCAGAAACTTTTCTCAAGGCTGCTTTGCGGGGGAGCATTTATTTGGTGAAGGCACGGGGGGCTGGACCCAGAGTTCTCTGCAAGCAAAGCTAACCATCTGCCACTGAGCTATGGCCAGGTCCCACACACTTACACCCCAGTGTTAGCACCCAGTAAACCCAAATCCATCTATTGCTTAACGTTGTATGTGTGCTTGGAGTTTATAAAATGGACTTCTCCAACCTAGTGCCCTGCAGATGCATTGGAATACAGCTCCCATCAACCCCAGTCAGCATAGCCAATGGCCATGCTGCCTGGGGTTAATGGGAGCTGTATTCCAATGCATTTGTAGAGCAGATATGAGAGGGTTCAGTTCCTCTTACCCATACTCCTATTTTGCTCTTAAAATTGCTCCCGCACCCCTTGCTTTGTACACTGGGTCAAATCTGGGTTTAAACAAACAGGCCCTACCACCAGCATATTTCGCCTCGGGGTACTTAATTGTGAGCCATATA
Organism: Shinisaurus crocodilurus; assembly: GCA_021292165.1. Lineage (NCBI taxonomy): Eukaryota > Metazoa > Chordata > Lepidosauria > Squamata > Shinisauridae > Shinisaurus > Shinisaurus crocodilurus. Next base: position 33,798,780 of record CM037881.1, read on the forward strand.
GCAGATTCTCCGCTTATGCAGAAAACCCACAAACAGGATATATAAACAGCCCCTGGCAGTACTACATGGGTTTAGGGTGCGATCCTATGCATGTTTAGACAGCATAGCTGGCTGGGGCATGCTGGGAGTTGTAAGCCTTTTTCCTGTCCAAACATGCATAGGCTTGTGCCCTTAGTGAAGTCTGATCAGCAACCACCCCAATAAGGGCTGTACCCACGGAGGGGCACAATCAGACAGCACAGTCTGAATCCAAAGCACGTTTACTCGTATGTAAGTCCCTCTAAGTGAATAGGACGTACTCCCTAGCGAGCAAGTTTCAGATTGCAGCTGGCTTAAAACTTTCTTTTATAAAGCAAAAGGCGTGAACTGATGCTGGCAGACATGTTTCTTTAAACTCAGGTCTGTCCCCTGTACAAAGTGGAGGGGGCATGGGGCCTGATTTTAAGAGCAAAAGGGATGCATGCGTGGGCCCCTCCTGAAACTTCTCCCAAGTGGAGTCAGTTCTGGCTTCAGAATTGACTGAAAGAAACGTGAATTTGATCAATAGGCGGCAGAGAGGATCTGCACTCCCTTTTTGCTCCTATAATTGGGCCTCCTACCCCTGTTTTATACACGATCGGGGAGGGGGGAGGGGGGGAAGACCTGGGTTTAAATAAATGGGCCTGCCGTTATCAGGCATACTGTGAGCAAGGTCTACGGCTCAAACTGCAGTTTACATGGAGTTTTGTGATTCTTTCCTCTGAGACTTCTTCTTTCTTCCTTTTTTTTTAAGCGGGTGGGGAGAGAAGGCTCAACCCCACCCCCGCCGCCGCCAGTTTCTAGGTGAAAACTCACTATCCCTGAGCTGCATTTTCACCTGTGGTGGTGGAGGCAAGATATTGGGGAAATCCTGTATCTTTAGCCTTAGGAGTGAAAAAAGCAACTTGTGGAGAGCGATTTTAAGCTGGAAAATGGCAGGAGGGGGGAAAGGGTTGTTCAGTCTCTCCCCACAGGTCCCGGATATGTTTAAACACAGCCTGCCCAGGCCACTTTGGATGTAAAAAAGAAAGAAAACCTTGGAGGGAAGAACATGGGAGTCAGCATAAATATAGCTTCCGCCAAAGTCTCTAGCACCTCTGATTACAAAGATATAAGAGAAACCATGCAGGCAACTATTCTACCCAATTGCCCAGCAAGTTAAACTTGTTCCGGGTGTTCCTGGCAACCAGTGCAAAAGCATTAGGATGATTTATTATTCATTTATTACATACCCATCCCACAGTTTCTCCAAGGAGCTACAGAGGAGCTAAAAAGAAACATGGGAGTTTCTCCCACACCACCCCCATTTCATCCTCACAATAGCCTAGGTTCCGAGGACAGATAGCCACTAGCCCAAATGTGTTCATGACCAAGCGGAAATTTACATGTGTTTGGCATTTATTTATTTCCATTAAAGTTATGTCATAAGTTACATACCACAACTCCAAATGTATTAGACAAGCACTGTATCTAAGTTTTTCACGCTGACTTATAATGCCTTCCCCGCCACATACCCCTCATTGTATCTGTAAGGTCCCCACCATTGTCACAACATTTTTGGCTCCAGGGCACAATGCAGGACAGTTTCCTCTCCGGCTGCCACTCCCCGAATCAGTTCAGGCAATCCAGACCAATGTGTCACAATGTGTCATAACTACACAGTTATGCATACTTCAGCACCGTTGAACTCTGGAAGACTTGGTCAGACTAACTCTGTACGTCGGATAATGGTCTATGTCAGCGTTTCCCAATCTGGTGCCTTTCCATGCTGGGAGTTGTAGTCCAAAACATCTGGAGCGCACCATATTAGGGAAGGCTGATCTAGGTCTATAAAGCAGGGGTGTGGGGGCCTCTGGCCTTCCAGATATTGACTGGGTTCAGACTACACGATAACCCACACTCAAGGGTTGAGTGTGGGTTGTCGTTGAACTGTGAGTTGTTGCTGAAACACGGGTTATCGTGTTGTCTGAACACAGCCGAGATAACAAACCATGGTGAACAACCCACAGTTCACAACCCAGCAACAAACCATGGGTTCTCTTCATGGGTTGTTTGTGGTTAACAAGCCATGGCTTGTTAGCGCAGCTGGGTTCAGACAACACAATAACCCATGTTTCAACAACAACCCATGTTTCAACAACAACCCTTTTGAGTGTGGGTTATCGTGTTGTCTGAACCCAGTCATAGCCAAATTACAACCGGTGGTGTAGTGGACGCAGCACCGGCACTCTTTGATTAGCAGGGACACTGACATCATCTGCCACCCCCTCAGACTTCCCTATTCCCCCTGAGCTTAGTTACAGTCCTCACAGTAGCTGTGGTGGTGGTGGTGGGAATTAATTTTCCGAGCAACAATATATTGTTCCCTATTGTAATGCAAAGTATTTTAGGGTGGCCTGGTCTTGAATGGGCAATTAAGATCCATGAACTGTACAAAAGATCTGCTTTTGTAAATGGAGATGGAAACTGCTAGAATTGGTTTGTTGCTATGGATCAAAAGAGCTGCCTGCTTTCCCCCCCCCCCTTCGTTTTTTACTCTCCTTGGGGCCAGGGATGAGCGCACCTGCACTTCAAAGTTTACTACTATACCACTGATTACAACTTCCATCACCCCTGACCATTGGCCATGGGAACTGGCACCTAAAACACCTGGAGGGACACCGGTTACCCACACTGGCTCTAAAGGAACTCCCTTATAAGAGAGACTTCCGGGGGGGGGGGGGGGTTTGATTAGTGACATCACAAATTAAACTTTAATTCAAATTACAGCCCTTCAGGATGTAGCTGTTAAATTTGAATGATCAGGTGGATATGTCTTTTCCACAGATGCAATCTTAACCATGCACTCACTGCATACCTTTTTTCTTTCCCTTCCTTTCTTTTTCTGACTATCTGCAAATCTAGCCCTTGGGCTCTCTTTTTGTGGGATGTCTTAATACAGGATGCACAGTGGAAAAGGTAAGACATCCCACAGGAGAAGAGCCCAGATTGGTTTGGTGTCTAAAAGGACAAAAATCATAGTCAAGAAGATATTAAGAGTTGCACACAGCCCCTTGCGACTACACTGTCCCTTCACACTAGGACCCAACTCATAAACCCTTCTCAGGCTAAGCAGCAACACTTAAAAACCTGAGGGGAGGGTCAAATGAAACCTTTCCCCTACCAATGGGGGGAAAGATTAATACAGGCTATTAAGGATCTATTTTAAATCTATGATACTGTGGGTACAAAAGTGTGTGTGTGTGTGTGTGTGTGTAGATTTAACAGTAATGCAGGTTAATAATGCAAAGCTGACACAGCAAACAAAATAAAAATAAGTTTATTTTAATTCTCAAAATCTTAGTTCCAGAAAATAACTTTAAACTTGCCTCCACCAAACACTTTGTAATTAACCTAAGTCCCTATAACTCTAAATACTTTCATTCTTCAAACAAGCACTGGTTTCTCTCAAAACTCCTGACAGACAAGACACGAATAACTGTAAGAAGGAAAAGACAACAACCCAACTAACCTAACTCCCCCACTCCCAACACTCAGGGCATGTTCGCACGACACGGGAACCGCAGGGGAGCAGGAGTCCCCCGCGGTTCCAGTGTCGTGCGAACGCCGACTGGAGGTGCCCCTGCGGGATGGCCATGCGCGGGATGCACGCAAAGTGACCATGGGCAGTAGAGGGGTAAGCCCCTACCGCGTGTGGCCACCCTGCCGTGCGAACAGCCGGCAGCCGTCCCGTGGGGGCTGCACAGAGGCGGCAGCCCAGAGTGGCCGGAGCTGCGGCAGCTCCAGCCTGTAGGGGCAAATGGCCCCTCTGGGCATCCCAAGCCGCCGCCCCCTAGTGCCGGGAGGCCTGCACTGCGGCGCGGGGACTGCCGGTTCCACTGGGGTCTGCCCGCGCGCGCGAACGCCCCGCCGGACCCTGCAGACGGCCCCGTGGTGCCTCCGCCGCTCACCGCCTGGGTCGTACGAACCGGCCCTCACTTTCTAACACTCCACTAACTCTGACATCACTCAAACACTCCTTATATACTCCTCCCCCTACCCTTTCCAAGACATCACAAACCACACCCACTCAGTTCAACATTCTATACTCACTAAACATACTAAAGCAGACATACACCGGGGAACTGAATTGTGGGGTTACGCCACACCCCTCACTCCCTGCTCTCATTTGAAAGCCACCATTTGGGCATCAGGACTATAACGCAAATGGAGGGGGGAAGGAACTCACTAATCTGTGTCTCTATAGGGCAGGCTATATCTGCATAGCCTCCTTCACTACTTCAATGGCTGCATTCAGCTTGAAACAGGAAGTGCCAATCAAAATGCATTGCAACTGAAGCTCTTCCGGCTAAAATGATACCAATGATGCCTCCATCAACATGTCTAGGGGCCCATAAATTATGCCTGGGCCTAGCAGCCAAAAATTACTTCTACTAGCCAGCAACAATATAGTAAAAGCAGAACACGGGCAGAGTGCTTTTCCCTTTCCACCCAGCGACTGGCAGCCTGCCCCTCCCACAGAATTAGGGAGAAGAGCTAATAGTGCTGATAGAATTAATCCTTATCAGCCTGCCCTCCCAGGTCTCTTTCTGAAAATTAAACATTGCCTCCTCTTCCCTGGCAAGTCCCAGCACAGCAAGCATCAGTTTTCCAAACCAGAGCTAAAAAATGGCTATGAGGCACAGTTTTTCCTGTTCTCCCAAAGAAATCCACTCCAGATTTGTCTTCCTTCCTTGCAGCAGCTCCCCCTCACAACCCAGTCTGTTTGTGTTTGTTTGTTGTTATATTTATTTTTTAAAATATTTTTAAAATATTATTTAAATAAATAAATAAATATTAATTAGGGTGCCTCCAGAGGAGGCTTTTATGGCACCATTGCCCTGACCCCACAGAAGTTATGGGGATGGGGTCCAAGTGAAATAGTCTTCTACTTGCAACCTTCCCACGTTTTCGTATCACTTCTTCTGTCTATTCTTCTGTCTAGCACTAGAATAGGAGCCCTCTGCCTGGAAGCACCCGCAGTCAGTCTTATACAGAAAGGGTGTGTGTGAGAGAGAAACCACTTGCAAGTGGGGCTGGGCTATGGAGAAAGGCTGCAGGGGTGTCTATTTATTATTATTTTTATTATTATATTTATACCCCGCCTTTTTTCCTACAAGGAACCCAAGGCGGCTTACATAATCCTCCTCCTCCTCTCCATTTTATCCTCACAACAACCCTGTGAGGTAGGTTAGGCTGAGAGTCAGTGACTGGCCCAAAGTCACCCAGTGAGCTTCATGGCTGAGCAGACTAGAACCTGGATCTCCCGAGTCCCAGTCCAACACTCTCACCACTACGCCACACTGGTAGAGAAGCTGAGAGAAGTAAAATGAGATTGGCAGTTGCTCTCTGCCTTCTCCCATCCAGTCAGTAAATCAATTACTGTACAAAGCAAGTCTTCCTGCTGTTCCTAAAACAAATAAAATTATTATTATTATTATTATTATCATTATCATTATCATTATTATTATTACAACAACAACAACAACAACAACAACAACAGAATCTACCTGCAAATGAAACAAAGTGGCAAGAGCTTGTTGACTGGATATATTCTCAGGGTAAGGTTGGAAGCTGGGGCTGCAAAGGTGCAGGATAGTGCTCGGGAAGGGAAGCAAAAAAGATGGCGGGGGGACACACACACACACAGTTTTGCACATGGAGAGGAAGGGAAACTAAAACACAATACCGAGCAGCACGAGGCCGAAAACTGTGTGGCCAGCCCCACACTCCTACCCCAATCAGATCTGCAGTATTCCCAGAAAAAGGAGAGTGGGGAAGGGGAATGAACCCTTGCCAACTGCCCGTTCATAACAAGAGAACACAGTCTCTCTCCCATAAATCACTCCACATTTTTCTGGAAGCCCTAGTTTAGCAATTGCAATGCAACCTCCCTCCTGGAGCATTCTTGCCCGCCAAGAGGGTTCGTTGAAGACTGTGCATGCTGTCAAGCAGATCTGCGGGAGTACAAAACAAAACAAAACAAAAAATAGCTCAAGTCTCTCTGGTGAACACAGCCTCAGGAGAGCATGAAGTGAATGAGGAGCCATGTGGTCCAGTTCAGGGGGGGGGGGGCGTTCCCAATTTGCACTAAACCTTGGACAAGTCCCTTAATCAGTTTCTGCAACTCCAGCTGGACATGCGGCTACAGCACAGCTCTTCTTTGTAAAGCATTTTGGAACAAATAAATAAAATTTGTGTATGTTTGTAGAGATGGCTGATAGGACTGGAGATGAGCAGAATTATAGTGCAAGTGCTCTCTGTTGTTTTGAACTCGTCTGTCAGAAATGTGACCTAAGAAATAAAGTCTTCTAAGGTCACATTCACATAAATATTTATTTTTGTTTGACAAACACTTTTAGTCCTTATGTCTCTATGGGCTGGTTCACACATGCATGTATATCACTTGTCTCTGCACCACTATATATTTGATCACTGGCTCCTGAATGTGTGAACCGATTCCTTTGAAAAGCATTGTGCTTGCAACAGGAAACTCAAGTTCTGCCCGTGATGCTGTATGTGTAATGGTCTGTTCCAGGCATAGGCATGCTGGTGGTGCCCCCCAGATATCTTGGATGACAACTCCCATAATCCTTGACCATTGGCCATGCTGTCTGGGGCCGATGCGAGTTGTAGTCTCAAGCATTTAAGTCCTCTAGTCTATTCACACATGCAGGCCATCATTGGATGCTGCAGGCATCAAGAGATCAACATGCATGTGCGAGCCAGCCGTAACTCCTACACTGTTTGCACACATAAACATTACAGGAATACAACCACTTTGCATTCTTCCCCGTCACTGGGTGTGTCTGTTCATCTTAAGGTTTTTAGCCTGTTCTACCCAGAGGGTAGCAGGCGACAAAACAACATGCAAAATAACGTCATGTTGCTACATTATCCCATACTGGCACAAGCGTAGTCACGAAAAGCCAAACCAGACACAGGGTGGCTTACACATTATGGGTGACATCCAACGTCACTGGCACAAAATGACTTCCCCTTCCTTCCCCCCCCCCCTTCTGCACCTCTTGTGTCCCTGCAGAGCAGATTTGGGGGGCAAAGAGAGAAGCTGTGGGAAGAGGTAGAATCCTTTCTGCTGGCAGATGGACACCACTGAATGCAAGCCTATGCAAGAGCACAGAAGCATAAAGCATCTGCTGTGTAACTGTTGTGAACCGCCCAGAGAGCTTCGGCTATTGGGCGGTATAAAAATGTATTAAATAAATAAATAGCAATGGAAGGAGTCACACATACCCGCCACTTGGAGATGCACGAATGGCCACGACATTAAGTGCCCACGCATCTTCCCATCTATAAGTTATGCCGAAAGCATGGAAAAGGGGAAACATGACTCATCCATGTCCTCACACACAAAGCCACCTTTAGAGCACATCTGGGAAATACTTGGGCTTAGACCAGTGGAAAGGAGGCCAATAATTGCAATACCATTTTTTCAAATCACTTTCAAATTTGATATTTTCAAAATACTTGCACTATTAATTCTTCCCTGCAATTGCCGTGTCCATCGAGAATACTAAATAGCCACTCTGCTCATCAGACATTGGTCTAGGGCAGGGGTTCTTAACCTGTGGGGTACGCCTCCCCAGGGGAGGTTTGGACTGACTCCAGGGGAGGTGTGAGTAGCCCCTCAACTATACATTGTTTATTTTACAAGTACATAGCAGCACAGCTTGGCGGTTGGCCAGACCTTATTTCTTTCTACTAATCTTGGGAGCTACGCCGTTCATTTAATTGAATATGCTTTTTTTTTTTAGTCCAGAGACAGAGCATAAACTAAAAAATGCAAACTCGTCCTGCCTAAGCCTAAATTTTGGGCCGTTAACACATGGGAGGCATGGGTCATAAGATTTTTCACAAGGGAGGTGTGACACCAAAAAGGTTAAGAACCACTGGTCTAGGGACTAATGTGTTACTTTGCCACACAGAATGACATCTTCACAAGTGGTCGCACACTCCATAATGAAGTTGGTACCGGGCATAGCATTACTTAACAAATATCTACAGAGGCATTACATTAAGTATGCAAAATCTCCAATATCTCCCTTTCTTTATTACAGTGATCAGGGGCCAAATACAATTGCACCTGAGGATGGATCCAGTCCACACTGTCTACCCCCAATATTGAACATGATGTGCGAGTGTCATAGGAGCCTGTGAGAATACTGGCTCTGGACTGAGACTACCTAGGAACACAGGAAGCTGCTGCATACGGACTCAGACCATGGGTCCATCCAGCCCAGTACTGTTGACACTGACTGGCAGCAATGGCTCTCCAGGGTTTCAGGCAGGAGTCTTTCCCAGCCCTACCTGGAGATGCCGGGGATTGAACCTGGGACCTTCGGCATGCAAAGCAGGTGCTCTACCACCGAGCCACAGCCCCACCCCGACTCGTATGAGCATTTATTTATACATAGACAGATGTATCATTCTAAAATGCGTACAAATGAAGTGGCCCTAAACTGAGTCCACCTATTGGTTCTATCTTGCCCAGCAACGTCGCAGTAGCACTGCCAGGTTTGAGAAGAGCCTGGGCAAGATGCCTGCACCACTGCCTCCCCCCACCCACCCCACTCATGATCCCCTGGTCACTCATTTCCCTCTCACAGTAAAAAGTTAAAAAATAAAAACCCAAAAAAAGCCCAGCAGGAAGGAATCAAACAGGTCCCTTTTCTGCTTTCCATTTTCCCACAGATCTTATTGGCTGCATTGGCCTCAGCCTGGAGCCAACTTACCCAGCAAGCTGTGAAAAGTTCTGAAAACAGACCCAGAAAATGGAACCTGTTCAATCCCTTCCCCGCAGGCCACCTGGCCGGTTTTCCCCACACCCTGCCTGACCAGGTGGCAGCTGCACTTGCTGCAATATATTTTCCTTCTGTTTTAAAAGAAACAAAACCTATTGCAGGGTGGGTGTGCCCTGGGGCCCAGAGGGACAGCGCTTTAAGAAAGGAGCGTGGCTGTGCAACTGCCTGGAGGAGCTTCGGTCTCCAGCACATACGCCCTGCAAAGAGTTAAAAAAGAAAAGAAAAGGAAGGGGAAGGGAAGCCACTGCTGACACGACGCTGTCATTTTGGGGCCCTCCAGGCTGTGGGGCCCCGGACCTGCACCCAGTGGTCTGCCCCCACACCCCGTGGCATGTCCACTCCAACTGGAAGAGGCTGTCTAATGTCTCAGGCAGAAGATCTTTCCCAGCCATATTATCTGACATCTTTTTCAAGTTGCGAGTGCAGGGGCGAACTTGGGACATTTTGCAGGTTCGGGGAGGGGGTGGTTAAATGGGAATAGCGACACATATTCTTCCCCTTTTAACCCTGCCTCCACTTCCCTCCTCTTCCTCTGTTGTCTCCCCTGTCTCAAGATATAGATCAGACTTCCCCACGCTGGCACCCTCCAGGTGTGTTGGACTGCAAGTCCCATCATTCCCCCAGCCAGCAGGTCGGGGGAGGCTGTTGTAGACTGTAACTCCCTGGAGCAGGGATCTCCCTCTTGTACTCTGTAAAGTGCTGTGCCAGCTGATGGTGCCATCTTATTATTAGGAACTTCTCAAAGTCTGGGAGGGCACATAGAGGAAGAGGCATTCATACATGCAGGGTTTTCCAGTACAGTCCGAAGAACAGAATCCAGTGAGTGATCAAACAAGTGGCACATTTAGAGAGGAAGCCTCTTGTGCCACTTTTACAAGTTAAAAGGCTCTATCTGCATTATTATCTCAGGAGATAGGGGCTTCTTTCCCACTGCTGTCACCAAACCTCTGCATAACACAGGGGAAATGGCTTAAGATAGGCCTTTCAGGTGCTACCACCACTTGTTGCCAGACCCAGACAGGAATGCATCTCAATCCTCCATCCATAAAAGGGGCAAAGCAGCCCTGCCTCACAGGGGTATTGCAATGGCAACTATAATACAGAATGGCTGCATGCACACAATCATATCTTGGCTTAATAAGCCAAGACAGGGACAAAGCCTTTTGGCTGTGCACACAGCCTGTTCACGCAAGCTGCAATTAAACCAGGAAGTCTCTAATTAACCTTAGTTTCCCATTTCATCCAAACCACAAAACTATGGTTACTGGTTTTGGAACAAACCAGGATAGGATCCTAAGCCATGGATCCTGGGCCTGTTCCAAAACCAGTAACCATAATTTCCCATTTCGGACAAAAGGGGAAACTAAAATTAGGGATGCTGCGAAGGTAAGAACAAAGGGGCTGCGTGTACAGGCAAAAGGCTCATATCATATCTCAGCTCTCCAATCCCACAGCGCTGGCAACATAAGAGACCCAAGAAACCAAGACAGACAGCATTCAGAAATGCATCCAGCACCTTGCTCCCTTTTGTACTGTCTGGGCATAATGCCTTATATTTAAAACGGTCAGAGAAGGCAGTTTATTGCTTTTCTAAGTTAGCAAGAAAGGCCCAATTTTGGGTACAGGTTTTGGGGAAGCAGAATTCTTCATTGCTTCAAGGGATTGTTGTTACCATTTTACTGATGCTACACGGGGCGACTTTATCCTAGTCCCAATGTCAAAGCGCTAAACATAGCATTACTCTATTGAGGTGACAGGAGATGATGGATTTGGTATTGCTGGTTAACAACAAGTAATGTCATATGGACCCAAGGAACCTTTTAAAAGGTACGACTCATTCTACTTGGACCATACACAGCCTCCCCCCAACCCTGGCAACTGGTCAATCCTTTCCTTCAGCCATCTCAGCCTATCACCATTTACTCGCTTCCTAGGAAGAGAACTTGGAGGTCTGCCAAAGTCAGAGCCTGGGCATATTCCAGCAGCAATGCAAGTCTTTTTCTTTCTTTTTTAAAGTTGAACATGCTTTTAGTTGCAGGGGATAGATACAGGGATATTTCTATAGTACATTTTCAGTAGGATTATATTTTTAAACTGTCGCCAGCCTTGAATGTAAGCAACAGGATGAGAAAGTAAAATTTTAAATAGAATATATACCACTCCTGACTGTAAGCATCAGCAGGGTAGCTAGGGTGGAGAAATAAGGGCTCCTACCCATGCTGGACAGAAGTGCAAAAATCAAATGATGATGCAATATGTTGGCAGTTATCAAAATAATGTTAACTTATATAATGTCTTCTTTTCTGTATAGAATAATTACCGGTACCCATGTTTGGGAGAGCCAAAAATGGGAGAGCCAGTGTGGTGTAGTGATGAGAGTGTTGGACTGGACCTCAGGAGATCTGGGTTCTAGTCCCTGCTCTGCCATGAAACTCACTGGGTGACTTTGGGCCAGTCACTGACTCTCGGCCTAACCTACCTTACAGGGTTGTTGTGAGGATAAAATGGAGAAGAGGAGGACTATGTAAGCCGCCTTGGGTTCCTTTCAGGAAAAAAGGTGGGGTATAAATATAATAAATAAATAAATGTTTTCAAGATGATGGATGAAAAACCAAATAACACTTTGTTCAAGGCGCAATCAGGCTTAGGGCGCAATCCTGTGCATGTTTAGGCAGAAAAAGGCCCCACAATGCCCAGTATCCCCTAGCCAGCATTTTTTTTCTGTCTAAACATGCATAGGATTGCACCCTTAGTGAGCAAACCATGCCAGCCAGAGTGGCAGCCTTACATTGGCCCTCCTGCCTGCAGCCTAACACAGCAAAGCAGATTCAGCTACTAAATACTGCTGGTATATAAGAGTCATGCAAGGATGGGCTGCAGCAGGGTTTTATTTATGTTTTGGCACAGCAGCTTCTGAGCAAGAGAAGTCTATGTGAGTAATGAGAACTTGGGCTTCAATCCAACATCATGTGAGTGTTCTGTACTTGCACGATGGGAATTCCCTTTGCTCTGCCCCCATTCCCCTTTGCTCTGCTCCCTTCTGGAGCAGATTCCCCACCCCCAAATCTGCTCCAGAGAGTTTCCCAACCACCAGAGCAGATTTGGAGGGCCCAGGGGATTGCACAGGTAGGGTGGAATCATTTTGCCATTGGTTTCCATTCTGCTGGCAGATGGCCTGGGATGGATACAACCTTTAGAATTTTGGCAATAGTAGCCTTAATAACTCTTAACCAATTTTACTGCTGGTACTGGGGGGATGAGGGTGCACTGAGGTTTTGCTATAGGCACAGAAATGTACTAGGCATATACTGTAACTAGTTGCCATAACCTAAGCAGAGCTGGTGGGGGGGGACGACACATGGAGAAGCCAGCAGAAATTTGTAGCAGCTTGCCCTTCAAACACACACACATACTTTCCTAATGCTTAGGTGCCACCAACACATTTATAGGCTACCAGGCAATTATGCACCTGGGATTTTTCCAGTTTTGACTGAAGGTGGACCACAAAACTCAATTTGTCCAATGGGGCTTTGCCGTGAAAGGTGGTAAACAAATGTTTTGACTTAATAATGTGGTTTTCTGTTATAACAGTACCAGCTTATCTGCACACCAAGCGGAAAACATGCACGTGCGTGCACACGCACGCGCGCACAAACGCACACACACACACAGTAGCAACAGCATCTACCAGAAGCCTAGTGCAATGGCAGAATTTTTGTTCTTTTCCAGAAACTCCTGTTATAATTAAACTTGACTCCTCAGATTAATTAACAAACATTTAAAATGCTAATAGTGACACTGAAGCTTCTACGCACTGACTTATGGTAACAACTTTCAGAGGGTTAGCCTTGATAGAAGCAATGCACACACACACACACACACATCTTCTGGCAACTTAAAGACTATCACATATCTTAATAAATAATAATAATGGTATACGCGTTTGTGATAGACTAAAGTCCACCATCTAATTCATGGGTGCTTCCAGGCAAGACTTTTGCTAAGCAATTACATGCCTCCTTCACAGAATTTTATGGGTGGGTCCAGATGTTGGCATCATCAACTTATAACCCTCCCATGCTTTCCCACTGCTTCTTCCATCTTTTTTTTCTTTCCACAAAAAATCCGTTAAGGAAGAAAAGACGGAATATCTACACCAGGGGTCTTCAAACTAAGGCCCGCCTTGCTTTTTTATCTGGCCCGGTGGCCAATGGCGGAAGCAGACTTTTTTTTAACTCTTTCGCTTCAAGCGCCGATTCTTTTAATTCTTTTCCATAATATGGAAACATTCATGGTGGTGTTTTACCTCTTATGTATGAGCTGATGTAGCTAAGTCAGATTTCTAATGTTTCAAAAATGCTACTTTGGATTGAAGCAGAGTATGCTCATTTGTGTGATGGCAAAAACAAAAGTATATTCGTGTTAGGCATGAAACAATTGTGCAACTATATATATAAATACCACCAGCCCTGCCAGGAGTATTCATTAATATTCCCTCTTCTTCCCTCCCCATTCCTTTTTCCTTGTGTGTCGTGTCTTTTTAGATTGTAAGCCTGCGGGCAGGGACTGTCTTGTTAATTGCTGTAAACTGCCCAGAGAGCTTCGGCTATTGGGCGGTATAAAAATGAAATAAATAAAAAATAATAATATAACTTTCCATTTAAGGGGGGGAAATTCACCCCTATCAAGTAAAAAAAAAAGGACCCGGGTCCTTTTTTTTTTTTACTTGATCCATTCGTTCATATTTTTTTCAAACTATAGTCCGGCCCCCCAACAGTCTGAGGGACAATGAACTGGGCCCCCTGTTTTAAAAGTTTAAGGACCCCTGATCTACACATTGCCTTTTGATTAATAGCACTAGGAGCCCTACATCTGGAAACACCCTATGAAGCATTGGGATGGTTCACACAATCAAAATAAGCCATGGTGGCCTAAATAAGTGCACATGGGGTGCGATTCCCATAGTCACAACCCGGGCACAGATTGTCTTGCTGTCTGAACCCAGGTTGCATGGCTTGTTGGCAGGGAAAACAACACTCCAATAAGCTGTGGGCTGTTGTAGGTGGCTTATTTTGAATGAGCGAATCAGGTCATTATCTTCAATCTATCTTCAGTAGAGGGAGGTGGGTGATTGGTTTGTTTGTTTATTTATTTACAATATTTCTAGGCTGCCTTTTGGAGCAGGAGCCCTCCCAAGATGGATTACACCCGTAGCAATAATAATAACAACAACAACAACAACCTGATACAGTAATAACACAGACAACTTTGATAAAAGCAACAAATAGCATAAAAGCTCTGGCCTAAACAGTACAAAAACCTACAATACAATTGCAGCTCTAACCCAGAACAGTCTGGTAAACATAATCAGGGGAAGGCCAGAGTAAACAAGCAAGTGTTCAGGGCCTTCCTAAAAGCCTGCTAAGATGGGGCCTGATGGACCCCCAATGGCAATACATTCCAGAGGTATAACACACATAGATGCACCACACACAAAAAATACAGTCATAGAGGGAGGAAATATAAACGGTGGAGCCACATGACCATAAAATGTAAGTAGTCTAGTTTGTAACAATTCTATATAAAGCTTAATCATTATACAAGATAAGGTGTGGCCTTCCTGGTACCGGGAGTTCAGTTATTCGAGAAGATATCCTAGGACAAGCTCCCTATCGTGCAAATCATAAATGTAGTACAATACAAATTTTCACTACAGCCGGGGGGAGGGGGGCACCATATGGCAGCTTGACTCCTTCAGGGATATGTGTCCCCTTCATTTAAGAAAGAACAAAAACAAGAATCTGACCCCTTTACTCATGTAAATATAACGAAAAACACACAAGAAGTAGCCTGTCCAATTACTCAGTAAGAAGTAAAACCCCGGTCCCACTTTCTAGTGCTTTCACCAATGAGTGCAAAGGCACTGGGATAACTGACAAGAATCTAGCACTGGTTGCTTAATTAAAGTGACTTGCAGTGCTATCCTATGCCTGTCTACCCAGTCCCATTGAATTCAGTGAGACTTCAGCCCCTTTCTGGTGTTCACCTCCGCTCATTCTCAGAACGCAGGGAGGGAGGAGCAGGCTGTGGATGCTACCAGTGCCTCCAATGCTCTTCCCCATCACACACCAGCTGCAAGCCTCAGACCTTCTCGCCTTGCGCAGAAGGTCTGAAAACAGGCGGCAGCTGGGGAGGGGGAATCTTCGCACATTCAGCTGAACACGCTTAGAATCCTCCATGCGCCTTTGGGAACCACAAGGTTCCTGATCGCTTGAGGCAGCCTTCCCCAACCGGACACCCACCAGATGTGTTGGACTACAGCACCCATCATCCCCTACTATGCTGTGCTTTTATTATTGATAATCCTGTGAACAATAAAATAAAGTAGGAGGGATAGCTGAATTTGTATCCTGCCTTCTGCCCCCATCCCCGCACCCTAAGGTGACTCAGAGCATCATAAAAAAAAATTTTTTAGACAGTTACCGGTAAGCGCAAGAGAAAAAATCCAGAAGTGATGATAAAAGCCAAAGCCCTTGTATCAGAGAAGCATTCCTACCAGCCTTCTGAAAGGACATCAGGGAAGAAATTGAGTTCAACAGAGAAGGTGCCACCACCGAAAAGACCTTTCCTCTTGTAGCCGCCTTCCTAACCTCCGTGCTTTATGCAGGCCTTCCCCAACCTGGTGCGCTCCAGATGTGTTGGACTGCAATTCCTATCAACCCCAGAGAGCTTAGCCATTGGGGGCAATTGGGTTAGGGTTGGCCATGCTGGCTGGAGAACAATGGGAATTGTAGTCCAACACATCTGGAAGGCACCAGGTTGAGGAAGGCTGGCTTAAAGGATGCGAATAAGGGCACGGGGGGGGGGTGAGCACACAAAGCCCCACTCCTGCCTCCACACATTCATGGCAGATGCCTGAATGGGGCTTTATTTCCAGGCAAGGGTATACAGGATGGCACCTTAATAAATTACAGGACTTTAAACATAGGGGGTTTGCTTGCGAGCAAAGTTTTGCATTTTCTTATAACGCATGTACTTCCAAGCATTTCAGTCTTTAAGACTCCACTATCAAAAGTCTTTAAGTCTACAGTACCTTTAAGTCTCCACTATCAAAATATTTCTGGCTAGGGGACTGTTACAGGCCAAACTGCATTGGTGTGGATGAAGCCCAGCGGGGGGGGGGGGGGGAGCAGATAGGCAGAGACAGAGAGAGCTGGAGTGGCAAAAGAAAGGAGGTTGTAGAATGTAGCCATCTGCAAGTCAACATTTTTTCACTAAAGTCCCCACCCAGCTTGCCTGTCAGGCAATCCTACAAAATGACACATGTGTCGAGAACTACAAACTTCTGTAATAATTATGGAGAAGCCTGTTTTTCTGCCACTCATTCACGGCAAACAGGTTCTCTCTTGACCTCTTCTTTCAACTGAATCCAAGGAGAAACTCCCTTTAAACAGATTCGGGGCAGGGGGTCACACCAAAGTCCCACACAAATCCCCTCCCCGCAAAAAACTCTAGGCTTTACTATCAAGTGCTTAGGGCAGTCAGCCCTGCAGAGAGCTGGGTGGGGTGGGGTGGAGTTCTGAGGCATCAGCATCAAATTTTTATGTGCTTGGATATTTCCCAACCCATTTTGGCTTTGTTGTTGCTTTGCTTTAAATTGATATTTAAATCCAGAAACATGAATGTGCCAGCTAACGGAAGGAGAGGGGTGCCCCCCCCCTTTTAAGGATCAGGCAAATTTGTGGAGGATAGGACTATCAAAAGCTATTAGCCATAAATAAGTAAGTAAGTAAGTAGGCGACCACTCGTGACCGAGTAAGATTGTCTTCCAGGATAAAATTACAAAAGAAAATTATATAAAGAGGAAATTGTATAAAATTGTGTAGACTCTAGCGATGGGTCCGTAAGTGACTGTGGAGGCCAATTCTAGATCCACACAGCTTCCCACAGTGAGGACACAGGTTACCAGATGGAAGATGGTCCTGTAAAGGATCCATTTGACGTGCTTTTCGCTTAGCACGTTTCTCCCTTTCACCTTGCACTCGGGCTTCTTCAAAGTCCATAGAACCTTTGTGAAAGGCCAACCTCCAGTTAGATCGTTCATGGGCCAGAGCTTCCCAGTTTTCAATGTTTATATTGCATTTTTTTAGATTAGTCTTAAGAACATCTTTAAACTTCTTATATTGACCACCGATATTCTGCTTTCCATCCTTGAGTTGGGAATAAAGTAACTGCTTTGGGAGACGGCAGTCAGACATTCAAAGAACATGACCGGTCCATTGAAGCTGGCGTTGAAGGATCATTTTTTCAACGCTACTAGTCTTTGCTTCTTCCAGTACACTGACAGTTGTTCGTCTATCTTCCCAAGTAATTCGCAGGATTTTCCGGAGGCAACGTTGATGAAATCTTTCAAGGAGGTGGAAATGACATTTATAGATCTATAACAGTGATGGCGAACCTATGGCACGTGTGCCACAGCTGGCACGCAGGGACCTCTCTGTGGGCACTCGAGCCATTGGTTGCCAGATCGCAAAAAGACCATCCCCTTCTGCATTCAGCTTCGGGTTTCCATAGTAACTCCTCTCCACTCATTCCTCGCTGGCCTCCACAGGCAGGCACACTCCAACATCTCCACCCCCAGAAGTGGACTGCGCAGGCACCCAGCCCTCCTTCTAACTGAACAGACAGCTCAGAGGCACAGCGCGCACGCGCCCAAATCTTTGCGCGCCCGGTGAAGAGCCATGCCCTGAGACAGAGCGGGGCGCGATTAGCTGGTGCCCCCTCCTCCTTCCTGCCAAATTTAAGGCACTTTGAAATAAATAAGTTGGTTTTGTGTTGCAGTTTGGGCACTCGGGCTCAAAAAGGTTCGCCATCACTGATCTATAATCTATCTATATTAGCCATAACAGTTAAATAGAGCCTCCATGTTCTAAGGCAGTATATCTCTGAATACCAGTTCCTGGGGCTAAAACACAGGGGAAGGCCTTTATGCCTTGCTTTGTGTGCTTACTGGAAACCTCTGGCTGGATATTGGTGGAAGCAAAATGCAGAACTAGGGGGACACTTGATCTCATCCAGCAGAGTGTTTCTTCTTATGTTCTTCCCTTTGGCGACCTTCCTCCAGCCGCCCAACAACTAATGTTGCCCCTTTACCCCTTCCAGAGAAACTGGCTACCTGTCTCTTTTGACGGTCAGTTTCACAACAAGAGAGTCTGACTCCACTTGGGGGATGGCTGTACCTCAGTGACAGAGCGCCTGCTTGGCATGCAGAAGGTCCCGGGTTCAACCCCTGGTGTATCCAGGTAGGGCTGGGAAAGACCTCTCTCTGAAACCCTGGAGAGTCACTGCCAGTCAGTGTAGACCAGCCTCGCCCAACCTGGGTCCCTCCAGATGCTTTGGACAATACTCCCATCATCCCTGACCACTGGCCATGCTGGCTGGGGTTGATGAGAGTTGTAGTCCAAAGCATCTGGAGGGACCTGGGTTGGGCAAGGCTGGCATGGACAATACCAAGCTAGAAGAACCAAACATCTGAGTTGGCATAAGGAGGTGTCTTATCTTCCTATGTTCTAAACTAGTGGAGGGGAGGAGGTAGGAGAGAAGAGGGAAATTAAGAGGGAGGAAGAATTAAGGCATTACTCATATTCATAGGGGGGGGGACGACGACACTTTCTTCTGTGCCTTGGTAATAACATCAGAGGGGCCTTCCCCAGAGAAAGGGGCAGCACTGGGGAAATCATTCAGCTGTGAGAATAAGAAAAGCTTTAGCGTGCAATCTTATGCATGTTTAGACAGAAAAAAAAGTCCTATAATTCCAAGCACGCCCCAGACAGCCATGCTGGCTGGGGAATGCTGGGAGCTGTAGGACTTATTTCTGTCTAAACATGCATAGGATTGCACCCTAAGTCGGGTGGGGGAACCTGCTGTTTGTGATATTCCTGGAAGGGTGGGATCATACGAAATACGAAACCTACTAGCTGTGGTAGAGGCACAGTGCAAGATTTTCAACAAAACTCTCTCTCTCTCTCTCTCTCTCTCTCTCTCTCTCCCCCCATATATATATATGGTTAGGCCTCATCTTGAGTACTGCATCCAGTTCTGGGCATCACACTTTAAGAAGGATGTAGACAAACTGGAAAGGGTTCAGGGGAGGTCAACAAAGATGACCAGGGGACTGGAAACAAAGCCCTATGAGAGACTGAAAGAACTGGGCATGTTTAGCCTTCAGAAGAGGAGACTGAGGGGAGATATGATCGCACTCTTCCAGTACTTGAAAGAAAGGTTGTCACACAGAGGAGGGCCAGGATCTCTTCTCGATCATCCCAGATTGCAGGACACAGAATACTGGGCTCAAGTTACAGGAAGCCAGATTCCTCCTGGACATCAGGAAAAATTTCCTGACTGTTAGAGCAATACGGACAGTGGAACCAACTACCTAGGGAGGTAGTGGGCTCTCCAGTCCACACTGGAGGCATTCAAGGTGCAGCTGGACAGCCATCTGTCGGGGATGCTTTGACTTGGGATTTCTGCATTGAGCAGGGGGTTGGACTCAATGACCATTTGTTGAAAATCTTGCACTGTGTCATCTACCATAGATAGATAGATAGATAGATAGTTCTTCTGGCTACCAGGTTGCCAGATATGTTTGAGTCATGATTCCCAAAGAGTGAAGAGGCCTTCCTGGGGATTGCAGGCAGATTTTAGGGGAGATGTGGAAGATGATGATTATTCTATTAATTATTAATGTGAATATTTCCTCAAATATCTACTGGGCAGCCCCCTAAACATTTGATGCTGGTCCTGAAATGCGAATACATTCAATCCCGCCTCTCACACACACACACACACACACACACACACCACCCCTTGCAATTTGTACAGAAAATACATTTTGCAACAGATCAATTCACACTTTGGACACAGGGTTACAAACATCTTCCCTCTGGGGTTGCAAATCTGTTGTGGGGAATTCACAGATTGTGGCTGCTAGCAAAGTGCCATCCTCCCCCCCTCTGTTAGCACTATTGGTACAAGCGTGAAATACAGTTGTGACCTTCTCGTGCAACTGTCACGAACACCTACTGGATAGTGCCCATGATGTAAAATATAATTCTCCCACCTCATCCCAGTGTAGTTTTCACATTTTTAAAAATTATTTCCAGGGGCTGGGGGAGGCATTGTGTAAAAAATGATTACCCCATGTATTGCATGAGCGCTTATGCATCGGGGGGGGGGGGGGGAGTGTCTGAGGCTACCTCCATTCTTCTGAAGATGCTCCCACCAATATTTGTCCTGTTCACACACTCACTCACACACACACACACACACACACACACCTTTGAAGACTTTAGTTCCCAATCCTATTGCTGAAGCTCCCATATTCCTTTAAATAAGGGGGAAAGCAGTCTTCTTCCCTGTGCAGCAAGGCCCCCATCCCACCCCCACCCCCACATGATGTTTATACTGGTTAAGCATTAGTGGCGCAGAAACTGGTCTAATATGAGCACCACACTATGGCCTGCTTAGCACGTAACGACAACCCAGAGTAAGGGTCGAGTTGGGTTGTTGTTATGTGTGAACCCTGCACTATGGTTTAACTCTGGGTTGTTAACTACGAAGCCAGTGTGGCGTAGTGGTGAGAGAGTGTTGGACTGGGACTCGGGAGATCCAGGTTCTAGTCCCCGCTTGGCCATGAAACTCACTGGGTGACTTTGGGCCAGTCACTGACTCTCAGCCTAACCTACCTCACAGGGTTGTTGTGAGGGTAAAATGGAGAGGATTATGTAAGCCGCCTTGGGTTCCTTGCAGGAAAAAAGGCGGGGTATAAATATAATAAATAAATAAACCCAGGAAGAGAACCAATGGTTTGCTGTTGGGCGACAGCCATGAGCAACCCAGCGTTCAACAACCCATAGTTAAGCCATAGTGCAGGGTTCACACGTAATGACAACCCACAATTCAATGGCAACCCATGCTAAACCCATACTTTGGGTTGTCATGTGCGAGCCAGGTTTATGGGGGAAGCTACTCCCCTAATGGCAGCAGCAACAACAACAAAACCATGACCATCTGTACAAATCCTTAGAAATCTACGTTTTCTATATGTCTCTATTCAACCCTAACCCATAATCCACCAGTATGCTTGACTATCATGAGGTCTATAAGCAAATTTAGGGTAGGCACCTCAATTTCTCACACAACATAGGAAAATAAGGAGGGATTTGTGTGTTTTTTCCTTTCAAAAAATGTGGCAGGAACCTTGCACACAGTTATACAATGGCAAACACTGTCGAATTCAAAAGAAATTCCATGGAGCTTAACTATATTCAAGGTTACAATCCTTGTTTATCGAACACATATACATCCACGCTTCAAGATATGCATTTGCCTTTTTAAAATAAGTTACATATGGTATGACTTAAACAGAAAGGAATTTCATTCCAAACATTCCTGTATGAATTAAACCAGCTTTTCTTACACTTCTCAAACCTGTCTCCCTAAATTTACTGTACCTTTTAGAACCCTCCCCCTCCAGCCCACCACCAGACATCTTTTTTTGGCAGAATGCCATACAGAATCCTTGCACACAGCTACATGTATACAGCCGACTGCAGTAGGTGTTATAGCTCTGTGCATCAGGGCATTAATCCAACCCTAGCACTGCAAAAGGACTTGAAGAGGGCATCTCAGACTCCCCCTCCTAAAACCAGCTGGCTAGGGGTGGAGGCATGAGCTCCCATGCATTCCCTGACTCTCCACAACTTCCATGGTTAACATAACAGTTTGGGTGGGTGAAAAGCAGGGCCGGCCCTACCACTAGGCAGAGTGAGTTGGCTGCCTCAGGGAGTACCGTAGATGCTGGGGAGCGGAGAGTGGCAGTGAGGTGCTGGGAGGAGAGAGCAGTGTATACGACAAGGCCTGTTCTGCACCTGCGACCCTCAGGTACGGTAGAGGATGCTGCCCCATTGCCAGTGTTGAGGTAAGATTCAGCTGCCTGTCCAGTTGGCTTCTGTACATGGAATCTGGGGTGACGGTGCCATCTTGTCCTTCAACTCAGGCAGTAAAAAATTCTTGGCCCAGCCCTGCTAAGAAGTAGTGATGGGGGGTTTCTGGAAAATTTTGAATTGGGGCAACTTGCATTGGGCAATTTGCATTGGAAAAATTTCTGATGCCCTAGAGCAGGAGTAGGCAATCTGATGCCCTTCAGATGTTTTGGACTACAGTGCCCATAAGCCCCAGCCAGCATGGCCAATGGGCAGAGATTATGGAAGTTGTCGTCCAAAACATCTGGAGAGCCAGCCCCAGATTGCCCACCCCTGCCCTAGAAAGTGATAGAATTTAGCATGTTTATTTTAGTTATACGGCTCCGGTCCAGTTTATCTCAAGGAGCGTCTCCAGCAACACCAAGTAGGCCGCTCAACGAGATCTGCCACAGACGGCCTTCTCCTTGTCCCTTCAGCCAGAGCAGCTAGACTGGTGGGGACTAGGAAGAGGGCCTTTTCTGTGGCAGCCCCCATACTGTGGAACTCCCTCCCTAGTGACATCCGCCATACCCCCTCTCTGTTGAGCTTCTGCCACTCACTGAAAACATGGTTATTCAGGCGGGAATATGGGGTGGGTTAAGATTTTAAAAGTTATACTGTTTTAAATATATTTTATATCATGTATTTTAAATGCATCATGTTGTACATCGCCCAGAGTGGCCGGTTTGCCGGCCAGATGGGACGATCCAGAAATACAACAAATAAATAAATAAATTATATTTATTAAATAAAACTTTAAAAGGTACCTATGTACTCCATTTTTAATATTTTGTCCCAATACACCACAAATATGCAACCTGAAATATTTGAGGTGAAAAAAATTAAAGCACCCTGGTGCCTTCCAGATGGGACTACATTTCCCATCAGCCCCAGTCAGCATGACCAATGGTAAGGGATTGTGGGAGTTGTAGTCCTAAACCTCTGGAGGGCACCAGGTTGCCTACACCCCCTCTCTGCAACATCAGCCTTCCTCCACTCCCCCAGGTGCCTTGTACCCTACAGTCTGAGGACCACTAGATTAAACATTATTTTTTCCTACAAAATGCAAGAGAAAGGAATGAAGTGAGAAGAATCTCACACAATCACAGCCTACCACTCCATAACAAATTGTCCCAACTACAGATGTTCACCTTGACCATAAAAAAAATAAAATAAAAGATCACTACATGCAGATTACATCATGAGAAGCTGCAACACTGCTACAATGCCTGCCCTAAGCCCATGAGCAAGCTGGTATCTGGCTTTTCATTTACTGCCTAATTATTCCAAACTGCAAAGAAACCGTTACTAACCCTGATGATACTGATAATTGGCTGTCAATACCTATATTACATGACTATTGGTGCCATTTTTGCAGATGTCCAGATTGTGCCTGGAGTGGCGTTTACCTCCCTGCTCCCCAAATTCCCATTTTGGATCAAACTCGTTGTATGTCTACTACAAGCTAAAACTACAGTATATGCTTTTTTTTAAAAGACAAGGGTTCCAGGAATGACCAGGTGCACAGTCCTGGGCAAGTCAGAATCAAATTCATTTTAGACATTTCAGTAAATGTGGTGTATTCATATTGGTTACATTACTGGATTTTTGTCTACATATTTTGTTCCGTATATTTTTTTAATACATTATAAGTAGGGAGGGTTTTTTTGTTTTTGTTTTTTACCCATTTGAATTTCTATGCCCCCACCCGGCTTGTGCATTAATAAATCTGACTGGCACTGCTGAACTTTTATGGCTAAGGAAGGAATGTATTACTTACTATCTATGCTATATCTACTTCCCTATATTTGCTTCCTGTGCCCATCTGCTTCTTCTATACAAAATTATGTATTTATTTACATTTCTCTTTCTAAAGCTCAAGGTAGCTTACAACAATTTAAGATTTAAAATAGATTTTTTTTAATAAACTATGGCCAGTTTCTGTATATAACATAGAAATTAACCTGTTTGATCCTAACCCCACCATTTAAAATTAAGTCCAGACAAGAAAGCAATCTTGACTGGCCTTTTCCAGACCTGTAACGGAAGGGAGTTCCACAACTGAGGGGCAGCTACTGAGAATAACAATTTATGAACTCTGTTCTCTCTTATCTTGCTGGACATCCTTTTTAAATAGCTGAGAACAGTTAACTCTGCCCTTCCTTTATAATTTTCCCCACCTAGGCTAAACATACCCAGCTCTTACTATTTCAGGAGAGCTATTAGATCCCCCCCCCCAAAAAAACACACTCCTTAGAGATCGCCTCTGAATTATTTCCAACTTAGCTTCTGTTGTGCCTTTTTGTAAATGTGAAGGGGCGGGGGACAACACACAAAGAGCTAATGGTGACAGCAAGGAGTCAAAACCAAACAGGGACACTTTCCCAAGACAGGAAATTATAGTTAGGCACTCAAAATTCTTGTCTGTTTGCTGATCAAGTCAGTAAAAGTTACTTGCCACCCACAGAGACTACAGTGCATACACACACACACAAGCAATGGGCCTTGCCTAGACACTTCAGCATATCAACAGGTTTTCATACAGCTTTCATGCAAATGCCTTGACCATAAAGACAGCAGAAACCACTAATTTTTCTTAGTTTTACAGGGGTAACCTTCGGCATGAGGAGCAAGCTAGAGTCATTAGGAATCTTTTTCTTCTCTCTCTCCCCTAGCTGGCTCTCTTCTTGTGCGCATATACACAGACCCTGCTGGGCCCTTGCTTGTTTTGCATCTTGTTTGTCCGCAAGAGGATTCCATATCCAAGTTAGCCCTTTTCTGGGTGACTGCCATCAAAAGCCTCCATTTTCCTGAAAAGGGACGGGTCAAAAAGCCCAGAAAAGGGACAAGCGTAGAAACACTGGAAGAGCAACTGCCCCCATTCCAAGCATCAAAGAGAAGCAGGCTCACACAAAAGGGAAAGAAACAGGCTGGGAGAGAGGAATGAGACCAGAGAAGTGTTCCTCATGATTTCAGATTCCCTGGGCATATTTTTTTTTAATTGAACAGCCCAATATTATGCATGTTTGCTCAGAAGTAAATCCTCAAAACCAGCTATTTTCACCTCTCTTATGCAGTCTAATCCTATGCATGTTTGCTCAGGACCTACTGAGTTCAGTAGATCTTACTCCCAATTATGTACGCATAGGATTATTACGGCCTCAATCCTCCACTTTCGCTTCTCTTAACAGGTGTGTGTGGGGGGGGACACACAGTCATTCACTCAAGCTGAATTTTAAGCTCTCAAGTGATCAAGGAGGACATAAATAAAGCATACCAAACATACCAGTGCTCTTCGTTCCATATCATCACAGCTCCATAGAACTTAATGGATGCCCCTCATTTCAAAACACCTCAATTTCACCACACATTATAAAACAGACACAACCTCTGCAGCATCCCAGATTGTTGAAATTTTGATCTGGCAAAGCTTTATTGAGACCAGTGGAATAATAAGGGAGTGTTTAATTTATTATTATTATTATTATTATTATTATTATTATTATTATTATTATTATAATATAGTGCTATCAATGCACAGGGCGCTTTACAGAGTTCCCACAAACAAATGACCAATGCAATAAAAACCAAGCAGCAAATGGCCAAAATTCAAGAATCAAGTGCTCTATGCTACCATTCCAGAAGGGGGGGGGGGGATCTGACACCAATTTTGGTGATGGCATTCCACAAACTCTTTCAGAAAAATGTGTGTGTGTGTGTGTGTGTGTGTGTGCTTGCATGCGCGCCCATTCATTAGCAAGACTGGGGGGGGGGGCTGGTCTCACAGCAGCTGCTTATTAAGACATTGCCCAGAAGTAAAAACGCTGTGCAGAAGTATAACCCCCCCTTTTTTTGCCACCCAAGAGCATTCAGGATAATATCCTTAATATTTAGCTAAACAAACAAACCTTTGCAGCCTGCGTTATGGGGGGGGGGGCTATGTCCAACAGTAACAATCCTACGCACGCTTAGTTGGGAGAAAGCCCCATTGAACTCAACATGAGATTTGCTACCGAGTACATAAATATGATAGGATCAGGTCGCCCGGTATTAAGACCAGAGCAATCGTTTATACCCAACAGAGGGGGAGGGATGTTGCCTACAGGTCACCCCCAACCCCCATCCCACGATGCTTACGTTCTAGAACACGAGGGGAGGGGGAGTTGCTGGCCAATAGTGAAGAGGGAAAGGTAAGCAAACATCAGCTGAATAAACACAGGCACAAACGAAGGAGGGGGGAAGGCGAGAGCGACATAAAGGGGATCGGTGGCAAAGGAAAATGCCAGTGGTTCCAGTCAAGTCCTATGGGTACCTCCAAGGAGAAAACCGATTAAAAACACACACACGCCATAGAAAGGGCTGTATTAATGCCTTGGCAAGGCGCATTTCACCATCGAGGAAATTCCAAACCAAACTGATTAAACGGTGGAGTCTCAAACTACTCCAGGGGAAACCTGCAAGAGACAACCCAGTTTCCTTGCCACAGTAACTGTCAACCTCAAACGCCCTTATAATACTACGACTCGGCTCCCTGGAATATCCTAAACACGGGAGCTCCGGGGGTTAAGGCGCGTCGTGCATGGGAAAACAGGAGAATTCTCTACGTCCATCATCCTCGACTTCCCCAATGCCTAGGATTGAATCAATTTATTTCTTTTTAAAGCTTCGCTTTCATCCCAGCCTAAAGGGCGGGAGCTCTGGCAGCTGGTCGGGAACTATTGAAACCTGACATTTCAGATTTTGGACTTGAAGGGAGGGGGGCGAGAATAAACACGCTCCACTTCTGATCGTTTCAAAAGCAAAATGAAAAGCGGGCGGGCGGGCGGTGTTGTGTGCATGTTAAATACGCACGCGCGCAAAAAAGGGGGGCGATCGGCGAGGGGAGCTGGAGGAGGAGGTCGCGTGAAAAACAAGCGCTGGATGGCTCTCCTTTCTTGCCACAGAACTGAAGTGTTTATGAGGAATCCCCCAAATCCTAGTCTCTCAAGACGAGGAGTGTGAAGAGAGAGAGACCTGAGGAACGATCGAGGGCAACAAAAGCAAGCCCACCGCCGGTGAGAGAAAGGGGGCACCAAAGAAACCATGCGCCTCTCTCTCTCTCGCTCTCTCTCTCTCTCTCTCTCTCACACACACACACACACACACACCACAAAGGGCCCAATTTATTCGAGATCTACATGAATAGGAAGGGGTGAGGGAAGAGATCTACTTTAGAAAATTGACGTCGATGTCAAAAGGAAATATGTGGATATATATTAACTGGAGGGTTGACAGGAAGCGAAGCCCTATGGATCAGCCATACGGAAACAGGGGCAGCGTCGTATAAGAGGAGGGTCTTCCCACGAAATTGGGTTTAACCATGCACACTTCCCATCCTTCCCCACCCCAGCACTGGGGTTCAAGGGATCCCTCTTTTTTGGCACAGATCGAGAGTAATGTGGGAAAGCACTCACTCGCGCGCGCGCGCGAACACACTCGCTTGCTGTTTCTCTCTTATTGCACGAAGAGCGGAGAGGGGGGAAACCAACAACAAAACAAAGTTTACAACTTCTGCTCTCCCCTTACCTTGTTTTGAAAGCACCAGGGCTTCGTCCCTCTGCACTTGGGTGATGATAGACCGGCTTTCCATCTAACAATCCCACAGACCCTGGGGATCCTTTGGTTAGGAGGAGGAGGAGGAGGGATGGGGAGGAGGGAAATG
Source organism: Shinisaurus crocodilurus (assembly GCA_021292165.1). Classification (NCBI taxonomy): domain Eukaryota; kingdom Metazoa; phylum Chordata; class Lepidosauria; order Squamata; family Shinisauridae; genus Shinisaurus; species Shinisaurus crocodilurus. Next base: position 33,826,382 of record CM037881.1, read on the forward strand.
TCCAGGGAGGAGGAGGAGGAACAGGGGGGAGTGCGATGGAGAAGTATGTCGTCCACTCCTCCTTCAGTTGCAAAGCCCTGGAGTAAGCTGCATGCAAAGGCAGCAACGTAGATGCTCCTCAGATCGGGTCCAACATGGAGAATCCAGGGTTGGAGCAAAGGGGGGGGGGGGAGTAACCGCGCGCGCGCGCGCAGTACACACACGCGCGCGCGCGCGCACTCACACGAGAGGAAATGGGACACAGGCGGTTTCCAGTCTCCCCACCCCCTCCTTCCTTCAGATAAACAACCGGCCCCCAGATCGGCTTCTGCAGCTCGCCGCGGCTTGAGAGCTCCCCGGGATCGGATAAACTGGGCGCTCCGGCGCACATGGGGCAAAACGGGGAGAGATGCGGCGCCGGGGAAGCCCCGTTACTGTTGCAACGTTCGATGCTTTTGTTATTTCGTGGCCAGTCCAGGGGCTCTCCACACAGAGAGTGGCCTTGAAACCGCTCCGGCGCTCCGATTGGCCTCGGCGCGAGGGGTGGGCGTGGCCAAAAACTCTACTATGCGGTGTTTACCTAACAAACATTCCAGCCGCCGGAGGGAAGCGAAGGGCAGGGGCGGCCACGCCTCCTCCGGGGCTGGCTGACTGACTTCTCCTACCAGGCGTAGCTGGCGAAGGGAGCGGCTCGGAGAGTCGAGCGTTCGTAAACTGAAGCTTGGAAGGCGGCAGCGGCAGCGGCAGCAACGCTCCCCACATAGAACAAAATAAAAATAAGTGCAAGGAGCACGCAGCGCTCTAGGGAGAGATACCAAACCGAGGCAGATATTTTGTCATAACCAATAAGGTGGTTTTTGTTCTTTTTCTTTTGCCACCAACCGAATTTGGATTTTGAAAAGTAAGTATGCAAGCAAACCAAAAATATATTTAAAAAAAAAAAATCACTTATGAGCACCCTCCAAATAGTTCTCAAACAATACGTGACCCTCCAAAAGTTTTTTTGTTTTAAGAGGAGAGTAATCTTCTCTAAAATGAACAGGGGAAAGTGGCTCTGGTTTGTAAATAGGCTATTTTTAAAAATGGGAAGTCAATCTGTACCATTAGCTTTCCCCTCCCACCACACACACAAACAATATGTCCAATGAAAGATCAAAGTCCAATTAGAATCATGATTTTAAAAAAAAGGAGGGGGGAGGAGGCACCTTTCTAGAAGAGGTGGCTGCCTGTGGAGGGGCAAGCAGACTTATCTCTTAGCATGCACTTCTCACTGGACATCAGTACAAGAACCTAGACCTGGATGCTATTTTTGAACAGTCTAGTTCAGTGTTCTCCAACCTTGGGTCCCCAGATGTGTTTGGCCTACAACTCCCAGCATGCCCCAGCCAGCGTAGCTGGCTGGGGCATGCTGGGAGTTGTAGGCCAAACACATCTGGGGACCCACTCCAATGTAAACATTTCCCTAGTGCATCTTTCTGTACTGCCAGCATGCCATCATCTCTATATGAAATCTTATAGCAATCTATATCTCTGCTTCTGCTTTCTCTCGAGTTGTTTCGCGGGTGAAGAAGAAACTCAAGGAGGAAAGCACCGCAAGGTGTTCTGCATGTGTATATTTGAATGCCTTTGTGACATCAGCAGTTAGTAGGCCAATTATCTTTCCCAAGATGGGAAAGTCTCCTGTCTTGAAGGAGAGCCATTGGTGGAGAGCCATTGCCGCCAGTGAGTGTCGGCAATACTGGACTAGATGGACCAGTGATGTGACTCAGTGACCTGGTTCATATGTAATGACAACCCATCCGTTTAAAAACGGATGGGTTCTCATGCATGAGCAGGAGAGTGTGTGCGTGCTACCTGCAGTGCACCCGCCTCTTCCACTTTTACTCAGCAACCCATGATCTGCTCAGCAACCCACAGTCAGCTGCTGCTGAGTGCAACGTCTGAGTCCAGACCGCTGGGTTGTTTCGGAGTTAACTCATGGTTTTGGATTCGAATGTCACGCTCAGCAGGAGCCAATCATGGGTTGCTGAGCCAATCGTGGGTTGTGGAGTAAAGCAGAAGAGGTGGGCAGAAGAGGCAGCGCATCTGCACACCCTCAACCACACATTGGTTTTTAAACTGATGGGTTGTCATTGACTGGGTTCAGACAACACGATAACCCACACTCAAAAGTTGAATATGGGTTGAGTGTGAGTTGTCATTGAAACATGGGTTATTGGTGAAAGGTGGGTTATTGTGTTTGAATCCAGCCATGCTAACAAACCATGGTTTGTTAACTATGAACAATGCACAGTTCACAAACCATGGGTTCAGACAACCATGGTTTGTTAGCACAGCTAGGTTCAGACAACACAATAACCCACCTTTCAACAACAATGCACAGTTCAATCACAACCCACACTCAACCCATACACAACCCTTGAGTGTGGGTTATCATGTTGTCTGAACCCACCCATTATGTGGGAAGAGCCCCAGTGACCTGGTTTGCACATAAGGACAAACCATGGTGTAAGTAACCATGATATGTTGAATCATAGGTTGTCATGTGCAAACCTGGAACTATGGATTAACTATGGGTTGTTAACCATGAACAACCCATGAAGAGAACCCATGGTTTGTTGCTGGGTTGTGAACTGTGGGTTGTTTAAACCATGGGTTGTCATTACGTGCAAACTCAGAATTTTGGGTTGCTCATGGGTTGTTTCACCAGAATATAGAGGCAGCAGTGAGAGCAGTTAAAAAACAACAACCAGTCTCTTTACATGCCAGTACTGCAGTGCCGCAGAGGCAATTGGGATACAGGGAGGGAGCAGGCAAAGGAGCAGGGAAACAACCCAAGGATTGAGAAAACAAACCATGGTTTGTTCGATCATCTGCCAGACAGACCCTGGGTAGGGCAATCAACCATGGTTTAAATAAACCATAGGTTAGCATTATGTGTGAACTAGGCAAGGCAGCTTCCTAAGTTCCCATGATACCCACATACACACATGATGCATATATGTGGAATATATACATATGAATGTAATAATGTGTTTGATGCAATATAGAACTGCCAAACCCAGTATTAGATGTAGATTAGATTAGTACCCCTTCCTTCAGAAATGAGGATGGCAAGTACAAAGCACAGGGCCTTTTTAGTGGTGGCTGCCTAGGAAGGCTTGCCAGGCCTATTGGCTTTTAGAAAGACGTCTAAGTGCACAATCCTATGGCACTCCGACCTTGCCTGGGGGGCCATAGGAGAAGTTGGACTCCTCCCTGCAACCTCAGAGATCCCTTCCGAGGTTGCAGTGGGGAGTCCAAGCACAGTGCCCTCCCCCCCACCTCACAGCCAGTGTGGTTCTTTCTGCGCTAGCTGGGAACAGAAGCTGGAAGACCAACTTTGGTTCCAGCGCGGGGGGGTGTTCCCGGGGAGGGGAGGAGCGAGACACGGCCGAAATCAGCCATCTAAATGTTTTTGAGGGCAATGGGAGCACGGCCGGCAATCCTATCTGCCGCACTCCTCCCGCCATCAATAGGATGCCCATAATCCTCCAGGTTCGGAGGGTTACGGGGTTACGGGCACTCACATAGGATGGGGCTGCCCAGTTCAGAGGTTTAGAGTAGGGAAAACTAACTGCCTTGTTAGATTCTAATCTCTGTTTATTTTTGTTATTGTTTGATGCTGTTCAGATATTTCGTTATTTTGATCCTAGAGACAGTCACTTTGTATATTTAATGGATTTTTTTTGGCAAGTCACCTCTGAAGCCTGCTTAGGGCCAACACTGCAGGGGAACAGAAAAGAAACTTTGTTATACTTTAAGACTGCAATCCTATGTATGCTCACTTGAAGTGAACTATAGTGCACAAAAAGCCTATGCCACAATAAATCACTTGGTCTTTAAGGTAGCAGCACGAGACTCTTTGTTGTTTTTACTTGGAAGTAAGTCACATTGAACTCAGTAGGATTTCTGAGTAAACACACACAGGGTTGCACTGCCAGTCAAACCAAATCTATTAAACAAATGTTTCTGTCAAGCGAGGGTGACGAGTGTGTGTTGTTACAAGCAGAAAATATAAAAGAGAGAAATATTGAACCTGGAGTACCAAAGAACCTATTGCGGAGCATGTCTATGAATTGGGGAGAGGGGGTGTTTTTAGGTTAGATCACAATTCTACTAGAAACGTAGCTTAACACTTCTTCTGGCACTAAACCCAATCTCTGATTGTCTGGGGGTGGGGAGGTTATGTAAGATAGTAGGGTGATCATCTTTACCTGTTATTTTTGCACCTTTTCCTTGCTAGCACAAGCTAGCACATCTGGTGCTGCTTTGGGGCTAAATGGAACAATGGGCTCTTCCAGTTAGGCAACAACCCCCCCCCACCCCCCATTTTTCCTATGGCCTTTGGCCTCATTGTCAATAACAGTTACATAGCTAGAGCAAAGGAACTGGCCTGCATGACCCTCGGGACACAGATGGGCTTGTCGCTGCCATCTGGAGAAGAATGAGGCACAGTATGGAGCCAAACGGATCGTTTCTGTACCTCCTCCTCCACTGCCCCTTCTCTCCCCTGCCTCCTTGACCCCTGAAGTGCTCCTCCTTCTGCCTCAGCCCTTCTGTCTCACTTTATCCAGTTGCAAAACAGTGAGGTTTTACCCTTGTATTTTGTCCAGAGAGCAAATGACAGCTTTCCCGCCCGCCCCCGGGGGTCCATTTCAGGGTTTTAGCTAGCTTCTGTGTGTATTTTCCCAAGTTTATATGGAGAGGGATGCATTAGGCAACCTTCCCCCTTAAAAGTACTTTTTAACCACTGTTTTGTAGTCACAAACAGTGCATATGTTTGTACAGAGTGGCGATTCTAATCTACATGAGTGGCTACAGAAAACAGGGATTACGTTCCAGGTTAATTAACAGTGAACTTGTGAATACACTTCTGATTTAATTGAAGGACTTGGCATCCTACTCCCTTCTAAATGTTATCGGGTTTTTCCCACTGAACTTGAACTTGAACTGTGCAGTTTACATGAGTCGTTCCTCCTCTTTGCTTCTTTTATGAACTCAGGAAAGCTTTACAGAATGTCCAGCGGGGCACCGAGATGTACAACCTTGTGTGTGATAAATGAGATTCTGGTTCAGATCTGGAACAGTTTTACTACATGACTTACTGCGGCCTTCTCCAACTTGGCGCCCTCCAGATGTTTCGGGCAACAACTCCCATCGTCCTTGAGCATTGGCCATGCTGGCTGGGGCTAATGGGAACTGGAGTCCAACACCTCTGGATGGCGCCAGGTTGGGGAAGGCTGATCTACTGCTTGTGCAGCCTGGCCCTGACTGTGGATATGTCCCCTTCTGTGTTCGCTGCAGGGCCCAGTTCTTTGCCTTAGGCCAAGGGTGGCCAGCTTGCTGTCCCACAACTGGCGGTGGCCCTTGGAGTTTGCAACACTGCTAGACAGAAACAGGAAGGTTAACTGGCCTGGCCCAGGGCACAGTCAGCCCCACATGTCTCCCAAGCTCCCCATGGTGTGGATAGTACCTTATATTCCATAGTCAATAGGTGTCACTAGATTTAATTGTATCTAGGTGGAGCCCAGAGTGTCCTGTTGCTGCTCTTTTCTTGTTGGGGAGAGACAATCAAGTCCTAGGACCTAGGATCATAGAGTTGGAAGGGGCCTACAAGGCCATCGAGTCCAACCCCCTGCTCAATGCAGGAAACTAGAGGAGGGGTCTCCCATCCAAGTAATAACCAGGCCTGACCCTGCTTAGCTTTCCACGCTCAGACAAGCTGAGCCAGCCCTTGCCCAGCTTCTTGACTGGCGCGTTCGCTAAGCCTGGTGCAGGTAGAATGTAGATCAGGCTCTACTAGTACATCGCTGGGTGGTTTGCAGTAAAGCTCCAAGGCAGTGTTCTCCAACCTTGGGTCCCCAGATGTTTTTGGCCTACAACTCCCAGCATGCCCCAGCCAGCATGCTGGGAGTTGTAGGCCAAAAACATCTGGGGACCCAAGGTTGGAGAACACTGCTCCAAGGGTTTCTGAGGCTGCTGCCTTCAGAGGTGCGTTTGGTGGCGACCCGGGAGAGGACCTTTTCAGCGGCCGCTCCCAGGCTGTGGAACTCCCTTCCCAAGGGAGGCCAGGTTTGCTCCCTCTCTGCTGTCTTTCCACCCGCAGGCAAAGACTGCGTTATTCAAGAAGGCCTTTAGCCTGTAAGTGGGTCTGTTGGCTTGGGTGCTGTTTTTAATAATATCTTCCCCCCCCCTCAGATTGTTATGTTTTTATTGTATTTGAATGTTATTGTTTTAATCAGTTTTAATGGTTTCTGTAAGCCACCTTGAATGCCATTGGGGGGGGGGGGTGTAGAAAGACATGGCGTGAGTAAATAAATAAATAAATCTGCCAAAAACCCTCTGCCATAGGTAGCTGTCCCTGTGCTAATTGCTTGGCCTCATCTGTACAATAGGCATGTTCTTTGGCTGCTTTTGATCAGGTCTTTGTTCAGCTCTGCAGGCTATGAGAGTGATATGTTAGAATCCCCGCTCTCTGGTAACAACACACATGTAGACGGGTATATATATTCCAGTGTTTGGTTCATGGTGTGCAGTACATAATTGACCCTACCCCCTGAGCATTTTTTGTCTGGCTCTGGTTGGTAGACCTCAGCATTCTAGTAAAAAACAACATGGATTCCTTGAAGTCTGCCCACCACCCCTGCCCTAAGCCTGCCGTGATACCCTCCAACTATATAGCCCCGTTCCCAGCAAGGTGCCACGCCAAGAAACAAAATCAGGAATGGGCCTGTGCAGACGAAGCTACAGGATTATGCAGCTCGGGCAGGCTTGGTTCTCTTTCTTCCATAAAAGTGAATGGCTGCTGTTCATTCTTATGTGGAAGAAGTGCTGCATCTGGGGGACCCTGCTGTGCAAAACCTGCCCCCCGGGCCTGAGACTACGTAGCTTGGCCACCAATGACACAGACGCCATGGGTCAGTGGGTGGGGTTTTTACACATGCATGTGCATGCGATGTGTCATTGAGCACAGACCCCTATAAGGTCCATGCAAATACAAGGGCCCCCTCCTGTGCATATTATGATGGGCATGCTGCTAGTAATGAATAAATACAAGCTTTTTCTTTTTTAATTTTTATATAATAAAAGGGGGTGGGATTGCAGAGGACATCTGATTCTAGTTAGTTGTGTTTCCTAGAGGAAAATGCTGCTTTTGTACATATATTTGTACTTTAAGTTCTCTGGCTCCTGGACAAGAGGGAGGTGAAAAAGGAAGACAAATGCTACAGTTGTTGTTTTAGTCGGTGGCGGAGTTGAGGGGAGCACTTTGTGTTCCTGCAGTACATATTTGTGTAATACACTCGTTATAAGACTCCCTGCCTCTCTCTCTTTCTCACTCACAGACACACTCGCACAAAACACAGACCAGACCTGTCAATAATTATCATCATTTAGGAAAGAAAGGAAAATGGCTCAGTTCCTTGCAGTTTGGAGAGGTCCATTATTTGTGTCATGTAAAAATGTAACATAACCCTTCTGTGCATTTGGTCCATTTTCCTGGGGGGGGGGGCAAGCTCCAGGGGGAGGGATGGTCAAGCACTTGCTGGAGCCCCAAGACTGGTAAAGTGCCCACTACCCCAACAGCTCCATTCTTCCTAGCATTCATTTGAGAGCCTAGTGGTTAGATTGTCAGCATAGGACCACTCAGCCATGAAGTTCATTGGGTGACTTTGGGCTTGGGCCTAGCTCACATAATTGTTTTGAGGATAAAATGTGCGGTGAACCATGGACTCTGCCCTGAACTCCTTAGAGGAAGGGTGAACACAGAAAAGAAGAAGAAATGAAAGAAGAAGAAATGAAATAAATACGTCTCACATTGCAGCAAGTACTCAAGAAGGTCAGGGGCAGTGTAAGGGAATTCTTGGCTTGCATGCCGTGCCTCCTCCAGGATAAGAACTACCACTGAGGGTTCCTGGTGGGTGTGGGGGGAGGGGCTTCTTAAATCCTTGAGGCACCATGTCAGAGATCTACCACTGTCAAGAGGCAGTGCAAGAGGCAGCAGCTCAATAGGGCAGCCACTACAGCAGTGTTCTCCAACCTTGGGTCCCCAGATGTTTTTGGCCTACAACTCCCAGCATGGACATGCTGGGAGTTGTAGGCCAAAAACATCTGGGGACCCAAGGTTATGCTGGCTGGGGCATGCTGGGAGTTGTAGGCCAAAAACATCTGGGGACCTAAGGTTGGAGAACACTGCACTACAGCATCACCCAAAAAAAAAAAAAAAGGACAGAAGAGGGCACCAATTTGCTTTACATCAGTATATGCTAATTTATATGTATAAATGCAAATTTAGATAGAATTACTATAATTTAAATGGAAAGACAATACATCTCACCATAGCGGGGAAGACTGTGACGAGATGGCCTGTGTGCCTTGCTCAGTCCGCTCCCCAGGTGCTCACTGTGGATGGGTAACTTCTAGGCCCCGTCCCTGCTCTGCCTTCTTAGGGTCCGTTCTCTTTCAACCGGACTTGGACTGGAGAGCCCATCGAATCGAGGACACCTTCAGACAGAGGACTGTCCTCTGATAGCACTTCAAATGGAGGACTGTCCTTAGTAAAGTAGGGTACCTGGGGTCCTGAGGCTGGCAGCTGGACTTCACCCGTGATTGCAAGATCACTTTCACCGCCGAATAGGGTAGGCCTACAAAGAATCAGTATGTAAAGTGAGGCAAGGGTATTCAAGAGTCAAGTGTTCCCCTACCGCCAAGAAGATCTAGACAGCAATAATGCTAATGCTAATAATAGGATTTATACAGCACTTTCAAAGCCAGCGCTGGAGTCAAGGGCAGGCATGGTCGGGCACCTGCCGAGGGCCAGCAGGGGCCCACTGACATGAGCCCCCTGGACTCGCTCCTCCTCTTCACCCCTGCAACCTGCTTGCTCACCTACCTCTCTCGCTCCGCCCCAGAGAACAGTGCTAGTGAGAAGGAGGAGGAGCAGCAGAGGCCACGGCCTACTTGCTCCCTGCATGTCAAGCAAGCAAGTAGTAGTGATGATGATGAAGAGGAGGAGAAGGAGCAAGAGCAGCTGGTGACAATGGTAGTGAGAAGGGAGACTCACTGAGGGAGGGCCCCCACTGAGGGTGTTGTCCGGGGGGGGGGGCAAACCTGGAGCCAGCAATGTTCAAAGCACGACTTGTACATTACTATTTTCTAATCAAAGAAATAACCAGGCCACTATTATCCATGCTCTGGTAACAGCCAGACTGGACTACAGTAATACCTTGGATTGCTAGTAACTTGATTTGAGAGCGTTTTGCAAGACAAGCAAAATTTTAAATATTTATTTTTTAAAAATTGACTTGATATACAAGCGACGTCTTGCAATACAAGTACTGTAGTACGGCTTAAATTACAAATCTCTGTACAAATTTTTTTGTGGGAATTTCGTTTTGATATAAGAGTGTTTGGATTACAAGCACGTTTCCGGAACGAATTATGCTCTCAATCCAAGGCATGACTGTACTGTGTTATGCGTGGGGCTGCCTTTGAAGGCTCCTCAGAAACTTCAGTTGGTCCAAAATACATCTGCTAAATCAGCCTTCCCCAACCTGGTGCCCACCAGATGTTTTGGATACAGCTCCTATCACCCTTGACCATTAGTCATGCTGGCTGGGGCTGATGGGAGTTGGGAAGGGCACCAGGTTGGGGAAAGCTGTGCTAGCTTGTTGACCAACTGGAATGTATCCTACCCACTTCTTAAATAACTCTCACTAGATTAGCTGCCAGTTGATTTCTGAACACATTTTGAAGTGTTTTAAAGTCCTATACTGCTCTGGACCCAGGTAGCTGGAGGAAAACCTGCTCCCACATGAATTTCCCAGAATATTAAAAGTCATCTGCTGAGGCCCTTCTATGGGTGCCATGTCTTCTCAGTTTAGGCAGTGGCAACCAGGGAAAGGTATTTTCAGTTGTGGCACCAAATCTCTGGAATGTTCACCTGGCATCAAATTTGACATCTTTCCAGCAGCAAGTAGAGATCTTTTTACTTTTTATTCTTGATTGTTTTAAGTGTTAATAGTAAGCCACCCTAGAAGTTGGGAAACTGAAGTGCTGGGCATAACATATTTGTTGCATAAATTCTTACAGCAACCCTGTAAGATAGGTCAAAATTATTATCCCCACATTACAGATGGGGAAAGGGGCTGAGGCCAAGAAAGGGTGGCTTGCCTAAGGCCATGTGGTGCAGGGGTGGACAGACTTAAGGTTTGCAGGACCTACTTTGTTTTTGTTTTGTTTTTTTATTGGAAGCTCATCCACTAATCAGAGCCAGATGCAAAATAGTGGCTCATGGGGGTGAATGTGCTTCTGAGTACATGCTCAGCTCAAACCTTGGTTTTCAGTATCAGAACTGAACTTTTAGGTCATTTCCCAGAAAAAAACAAAAAACAAAAATCTACTCCCGGTTTTCCCCCTCAAGCTTGTTTTTTCTTTCCATTTCAGCAGTCCAATTCAGACAACAAACAAACCCACAAACGTTTACTAGTAGTACTGTTAAACAATTAAGAGTCCAAAAAACTTGCTGGTCTATTGCAAATCACAGAGATCTACCAATAAATCCCAATTTACTTTCTGGCCACCCCTGATCTAGTAGTAAGCTCTCACAGAAATGAGAATCAAACTGGTGACTTCCTGATTTGTGTAGTCCTGTCTCTTCCCCCAGCCATGAGTAAAGGAATTCGGCAGTTGCAGAAAACAGGTCACCTGTGGAATGCCCAAGATTAGCCCAGCAATGGCCATCCTGGCTGGGAATTATGGGAATTGCAGCCCCAACACATCTGGAGGGCATCAAGTTGGAGAAGGCTGTTCTGGGGTCTCAGGGTGCTACCAGACATGGTTTTTATGGTGCCATCACCGGGCCTCATTCACTGAAGTTTCTCATCCACTCATCTCCCTATGTTTTCCCACTGCCTCTTCCATCTTTTTTCTCTTACTGCTGAAAATCTGTTAAGGAAAAAAAGACGGAATTGCTGCTCAGTGGCTTCCGGTTGCTAGCGTGAGGAGCTCTCCCTCTGGAGACCCATCAGGCAGAGGTCTTCCCCCAGACACACACACACACACACCTGCTCCCTGATCGTTTAACTGGAGATGACAAGGATTGATCCTGGTGCCTTGGCCATGCAAAGCATGTGCTTTGCCACTGAGGTATGGCCCCTCCACAACAAACACAAAAGAAGCTGTAAACCTGTTGTTGTTGTTGTTGTTGTTGTTGTTAATTTTATTTATATACTGCCCAACAGCCGAAGCCCTCTAGGCATTGCCCTGAGAGATTCTGTGGCTCAAAGGCGGAGACCCAAAAGGAAATATTATGGGGAGCATGTGTTTGCTGCCAAAAGCCGCAGCCCCGTGTCTTCTCTTCCCCATAACAACTCATCGTTTTTAAAAAGTGTGACATTACATCACGGTGTTGCCGTTTTCCCCACAGCCTCTCCATGTACCTAGCTTCTGCTTATGTGAGCAGAGAAGTCTGCAACACAATGACATCACATCACACACCGTTTGTGGTGTTAGATATTATGGAGAAGGGAGATGAGGAAGAGACATGGGCTCTGCTGCTGTTTTCAATGGAAACCACCCCCCATCTAACAATCAGCCTTGAGCTGCAACCCGGAAAATCTCGGGTTCAAAGCATGCCTCTGCCCTACTCTCACTATGGCTCCACTATCATGCAGGGCCAGCCCTACCATTAAGCAAAGCGACTGCAAATGCTGGAGGGTGCAGAGGGAACCATCAGCAACCCCCCCCCCAAAACCATTCCTCCTGAGCCCCCCCCAGCCATTCCTCTCTGCTGGAAGACAGAACTGTATGTCTCATGCAGCTGCCATGTAGCCCCTAAGCTAGCCTACATCGGGTTAGCCACGTGTCCTCTTTTACAGAGGACAGTCCTCTAACTGAAGGGCTGCCAGAGAACCATTCTCTATTTGAAGGTGTCCTCTATTTGGAGGGCTGTCCTGTCCAAATCTGGTTTAAAGCTTAAGAACCGTTGCCCAATAACATATATCAACTGCACAACCTTTCACACTATGGTGAGATGGATTGTATCTCTATTTACGTAAATTAAAATATTTTTTCTAAATTTGCATCTATACATATAAATTAGCATATGCACATTTGTATGCAAACCGACACCCTCTTTGTCCTGTTTTTTGGTGATGTACCTATTTCCTCTTTTTTGGCAATTCATAAGTGGCCACCCTACCTACTGCCCTCAGGAATAGTCCCATCCCCAGTGTTTGAATTGTGGAAACCATTTTATGGGATGTGGTACAGCAAGAGATAGTACAAGATGAGTGAAGAATGTAGAAACTAGGTGGTGTTTGAGATAAGGCACAAATGTAAGCCATATCTTTTCAGGAGAAATCCTGTTATTTTAGGCGATATGCAATATTCAGGTCTTAATCAATGCAAGCCAGCCACTCATTTGCCTATGCATGCCTCTAGGCTTCACTCACTCTTCCATTCAAACCTTCAGTCATGACCTTTTGCCTTCTGCCCTGCTGGGGAGGTGGCAAATGTGCCTTATCTCTCAGGAGTGGAAAGCCAATCCACTCTACAGCTTTCCTAGGTAACAAAATGAACCAATCAGTGTGGTCTGCCCTGCAGTGCCTTATAAAAGAGGTGTGCATGCATCACACAGGCAGAGAAACTTTCCGTGGAAGTTTCTTCCAAGGCGTTGCAAATAAACTGAGTGTTTGAATAAATTCCACGTGTATATGGTTTATTTTCCACAGAATTAATATTCAACTGCCAGTCCAATCACTTTCTGTACATGGAGCGGGAGAGCACTATCTTGTCCTTTCCCTCAGGCAGCCAAATGCATTAGCTGTTAAGATGAGATATAGTTCTGATCATTTGGTTATGGCTACACCTCCAAAAGGAAGTCCACAGCCCAGAAAAGAAGCGGCCTGCCCACCTCCCCAGCAGGGCAGAAGGCAAAAGGTCATGACTGAAGGTTTGAATGGAAGAGTGAGTGAAGCCTAGAGGCATGCATAGGCAAATGAGTGGCAGGCTTGCATTGATTAAGACCTGAATATTGCAGACACATTACAAGCAACATTGAAAAAGTAAGTGTGCATGAATCACACCTCCTCTTTTCACACACATCTGCTGTGTAACAGAAAATCTGAAGAGGGGAGGAGAAGGTGCATTTTTCCCATGGAGAATATGCGTAACCAGGACCCCACATCTGTGGCATTGTGCATATGCATTGCTATGTGGCATTATAGCAGAAGTGCATAAATGCACAATTGGCTTACATAGGCATGGACATCCCCCCCCCCCCCCCCCCCCGTGTTTGATAGCTGGGAGCTGAAAGTGTGAACTGGCTCCATTGAACAGTGTGGTGTTTGAGGGGATTTTAAAGTTTTGTTTATGGGATAAGATCTGTGATGGCGCAGTCACAGGTGCAAGTCATCACCTGATAGTGCAGTTATCGAACAATGAGCATGTGGGTGAACAGGCCTTCCCTGGCACTTTCTTGTAACACTTGGTTGAACCAGCTGGGGCTCTGACAGGGCAATCTGTCTACTCAGAAAGAAGCCCCATTGGGTTTAGTGGGCTCTCAGGTAAACAGGCATAACAGCCTTCCCTAACCTGAAAGTGCATTGGTTATGCTCGCTGGGGATGATGTGTTGGACTACATCTCCCATCTAGAGGGTGCCTGTTTGGGGAAGGTTATGGTATAGGTTTGCAGACTAAATTTCTCATCTCTCTCTCTCTCCCCACCCCTCTCTCTCTCTCTCTCTCTCTCTCTCTCTCTCTCTCTCTCTCACACACACACACACACACACACACACACACACGCCTCATTCTTTATTCCTTATAATACAAGCATTGCTTAAATATTTTCTGTTTCCTTCTTCTTCAGATGAGTTGCCAGAAGCTGATTTAGCCTGTTATTTTGGAGGCTTAAAAAAGGATTACCGATGGAGCCCACCAGCACTGAAGAGAGACTTTTACTCACAAGAATGAGTTACAGACATATATACCGTATATATATACATACACACACACACACACACCATATACAGTAATACCTTGGATTGCAAGTATAATTCGTTCCGGAACCGTGCTTGTAATCCAAAACACTCAAAGTGAGTCTCTGGCGGGCGTGGCGTGAGCGGGGCCGATTTTGGCCCGCTACGCCCGCTCAAGGTGAGCGGTTACATCCCTACACTACTTGTCTTTCAAGACGTCACTTGTTTATCAAGTCAATTTTTTTTTTAATTCGCTTGTCTTGCAAAACGCTCAGACCAAGTTACTTGCAATCCAAGGTATTACTGTATATAAATTTTGTGTACCTTTTGCTTTTGTGCGTGAGATACATACATATATATATATATATATATATATATATGTGAATGCAAAAGGTACACAACATTTAGATTGTAAAATAATACTTCTTTAGCTTGTAATCTCTTTAGGGCAGTAGGGCAGGGACCTGCCCTTTAAAAAAGTATATACACACACAATGATGGTGATATATATCAATCACCATTATTATAGTATACATGGTGTTCATGTGTACAGTGTGTGTATATATATATTATGTGAACATGAATAGTTACAAACAGAACTTCTGCAGGGCAGAAGAGGATCTCTTTTCTGAGATTTCTCTCCTCACTGGCCTGCCAAGCCTCTTCACTGCCAAAGCTATTGTGGACTGAGAGTCAAAAAGAAAAATACAAAATGAAATTGTACCCAACATTAAAAATACAAAAAGACAACTGACAAATTTGGATATGCAAGGAGTAAACAGCTACAAGGTACACAAACCCATTAAAAATTCATATATATATATATATATATATATATATATATATATATATGCACGTGCAGTGTAATGGCTCCACCAAGCACATATGCATGAACCACTTCGTATATAGAACAAATGCCCACTGATAGCCTCTCTAAGGTAAATAAACATGAAGCACTTCATATAGAAAAGATTTCCAGAGGGTAGCTGTATTAGTCTGTTGCAGCAAAAACAACAGTCTTCTGGCACCTAAAAGACTATTTATTGTGGCATAAGCAGCTGCTGAGTCCTTTTCTCCTTCCTGAGAGAAGCTAAAAGGGGTGGGGAAATTATGTCCATGGGCATGGCCCACTGATATCATCTGACCCACAGCAGGCCTGAAGGGGGGCATTCTGCTCCCCCTCACACACAAATATCTAGTTCTGAAACCCTGCTTTATTAGGACCGAGCAAAAATGTGCAAAATTGTGGGCAAGCTTTCGAGGTCACCAGATCTCTTTGTCAGGCAAGAAGTTACACCCTGCCCACAATTTTGCGCCTATTTGATTTGGACTTAATAAAGGTATTGCCTGAATGTGGGTCTTGGAATTCATCTTTAGCAGGGGTGCATTGACATGATTATCCCAGTTAGCGGGGGGTTGGGGGGGTTGGGACTGAGCCTGAGCAAGGAAAACAGCTGCCAGAGTGGAGCCCTGCTTCAAACAAACCTTGGCTTAATTAGAAGTTCAAGCACTCCTTCCGACTGCACTTCTCATTGTTCCAAAGACATATTTTCCTTGGAGGAAATCTCCTGTCTATCATCAGAGCTTGGCAGTCTTAACAGGATACTCACTTCCTGATCCTCCACCCAATCTTTGCCGCCACCATTTGAAACCGCTGTGGCTGCCACACCCCAGGGGCACAAGTAAACTTTCTTTAAATAGGTGCCCAGATGGCCCACCCAAGCTGGCCTGCGGAAGTAGTCAGCCAGTCATACTCACTCAGATGCTTGCCTGTGCGTTTTGCGGGCTCCACTCACCTCTGAGTTTGCTTGCTTGCCCTGTGACATGAAGGAGCAGACAGACAGAGACATAATGGTACAGTAAGAAAGAGTCTAAAGCTGCTGGAGGATAAAACAGATTGGTGGGCAGGATGGGCTCCTAAGGTAGTTAATTTTTCTAGCCCATGTATGTCAGTACATAATGCCCTAGGTAGGCCTGTGTATACTCCAGCCTTCCCTGACTTTATGCCCTCCAGATGTTTAGGACTTCAACTCCCATTAGCCCCAGCCAGCATTGCCTATGGTCAGGAATGCTGGCAGTTGTAGTCCAAAACATCTGGAGGGCTGATAAGGTTGGGGAAGGCAGCTCTACTCTATAGCAGAGTATAGAGTCTATATCAGTGTTCTCCAACCTTGGGTCCCCAGATGTTTTTGGCCTACAACTCCCAGCATGCCCCAGCCAGCTAGGATTCCAGGCGATTTTGTACAGATTTGCTTATTTTGTATAATTGATTCTGCCTCTGTTAATCGTCATCAGGGACAAAGAGCTATGTGTGGTGGCATTAAAGTCCTGGACCCCACCCCACCCCACCCCTGCTCAATGGGAAAACTGCTCAGTCACACACACCCCAAACACACACCTTTGGCATCTGAAATTTCATCAGGTACTGCATTCACAGCTATAAGAGCTAAAACTTTACTATTTCTTCTGAAACCGAAAGCTGAAATAAGTGGAGATGTTGAATTTTGTAGCTAGTGTATCAGTTTCCACACTTGTGCATGGCAATCCTGGACCTGGGGAATACATAAGCAGGCCTGGCCATGGGCCTAGGTCAACTGTTTTGTACAGGTTCAGCTCATGAACGGCTTAGAACGTAAGACCCTGCTGTAAGTAATGGCACAGCGTCAGTTCCATTTTGTATCTTGAGAGCTGGGAGGTCCTTGGCTGACATCTTACCTTATTAAAAAGCAAGAAAGCAAAAAAAAAAACAAAACCAAAAAACACCAATAACCCATAAACACCTCACTATGCAGCCTCAGCAATATTTTATTTACCTTTTTTATTTATTTAAAATAATTTTTAGGCCACCTTTAAGGATGGAACCCTCCCAAGGTGGTGTACAAGTTAGAAGAAACAGTACCCCAAAATGGAGGATAATACTTCTGGCCTCCCTTGGCATCGTAAGAATCAGGGATGTTGAAGAGTCCTTGGTCTCGAGTCACAAGTCGAGTCACGAGTCTTTGGACCCGAGTCTCGAGTCCGAGTCCTTGGTCCAAAATAGTGACTCACAAGTCACTCCCAAAGCTGACTCCACGAGTCCCTATTAAATCAATGGGGGTTTTTCCCAACAAAATAAGGCTACTTCAGATGTGTGGTTTAAATAAATTCTAGGCACAAGTGTGCCTTTTTATTTCAAAACTCTGCCACTGATTTTGGCAAGAACAGACCAGGCAGACAAACCCAAAATAACCAGGCAGGCAGAGGAGGCAGGGAACCCCAAAGCAGGCAGGCAGAGGCCTTTGTCTTGGACAATTCAACTGTTGAACTGGTCAAGAAGAGACCAGGCAGGCAGAGGAGGCAGGGAACCCCAAACAGGCAGGCAGAGGCAGCCAAACCCAAAATGTCTGAAAGGTTGCATTTTAGGAAAATGATTTTAAAAAATAAGCTTGCTACATGGATAAGTTTCCTAAAACTTATCCATGTTGCATTTGAGGAACACAATTTTTTCTAAATGTTTGGCCCCCATTCTGGAACGGTGAGGTCTCATCACAATTCCACCCTCACTGAACACCCGCTCCACTGGTGATGAACTTGCTGGAACCAGAAACACACTCAGAGCAGCCGCACAGAGTAATCTCAGGTCCTTCTTCTGCCTCTCCCAAGTACGCAACACATCAATCAAAATAAATCTTGACACACTGTTGGGGCTGCACTCCTGGTAGACGTCCATAGTGGCCGAGCAGTGGCGCACCTCGCTTCCATGCGCTCTTCGCCGGCAATCACGCTCCTCTCCACTCCTTCTGGCACAGTCCAGGGATGTTGAAGAGTCCTTGGTCTCGAGTCCCGAGTCGAGTCTCGAGTCCCATTAAAAATATTGGGACTCGAGTCCGACTCGAGTCAGAACGGGACTCAGTCTGACTCACGAGTCGAGTCCTCAAGTCCGAGTCCCCATCCTTGGTAAGAATGATGGAAGAGAACGTGTGTGGAAAAAACGTTGTGTGTGATACACATTGCACATTATTGATGAAGACAATGATGATATTTTCCTCCCTTCCGGTAATCTTATGTTTATGTTTTCCTTCTTTTTTAAATCACTTGCCAAACTTTAGGTAAGGAAAGGCAGTTCTGTAAATGGAATGCTCATGCAGTGTTCAAAATTTCGGCCACAGGCTCACATATTGGTAGATCGTCATGCTTGATGGATCCTGGTGGATCTCCATAAGCAGTAACCAATGAACCGGAGTAGGGAAATGCTAATGTGATGAGGCCATGTCACGCGTTTCCCCCACCCACTTTTTTTTCTTCAACCACATGTTACCAGGGAGATGCGGGTTGGGCGGCATCCACACATCTCCCCATAACATGTCACATGTCGTTTGGGCCTCACGGTTCTAAAGTTCACAGCCCATTAGTCACACTGTTTATTGGCCGGAGGAACTGCTGCTGATTGATGGGAGACACTTCGACCCCCACTGCCCCAAGGGAGTCAAAGCATTACAGACTCCACCCTGCTGCTTAAAGAAGGGAAAAACCTCTCAAACAGAAGTCCAAAATAGTGCATTCCTATGGCATTTACCCTTTGCTTGCAGGTTCTAAATGGAACCTTTGAAGACCTATGCATTCTGGGGAGAGAAAAGGAGGCCTTCTTTGCATGAAGAAAGAGAAAGAGCTCTGGGGGTTTCTAAAGTTAGGGTGGACAGGTGTCCTACTTTACAGAGGGCAGTCCTGTATTTGAAGGTGTCATCTCTTTGGAGGGCTGTCCAAGCCACTTCCAGTTTAAAGATAAAGAACCATCGGAAGGAAGAGCTGGGCAGTTGCCTATCAACACTTAGCACCTGGAGAGCCGAGCAGATGGAGCAAGGCACACAGGTCACCTGGTTTCCCCACTGGAGTGAGATGTATTGTATCTAAATTATAGTGATTATTTTTAAAATGTGCATCTATAAAAACAAACTAGCATATGCCATTTTTGTGCAACCTGGTGCCCTCTTTTGTCCTCTTGTTTTGGCAATGCATGTCCTCTTTGTGCTCAAAAACCATTTCAAGCACAATGTATTGTGGGAAATGTGGCATACAAATAAATTGACTGAGTCTTTTTTGGCCACTCCAGTAGTAAGTGAGGGGCTCAACTCATAAGAAAATATATGAATTGCTTTGCTGGATCAGACCAAGGTCCATCTTGCCCACTCTTCCTCAATCTTGCACCCTCCAGTATTTTGGACTACAATTTCCAGCATTCCTGACCATTGGCTATGTTAGCTGGGGCTGATGGGACTTGAAGTCTAAAACATCTGGAGGGCACCAAGTTGGGGATGACTGATGTAGCCTAGCAGGGGCCAGCCAGTTGCCTCTGAGATGCTTCCCAGCATGGCTTAAAGACAACAGCCCTTCTTTCATTCCCAGCCAGCAATTCATGCATGTTCTTATGAGGAGTTCCCCAGCTGGCTGGGGATGATGGGGGTTGCAGTCCAACACATCTAGAGGGTGCCAGGGTGAGTGGAGGATGCTCTAGAATGATCTTACGGGATCTCCTACAATACAGCGTATCTTTCTGAAAACTTGAGTACCCTTGAACAGCAAAGGGGCTAAAAAAGCACTCACAGCAAGATAAATCACTTCCAATAGGAGAGAGCGAGAGAGCCAGAAAAAGAGATAATTAAGTACCGTATGTAGTTTTAGTCAGATGGAATTATGACATTTCTATACCACAGCTGCCAAATTTACATTTAAAAAGTCACACATCAACCCCTCATGATGAGCTTGGGATGTTGTAGTTCCTTAAGTGAGGATTGAATAATAGAATTTGGCATCTTAACATTTATTTTCTTGTCTTTGAGCTTTTAATATGCATTGCGATTTCTTTAAGGTTCAAAGTAAAATCATGAGGACTAGCAGACAACTTTTTAAAAAGAAAGCTGGGGATTCTAAAGATTGTGTGTGAGTTGTGCAATGTTAGCTTTCAGAAACCCCACTTAAAGTGTCTTGAACGGTTATGATAAGACTAGAGGGAACTGGCAACAACAAAAAAGGAGGCCCAAAGGCCTAGATCTAAAGGCCATACCTGCAGCAGTGGGGCTGTGTTGTATGGCTCTTCTCCACAAGATTGTTGATACTTTTTGTGCTGATCACTCAATGAAAGGGATGAGGGAAGGGAGTATCTGGAATCAATCTTCCCACCATCACATAGCAGTGCATTCCTTACTGGCACTGTCAGTTGACAGCACTGACCACCAGCTTGGCAGTTTCTGCACAGTGTGCATGCAGTGAAGGAACATTGCATGGGCATCCTCCACGTTCCTTGCACAGGCACCCTTCTGTGCACGTGAGATTGCATGCATCCGGAAGTGTAATTCATGTGCACATTGATGATAGATGTTGCTGCCATAGGTGGGCTCAGGGAAGTGAGAAGGTAAGGACATCGCCAAACAGACTGAGAGCATACCCCAGAAACGGACAGAGGATGTTGGAATGATTTTCAGTTTTGTAAGGAGAGCTGGCAATGCTGAAAGCAAACCTGGCCCTGCGGCATGGCAAGATCACAGTGGTGTCGTCAGGGTAAGACTTCAGGGTGGATGTCCAGAGCCCCCACTCAGCAGAATGAGCAGGAGGGCCCTCAAATGCAACAGATCAGCATACCACATTTTGAAGTACAGTAAGTGAAGACCGTCTAAAGAGGGGAGGCCGTAAGAGCATGCAATCCAGAGTCTAAAATTACCTAACGGCACCACTGAAGAACAGCATCTCTTCAAGCCAGGCCTGTTGGACCTCACCGTTGACCCATGCAAATTCTGAGCATGACCACGAACACACATAATCGATCCTTACACCTGCTCATTGCAGCTGAACAATCTGTCTTTCCTGTGAGCTTCTCCACTTGTAATGAGTCAGTGTGGTGTGTGATAGTGCATGTGTCAGTCAGACTAGGACTGGGAGGACCCAGGTTCAAATAACCATCCTGTCATGAAGCTCACTGGGTAACCTCGGGTCAGTTGCTACCTCTCAGCCTAACCTACCTCACATGGTTGTTGTGAGGATAAAAATGCAGGAGATATTGCATATGTCACCCTGAGCTTCTTAAAGGGAGGGCGGGATAAAAATGTAACAAAGAAAGTCTTCTAATTGAGGAACCCTGCCTTGATAAGCTTCCAAAACGCAGCCCCAGGGTTACCCAAAATGCAGGTTGAAAATCCAGCATATTGGCTGTACAGCACCTTGGACATCGAGGCTTTGAACATGCTGTGTCTCTATAATAAAGCATAAGCAACTGTATTCATGCACACGTCACAAGCAAAGCAGCGAAGGTGAGCAAAGCAGGGAAGGAAACCAGTATGGGGCTCCCCGCCCGCCCCTTACAATAGAACGTCATGTGGGAAATTATAGCTTGACTGTTATTTAGAGATAAGCATAAACAGAAATAAATAAGGAAGGGTAGGCAGGAATGAGATCAGATGCCTGCCTTCCCATTGGACACATTTCTGGAATGAATAGTAACCTTATACCATAAAGGTCATGTGACATCATACCCCAGGAGTCAAGAGTTAATTTAGCAGCAAACACCAGCCTATTCTCCTAAATAGGGAAGCAGCCGCGCGCGAGCAGATTGGGTTTCATCCCTGCACTGTGTTTATGGGAACGCTTCAGCAAATCATTAAGCAGCACTAACCTCCCGTCAGGCTCCTCCCATGGAGTGGCTTTATGCTCACCTTTGCCAGGTCAGCTTGATGAGCAGGCTTCTCATGGTGATAATGGTCACAGCAGAGTCTGGGGGCCGTGTGAATCCAGCTGCTGAGGAGAGAACACACACAGCACAGCCTCCCTCTCTTAGTGATGCCTCCGGACGACAACGTCTGCTTGCTCTATCGACCAGATTATATGGATTCCCCTTTTACAGGTCTCCAAGGGCCGCTCCTATCCCCACTATGGGTTTAAATAAGAACCACTCAATGCATCTGGGAAAAAAATAACTCCCCACTCCTCCCCTCCCCGTCCAGGGGATATGTGTACTGCAGCCAAAACAACTATTTATTTAATTATTAATCCGCCGAATAACCAACATTCTCTGGGCTGATTACAAACTGTTAAAATACTAAAATGACATACAATGATACAGAATGCAGTACTGTGGAGAAAGCCTGACACGAGTATACATGTACACGCACACACCAGTCTCCGTCCTCCAGGGGAGGGGGGCGAGAAGGGGAGATTGGGTTACAGGGAAGCAGCCAGACAGACCGGCATTCCAGCAATGGAGGATCTCGCTTGTAATCCACAAAACCCAGGAAAGGACCATCAAGACCATCAACCTAACAGGGCAGTCTCAAAGAGCTGTAAAGTATCCAATACGTCACCTTCTTCCCGGGCAGGAATAAGCCCACCTGACACGAAGGGGCAGGCAATAGCCCCACCTGACCTAAGGGGCGGGAGAGCGGGAAACACAGAGGTAGAAAACCCCTCTCCCCTCCTTTTGTTGGTTGTTGGGAACCCAGGGTACTTTTGAGTACGAACCACCCTCCAGCAGCGGCTGGAGTAAGCTGTTTCCTTCCCCGGATCGGACAGACCCGGAGTTAGGCTGAAACTGACTAGCGTGACGTCTCTGATCTAAGGTAACTGACTAATCCAAATGCGCTAGCGTGGGAGCCTGTCATTGATAAACTTAAAGGTCACGTCAGGTCTTATTGACGTTGTAGTATTTCCTAGAAAGCTGTTAGTTCCGCTCCATATCCTGTGTAAATAAATAAAAGCCTTATTTGGCACTTCAAAGGCTGAGTTTCCTTTTGTTTGTGAGAAAACCTCTTAGGTGGTTTCTTTCGCTTGTACGGGCTGTAACGCTGCACTGGTTAACCCGTTAAGCGCCGAACTCACGCAAAGGATCCAGGTGCTGATCCTTCACAAGTACAAATATTTAAAAGTAATAAAATACAATACAAAACAACAAACAGCACAGTACTAGATAAAACAGCCATTAACATAGATACACAGGCCTGTGACTCACACTGGCTCAGCTTGTCTGAGCATGGAAAGCTAAGCAGGGTCAGGCCTGGCTGGTTATTACTTGGATGGGAGACCCCTCCTCTAGTTTCCTGCATTGAGCAGGGGGCTGGACTCGATGGCCTTGTAGGCTCCTTCCAACTCTGATCTATGAATCTAGAACGAGGTCTCTAAAATGCCTGGAAGAAAAAAAAAGGTGTTTGCCTGGCACCAAAAATATAACAATGTACTGTAAGTGCCAAACATACCTCTTTGGGGAGCACATTCCACAAGCAGGGTGCCACAACTGAGAAGGCCCTCTCTCTAGTAGCAAACCGCCTAGCTTCCTTTGAAGGGGATACCCTGAGGAGGGCTTCTGAAGATGACCTAATGGTCTGAGCAAGTATATACGGCTGTTGGGGCACAAAGCATCCTGTGGCACCTTAAAGACTAACACATTTATTTTGGCATAAACTTTCATGGAATATAGCCTGCTTCATCAGTATTATTGAGAGCTTTAGATTTATATATAGTACATGTGGTGGTATGTGTAGGAGTAAGAATTGTAAACAGTAAGGTTAAAAAGAAATTAAATACAGAAAGTACTGGTGATGACAATCACATTATTAACAGTGGTCATTCATTAAAATTTCCACTATTGCAGTTAGTGACTCCACAAAGCCTAAATGTGTACCAGTGAAACAGAAGGCTTCTCCTTCTTCCAAAGGAACAGTAGACAAACCTCTTACAGAAGCAAGCACTATCTAAGAGAACTGATTACATTGGCTTGCATCCTAAGATACAGTTAGGGTGCAATCCCGTGTATGTTTAGACTGAAAAAAGTCCTGCAACTCAGCCATGCTAGCTGGGGAACGCTTGGAATTGTGAGACTTCTTTCTGTCTGAAAATACATAGGATTGCACCATTAGTATGGTTACAGGTAGAGGGAGCTATGGAGATGGGAGGAGGGCTAGCCAGGTTAGGGCAACAAGGCCCAGGCAGTTCGTGGCTGTGCCATGTTCCGCCACCCACAGGTTTGGTGGTTGCCCTATCAGCCTGCCCTCGGGTCTCTGGGTGCTGTCCTAAAATGCCAAATTGGTTCAGATAAGACCTCCCTTGTCCATGATTTAATAGTGGATGAGGTGGCCAATTGGGCTTGCGTCACTGAGACCTGGGTGGGTGAGCAGGGAGGAGTTAGTCGCTCCCAGCTGTGCCTCCCAGGATTCTTGGCTCAGCATCAGGGTAGACCTGAGGGCTGGGGAGGGTGTGTGTGCCGTGGTTTATAGAAATCCCATCTCCTTCTGCAGGCTCCCTTTTCATCTGACTACTGGTCTGGAGTGTTTGCACCTTGTGTTGGGCCAGCAGGACAGATCGGGGAATCTGTTAGTGTGCTGTGCAACCTGCTGCTCAACAGTCTCCCTATCTGAGCTGACAGAGGTGCTCTTGGCTGTGTTGTTGTTGAGATCCCCCAGACTGCTGGTTCTGGGGGATGTCAACATTCATGCTGAGGGCACCTTGTCTGGGGCAGCTCAAGATTTCATGGTCTCCATGACAATCATGTCATCGGCCCAACACATGTAGAGTGGGAATACTCTAGACTTGGCTTTCTCAACTGGACCTGGAGATGGTGGTTGCGATGACACAGTCCCTTCACACTAGGACCAGACGCATAAACCCTTCTCAGGCTAAGCACCAACACTTAAAAACCTGAGGGGAGGGTCAAATGAAACCTTTCCCCTACCAATGAGGGAAAAGATTAATATAGGTTATTAAGGATCTATTTTAAATCTATGATACTGTGGGTACAAAGGTGTGTGTGTGTGTGTAGATTTAACAGCAATGCAGGTTAATAATGCCAAGCTGACACGTAAGGATTTGGGTAGCAAATAAAATAAAAATCAGTTTATTTTAATTCTCAAAATCTTAGTTCCAGAAAATAACTTTAAACCTGCCTACACCAAACACTTTGTAATTAAACCAAGTCCCTATAATTCTAAATACTTTCAGTCTTCAGACAAGCACTGATTTCTCTCAAAACTCCTGACAGACAAGACACGAATAACTGTAAGAAGGAAAAGACAACGACCCGACTAACCCGACTAACCTATCTCCCCAACTCTCAATACACCAACACTCAACACGCTCTCTACACTCAACACTCTACTCCCTCTGACATCACTCTAACAGTCCTTATAGTTCAACATTCTATACTCACTAAGCATACTAATGCAGACATACACCAGGGAACTGAATTGTGGGGTTACGCCACAGTGGTCTGAAAGTGTGGGACTTTGAATCAGTCCCTTTGTCATGGTCAGATCATCACCTGCTGAGGTTTAGACTTAAGGCAACTTTCCCCCTCTGTAAGGGTGGGGGACCTATTAAGATGGTCCACTCCCAGAGACTAATGGATCTGGATGATTTCCAGAGGGCTCTGGGGAGGTTTCCCACTGATATGGCTGGCTCTCCTGTCAAAACCCTAGTTGATATGTGGAATGCAGAAATGACCCCGGCAGTTGACATGATTGCTCCTGAGCGCCCTCTCCAGAGTAGAGCTTGTACTGCTCCCTAGTATACTCCAGAGCCGAGAGCCTGAAGCAAAATAGGTGACAGGCTGAGTGCAGATGGATAAAAACTCCTAGTGGATGCAGTCAAACATTGGTGTGTGCCTATGGTCCTGTATATTCAGGGGCAGTGAAGGTGGCAAAGAAACAACATCTTGCTGCCACTATTGAATCCTCTATCTGCTGCCCAGCAGAGCTTTTCAGAGTCATCCAGGGTCTATTACATGCTGGCCCTAAGGACACTGTAGATCTTCTGAGGCCTTCTGTAATATATTTGCTAGGCACTTCCAGGATAAAATGTCTTGCAACTGCTGGGAATTAGACTCCAGTGTTATAGCAGGTGAATCAGGTGAGGTATCTAGAGCACAGCATTGTCCAGTTTTCTTGGATGAGTTTCAGTTGGTACAGCTCGAGAGCATTGACAAGATGCTTGGACAGGTTTGTGCAACCAATTCTATATTGGATCTTTGCTCCTCTTGGCTTATAAAAACTGGGAGGGAGGGAACAGCCTACTGGGCCAGGGAGATGATTAATGCCTCCTTGCGAGAGGGAGAGGTCTCGGGCCACCTGGAAGAGGCGGTGGTGAGACCACTCCTGAGGAAATCCTCCGTAGACCCAGAAAATCTTAATAATTTTAGGCCAGGTGGCAAATGTTCCTTTTCTGGTCAAGCTGGTTGCCAACTAGCTCCAGATGCTCTTGAATGAGACTGATTATCTAGATCCATTTCAGTCAGCGTTCAGGCCAGGCTTTTGGCACGGAAACAGCCTTGGTCGCCCTGTATGATGACCTATGTCAGGAGAGAGACAAAGGGAGTGTGACCTTGTTGATTCTCCTTGATCTCTCAGTGGCTTTTGACACCATCGACCATGGTATCCTTCTGGGATGATTGAGTTGGGAGTGGGAGGTACTGCACTGCAGTGGTTTCACTCCTACTTGGAGGGTCAGCTCCAGAAGGTGGTTCTTGGGGAATTTTGCTCAGCCCATGGATTCTCCAGTATGGGGTTCTGCAGGTGTTGGTTTTGTCCTCCATGCTATTCAACATCTACATGAAACCGTTGAGTGCGGTCATCCGGAGTTTTAGAGTGCATTTTCATCAGTATGCTGATGACATACAGCTCTATTCTCCTTTTCATCTTCATCAGGTGAGGCTGTGGATGTGCTAGATCTGTGCCTGGCTGTGACAATGGACTGGACGAGAGCTAACAAACTCAAACTCAATCCAGATGCTGTTAGTGGGTGGTTCTTCTGATGGGATGGAGGGTGTTCAACCTGTTCTGGGTGGGGTTGCACTCCCCCTGAAGGAGCAGGTTCATAGCTTGGGGTTTTTCCTGGAGCCATCTTTGTCACTTGAGACTCAGGTGGCCTCAGTGGCACAGAGTGCCTTCTACCAGCTTCGGTTGGTGGCTCAGGTATGTTCCCATGTGACAGAGATAACCTGGCTTCACTTGTCTATGTTCTGGTAACCTCCAAGTTAGATTACTGCAATGTGCTCTATGTGGGGCTGCCTTTGAAGACAGTTCAGAAGCTGCAGATCATGCAAAATGTGGCAGCCAGATTAATAACTGGGACCAGAAAGTCTGACTATATTAACACTAATTCTAGCCAACTTGCACTGGCTGCCTGTATGTTCCCAAGCCCAATTCAAGGAGCTGGTTTTGACCTATAAAGCCTTACACAGCTCAGGACCTCAATACCTGATGGAGGGCCCCTCCTACCATGAACCTACCCATGTACTAGGTTCATCATCCAAGGCCCTCGTTCAGGTGCCTCCTCTGAGGGAGGCCCGGAAGGCGGCAACAAGGGAGAGGGACTTCTCAGGGGTGCCCCCCTCCCCAGTTTTGGAACAACCTCCCCAATGAGGCCTGTCTGGCGCCAACATTGTTATCTTTTCAGCACCAGGTTAAGACCTTCCTCTTCTGTCAGGCATTTGGCAGCATATGATGAATTTTTGATCCTGGATCCTGGATCTTTCTTATTGTTTAAAGTTTAAACATTGTTTAGATATATCTGTGTCTGTGTTGTCTGTTTGAATGTAAATGGGTTTTCATACTATGTATAATGTATTTTTCATGGTTTTTAATCCTTGTAAACCGCCCAGAGAGCTTCGACTAACTTTTCCCTTACAAGGAAATAGCAGCTGAGGAGAAAGGGTTAAACATTCTCTCCAGCCACAGATCTCTGTGGCCTCATCTAGTTTGGCCTTTGGTGAGAACTTGCACAATCCTTCTGAAGTATCCCCAAGATGCAGCAGCCAATCGGATTTTCAGGTCATGACCTGGCAATTTGCTCTGTCTCTTTACAACTACCAATTAAAGAGGAGATGCGGCAACTGTGGCTTCCCCCATCTGTTCTCTACGCAGGTCCTTGCATCTGCCCCCTTCCACAGCTGCTGTAACAAGCAGGCCTCCAGGTGTGTCACACAGTACGCAAAAGAGGGCAGGGTTCCTGCACCTTTTGAAGCAAACTTTACCCTTCTGCTAATAAGATTGCCAGGCTTGCAACCCAGAGAGTCACTCAGCCCCTTTAAAAACTGGGTTCATAGATCATAGAGTTGGAAGGAGCCTACAAGGCTATCGAGTCCAACCCCCTGCTCAATGCAGGTTGGGGAAGCTGTAGTCTTTGCCAGGAGGGGCAACTTTTTTGTGTGTGTCAGTGGTCGCATTCCCTCATGGGTAACCTGTCAAGAGCAACATGTCACTGGTGGGCAGGACAGAAGCCTGCAGTGGGTGGAGCCAAAGACAAACGTGGGCGGGTCACCTCTTCTCTCTCTCTTTCTGCCACCCCATTTTCTCTCCTTCTCTCTCCCTCTCCTTTCCCATGCAGCAGGCTGCCAAGGAAGGGAGAGATCACTCTTGCCAGAGTTCTGAATTGATTGCATGCAGAGGGCTTTTGAAACTGGCTGAGAGCCTCATGAAATTAGGCTGAGGGCCGTGTATGGCCCTCGGGCCATAGATGGCCCACCCCTGACCCTCAGCAACATTGGGCTGGCCCAGGCTTGCTCTCTCGACTGCCCCTCTGGGAAGCACACTGGTGTGTGTGTGTGTGTGTGTGTGTGTATGAGAGAAGGGATGGGGTGGCACAGAGAGAAAAAAAGCAATAAAATCTGGCAATGCTGCAAACTCTGGCAGCTTTTGGCTCTGGCTCCACCCACCTCAGATCTGGCTCCACCCACCATCAGCCACAGGGCCCTTGTTGACTTTTCCTGTGGGTCAATGGCCCTTCACAAGAAAAAAAGTTCCCCCGCCCATGCTTTAAAACTACCACCAATAAAGTGGGAGTCACAGCGGCTGTAGCCTCTCCTGACTAATCCTCCCCGCTGGACCTTTTGATTCTGTCCTGTCCCGTCCCCCGTCCCCGTCCCCAGTCCGCCAGCCTTCTGCAGCTAGCAGGAGTCCCTGCATGCCACATAGATGGAGGCAGATGCCTCCCAACAACCCTGACATGTGGCAGAAACTGTGGCTGCTCCCGTCCCGCATTTCGTGAGGGGGGAATTTAATGATACATAGAGCATCCCTGTCCAGATTGCAACCTAGCAACCCTGTCGACCACCAACAGTGCTCTAGAGCTAAATAAACAGGGCAGTTTAATCAGTTACTAGAGAAGTTTAGGATTGTGAAACTGTTCCCTGCAGGCAGGGTGGCCTTTAAGGCCTTTGTTTTCAAGGCCCCGGGAGGAAGAAAGGTTATCCAGCAGTTTGGACATTGACCTCAGACACAGGAACTTCTGAAATAAGTTGGTCTTCCGGTACAAGTCAACCCCCAAAGTACCCTTCCTTCATCAGTGGCCAGGACCAGATGCTTAAAAAAGGAAGTGAACAGGAAGTGGAGGCATGATGGGTTGCTGGGTTCCTTGTTCCAGCTATTTCTGACATTCGGGGCTGCCCTCCCTACCCGCCCGGGTGCGCACAAGACTGCATCCTGATAAAACCTTGGCTAACAGCCACTGTGATGTTCCTGTCTTCCATAAATTTGCCTAATCTTTGTTTTGTTTTTTTGAATGGAGCCAACTGTATTGGTCTCCATAATAATATCGCACACAGCAGCGCGTTCCAGAACTTAACTCTGTGTTGTGTGAGTTGGGGAGTAGGAGGGATTTCATTCATGTTAAACAAGCTGCCTGTTAATTTCACAGGGGGTAGCCCACAGGGCCGGTGCTACCATTAGGCCAACTAGGCAGGCTGCCTAGGGCGCCGGGCTAAAGGGGGCTCCAGGATCATAGGGCTGGAGGGAGGGCTCAAGTGGGAAGGGGGGGCGCTAAATATCTGATCTTGCCTAGGGCACCAAACTGCCTTGCACTGGCCCTGGTAGCCCAGTGTTCTCCAACCTTGGGTCCCCAGATGTTTTTGGCCTACAACTCCCAGCATGCCCCAGCCAGCTGGCTGAGGCATGCTGGGAGTTGTAGGCCAAAAACATCTAGGGACCCAAGGTTGGAGAACACTGGGGTAGCCCATCTTTGAGTTGTATTAAAGGTGCGGTGGGTAGCGTTTAGTTTTTATTAGGGCTGAGCTGAAGGGAGGGGGGAGTGCTTTTTGCAAAAGCTTCTGTCAGCTGCAAAAGCTACCCCTCCTATGGCTTCAATGATTTTTCGAGGGAGCCGCGTAAGAGGGCAAAAGGACTCACCCACCCAGAGCGAGGGCAATACTGATCCAGGAAGCATTACCCTCACACTGAACGGGCTTCAAGATGTCATTGGCCTTGTGTTTACTACATGATCCCCGATTGGCTGGTATCACTTCTCTAGGAATCAGACAACCCACTTTGGGGGAGGGTGAGTACAAAAGGAGCAGCTGATTGGTGGAATGAACAGTTAGCTACTAAGCTGTGAAAAAAAAAGGGTGGTGGAAACCATTTGCCCCCCACCCCCAGAAGCAGTACCTTTCACCCAAAATCAAAATGGACGGATATTTGGCATTGCCCAAAGTTTGATGTGAAGATCCAGGTTCAAATCCTTGTTCCAGTCGATGGAGAAGGGAGAAGAATGGTGCAAGTAGGCTTGCTTTGTTCCTATGCCCTTAGCGACTGCATGACAAGCAAAGGGTGAATGAATCGGGGAGACTTTCCCCGTAATCACTACATCTCAGTGCTGGGGGAAGTGGCAGCTGTTGCATTCTGCATGGTGCCTGGCTCATAAAGGCACAAGAGGCCTACTGGTGTTTTCCCTAGGCTAGAAGCATGGTGAGAAATCATGGCTGGATTTATCAGTAGGCCAGGCTACTTGAAATGGAGGATGTTTGAGAACCGGCCACCTCCCACTCTCAAGTGACACACTGAGAAAACGAATTGCCAACTTGCAATATATAAGCTCTTCTTTCTTCTACTCTTGTATGCGTAGAGAGCATAAGAAGGCTACCATGTCAGAAAGAAGGGCTCCAGCATACCTTTTCCCCAGACATGTTATATGTGCATGTGTAAAACTCTTTTTAGACATTCAAACATGTGACTCCCCTGACTGCAATCTGTCTGGTGCAGCCCAGGAAAAACGGCAATAAACATGTGTTTTACCTGAAAGACAGGGGTAGGTAACGTGGTGCCCATGAGCACCAATGTGCCCCCAGGCCCCCAGACACCTTTTTTGGTGCCCGCCAAGGTGCCCTACCATTCCCACATTTTCTTACCTGCAGCTGGGATCACTGTAAAATAGGCTTCTGTTGGTGCTGAAAACTGTGGGTTCAAAGGAATTGTTTAGTGCGCTGAGGCTCAGACTCCATCTCTGCCATGTACTCAAGTCTTTGGGGCAGGCTACTTGTCCTTTGCCATGCTTCCCATAGCAGTCATTTTGAAGTGGTGCCCAGGACAGTTTCTCAAATTGCCAAATGTGTCCATGGCCCAAAAAGGTTGCCTGCCCCAGCTCTACGAGGCCAAGTTAGCAGCCCGACTGCTAATTAGAATGGCCGGAGGCAAAAGAGGACAGGGCTCCTGCTGCACCATTAATAGCTGAAATTGCTGGGATGTTGACCTTCTGGGT
Source organism: Shinisaurus crocodilurus (assembly GCA_021292165.1). NCBI lineage: Eukaryota > Metazoa > Chordata > Lepidosauria > Squamata > Shinisauridae > Shinisaurus > Shinisaurus crocodilurus. The sequence goes on from CM037881.1 coordinate 33,857,854, forward strand.
GGATGCTCTGAAGGTATGCTGCTTTTAGAGGAAGGGTGCAGAAGTTCAGGCCTGGGGTCCCAATCCTGACCTCCTGGAATCTCAGTCCGGTCTTCTGATGTTCCCCTGATGCCTCCTTCCCCTAGGCCTACCCCCTTTCCACTGACCACCAACATTTTGTGGTTTCCTGGATTATGTGCAGTTTTTCCCCTTTCCAAAAGGAGGACGTTCTCCTGGTGGTTCCACATGGACCAATGGCCCGATTGGAGTCCACCAGGAGAAGAGCCTTCAGTGCGGTGGCTCCATTTCTATGGAACTCCTTGCCTCTGGAGGCCAGGCAGGCTCCGACATTGTGTTGTTTTCGGTGCCTGATGAAGATGTCTTTGTTCCAGGAGGCCTTCCTCGCTGACCAGCCACGGTTTTAACATTATCCTGTTTTTATTTTGTTTTTAATGCATTGTTTTCATTCTTTTATCTGTTTTATCTTTCTATTGTTCACCTCTCCGGAATCTATGTACATATGGAACGATATACAAATGCTGCAAATGAATAAGTAAATAAACGGCTAAAATGTCTCTCCTAAGTCTTAGTTACTGGCAATAAACTTTCAGCTAAAATATGCCGGTATTTTTGGTATTTTGGCCCAGACCCCTTTGCCTTCAGCCCTGCCCACCACTGGAATGCAGCCCCGCCCCCAAACTTCTCTGAAATGGAATTCGGCCCTTGGGCTGAAAGAGTCAACACCCCTATTTTAGGGCATCAAAAGTGCTTCATGTACATCATTTCAGTAATCCTTTCAACAGCCCTTTCAGACATGACCAGCGTTGTTATCCCCATATTGCAGATGGGAGGCTGAGAGCGGGTGGCTTGCCTGAGACCACTCAGCAAGTTCATGGCTGAAGTGCAATCTGGACCTGTTGGTTCACAGCTGACTCTCTTAGCTACCATGCTACAATCATTCTCAGGTATGTCCCAGAACAAATAAACCATCTGCCCAGCATGGCCTCTAGAGTCATGTTGCAATGCTGTATGCACAGGACCGGTGCAGGGCTGTTTGGCGCCCTAGGCCAAATTATATTTAGCGCCCCCCCCTCTCGTGCCATGGGGGGGGCTCCGGAGCAAAGCAGCCCTGCTCTGCAAACCCCCCCCCTCCTGCTGGCTGCTGGCTGCTGCTGCCCCCGCCGCCTCCGAGGAGGAGGAGGAGGAGGAAGTAACGCAACGGGACCCCCGCGCTTTTTTTTTTTGCCGGGGAAACCAGGGCAACAGGGCTGTTTAAGCCCTGTTGCCCTAGTTCCTCCCGCCAAAACAACGCCGGCGGGGCTCCAGAAGCAACGCGAAGGTAGGTGGCGGGCGGGCGGGCACGCGGGCGTGGGCGCGGGGAGGTGCAGCGGCAGCGGCAGCAGCGGGGGGGAGGCGCGGCGGAGGCGGCAGGCAGGGCAGGAGCGCGCCGGCGGCGAGGAAGGAGCGCAGCGTTTCTGCGCCCTCTTCCGCCACGCGCCCTAGGCAGCCGCCTGGGTCTGCCTAGCGGTAGCGCCAGCCCTGTGTATGCAGCTCTTGCATGGGTGCCCATGTGCAGAACGCTGCATGACTGTTCCAGAGAAGCCTGTTCATGTGGGGCAGTTTGCCTTCCAGTGGAAATTTGCTCCAGAGTGCAGTTTAATTTCTCTTCAACAGAGGAGTTCTTTGTTCTGGAGTCACAGTCAAGTTGACCTGGGTTCGTGTGGTTCAACTGATTCCTGTGTCCAAGGCCACATTCAAAACAGCAGAAAACATTCCTGTGTGTGTGTATGAGTGAGGGAGAGTTTTTTTCTGGGTCTGTCACTGGCATGAGAACAACTGTCAATCTGGTTAATCTCTTTATTCAAACCTGGTTCCTCATACAATTTGGATTTGCTCCGTGAAAAATCGTTACTTTGCCATCATGATGAAATTCAAAGGGTCGTTTAAGGCCGGCATCTTTCCTATTTGTCCCTGGAGTTCATGCATCAGGGCTGGAAAGAATAGCAGTGGCGGCGGTGGCGGGCAGCCCCTCCCCTCCGGTTCCCCTCCTCTCCAGAATCTGCAGAGCCAAAGAAGTGCATCTATATTCAGAGATGTCATTAAGCATCTTGGACTCCACCTTTTGTTTTGAATCTGTGACAAAGTAAGGAGTTTGATGGCTGAGCATTAGCGTGGGCGGGTGGGGTGCGGGAGGGCAGGGTGAAGCAGCTGTTGTGCATTCCCCCCCCCCTCTGCGAGGTGGGTTCACCAAAGGACTTGTTTGTACAGGCTTCCAGTTCAGCGCCATTGTTATGCAACTCGTTTTGTCGGGAGAATGGATCCTTATCCCAGAGGCCTGCCCTGGATGAGGCTTTCAGCTATGCACCTAAATGTATTCACTCTCTCACACTTTCTCTTTTTCTCTTTCTTTCTCTCCCCCTCCCTCTCCTTGGATTTGATGCGTATAAACCCTATAATTTTACAAATCTGCCTATCCTGGATTTTCCCCTCCCCCCCCTTTAAAAACTCTTTCATACTAAGCTTGTTATTGAATTTTGGAGATGTGGGGAGGGTGTCAGCGACAGTGCAACCAAAGAGTGACAAACATTTTTTTTTAAAAAAAAATGCATATAAGGAATGTAAGGTTGTGTGGGTTTTTAGTTTTGTGTCTGTGTTGTTTTAATTTTGAGGCAGACAAAATAATGAGTGCATTTGTTGACCTCAGCAGCAGGACAGAGACACCAGATTTCTTGCAAAAGATAAGCGGTTCAAAAGGTCACACAGAAAGCGAAGGTCGCTGTGCAGTTGGTTCAATGGGAAGATTTGCAAAGGACGCTTCCACTCATGCTACTGGCTTCCAGTGTGCAATAGTGCCATGTTTCAGTTTAAATAAGTACTCCCAAAATACCTAAGGCATCATATGGGAATTTGCAGGTAATGAGGAGAGTCTAAGTGTGTCCTCCGAAATACCATTAATTATCCCCACAGTAATGATGTCATCACCGCTCCAGCTAGTTCTCATCACCTTTTTTCACAAGTGTCTTTGCTTCTCCCACTCTAAGGCTGCCACTCTGCAGTCTGTGTGGCATCAAACACTCCACCCATCACCTTGCCTAGATTGGAAAGAATAATAGTATTGTAATGTTGGATGTGAGTTGTGTAATGAACCTCTGATACAGTATATCTGCGCCCTGGTGACATAAAAAGCATATTTTACTGTGTATTATTATTATTATAGATTACATCAGCAGTAGGCAGACTTTTTGGGCCCGCGAGCACATTTGGCAATTTGAGAAACTGCCCTGGGCACCACCACAAAATGGCTGCGGTAGGAGACATGGCAAAGGACAAGTAGCCTATCCAAAAGACTGAGCACAAGGCAGAGGTGCGGTCTGAGCCCCAACATGCTAAACAACTCCTTTGAAACGAGTTTTCAGTGCCAACAGAAACCTGTTTCACAGAAGGCAAACTCTTTTTCTCTCCCCGCCTCCTCTGCCAGCAAACACATTCCCCCCCTCTTTCTCTATCTCACCCTCATCACTCGTAGACACACACACACACACACACACACACACACACAGAGCCACCTCAGTGGGGATGAAGAAAGGTGTCCAGGGGCGCATTGGTTCCCACAGGCGCCACATTGGCCACCCCTGGGTCACATGGTAGAGAGTACCCCCCCCCCAAGGTGGGTCCCTGCCCTATGGAACTTAACACCTGGCAGCAGCCATTCCATCAGGCTGTAGTGAGGGAGAGAAGGGAAGCAGGACCAGTCCATGATCTCCACTGAAAGGCCAGCAACGTTTGGCTCCTCCACTTCCTGAAACTGGTTATATTCCAGCTGATCATTAGAAGAACTTTGTAACTACGATCTAGTGCCTGGGTTTGCTCCCCCCACTTCCCAATCCCTTTCCCTTTCGCATTATGTCTTTTAGATTGTAAGCCTCGGGGCAAGCACTGTCTTAATATTGATCTTTGTAAGCCGGGGTTAAAAAAAAATGCTACAAACAATAAATAATAAATAAACCTACAATCTGAAATATGGCAATGTATGGAGGGACAACAGAGAGAGGGGAAATGCAGCAGTAGCTTAGTTTTTAATTCATTCATCATGTATACCGAATAGGTCTACAAAGGCAGCTTACAATAATAAAGTTTCTAAAAGAGTCCAGTACAAAGCACCAACAAACAAACAAACAAAAAACCCTACAGATATCTCTGGAGAAATATGCTAAAACGTACAGTTTCTGAAGTAGCCATATAACCAGCATCAAGTGGCAGAAATCTACCTTCTGAAGACTTGATGGAATACACAAATGTTGTCCCTGAACACCAAAAGAAAGCAAGCTCCAATGGACCTCATAAAAAAGAGCATTCCATAAGTAAGGTGCCACAACTGATAAGGCTCTGCTCCTAGTTTTGGCAACCTCACTGCAGACAAGGAAGATCTTAATGCACTGCACAGGAAGACTCATATGGGAAGCAGCATTCACCATTCTCTAAGGTACCCTGGACCAAGCTATTCAAGCAGGATAACAAGTGATTAATGTCAGCCAACACGACTGTGTTCTTCATTGTGACTTCATTGTGAATGTAAATCAACTTTTTTACACAGCCATCAATCAGTTTAAAACCTAGAGTGCTGTGTATTCAAAACTGGTGGTTGCACAAATAACACGTGAGAGGCTAAGATGCACTTTTAGAGCCAAACAACATGTGATGGTGGCAGGCCCATGTTTTAAAATGTGATTTAAAGTGCAAAAGCGGTGTGCAGATGGGGGGGGCATGGGAGTTAGGAACTAACCCTTCCCTTGACCACCACCATTTCCCTACAGCTTCCCCCCTCCAAGCTGCTCTCACTTCCAAAATTGGAGCCGGTTATGGGGGCGGGATGTCTGCGGGGAAAGCAGCCTGTGTAGATACCTTAGAGCAGTGTTGGCTGGGGCATGCTGGGAGTTGTAGGCCAAAAACATCTGGGGACCCAAGGTTGGAGAACACTGCCTTAGAGAGTAGCTTGTGTGGAAGGGCTCAGCACTCGTGCATTCCTTCCACGCTCTAAAACACACACCCCAACCTCACTTCATATGTGATTGGGGCAGACCCACATAAAGACCCGGCTCTGCGACCCTCATGCACAGTTTGCACCCTGTTCTCAACTGGTAAAACACGCTGGGCTCCTTTGTTTGACTATGAATTGCTTCATACAGTATAATTCAAACAACAAAGGGTACTTCTGAAGGAAGCTTTTATCGCACCATAGCCCTGCCTCATTCACAGAATTTTACAGGGCTCCGGACAGCAACATCTTTCACTCATAACCCATGTTTTCCCACCACTTCTTCCATCTTTTTTCTTACCACAGAAAATCCGTTAAGGAAGAAAAGACAGAATAGCTGCACAATTCCTTCTCACTGGTAGCACTAGGACCTGTCTATCTGGACAGCACCCACACACATTTTGTTGGTCCAAAACATCTGAAATGCAGGTTTATGCACCTTGGGAGGATGTGTTCACACATCCAAGTTGCAGCAAAAGTAAAAGAAAACAGAATGTGAATGTAGAAAACAAAGAAGGAAGCTCTCAGAATGACCTGGTTCACACGTAATAACAACCCAGAGTACAGGTTGAGTATGGATCGTTGTTGAATTCTGGGTTGTCATTATGTGCAAACCCTGCACTATGGTTTAACTATGGATTGTAAACCACAAACAACCCAGAATTCACAACCCAACAACAAACTCTTGGTTCTCTTCCTGAGTTGCTTGTGGTTAACAACCCATAGTTAAACCATAATACATGTTTTGCATGTAATGACAACCCACAATTCAATGACAACCCATACTCAACCCATACTCTGGGCTGTCATTACGTGCGAACCAGGCCATAATCTGGTCATCCATTTAATTACTTTGGCTCTACTCGGTGGCCCAGCACAGCTATAATTATCTGAATCTGAATTGCTTTGAATGTCATCATATCTAGTTTATGTAGGGGGAGAGGCCATAGCTCTATGGCAGTGTTCTCCAACCTTGGGTCCCCAGATGTTTTTGCTATGCTGGCTGGGGCATGCTGGGAGTTGTAGGCCAAAAACATCTGGGGACCCAAGGTTGGAGAACACTGCTCAATGGAACACCACCATGCTAGAGGTTCTATGCTCAACCACTGGTGTCTCCAGTTCAAAGACCTGTGAAAGACCTCTCCCCTTGAGACTTTAGAGAGCTGCTGCCAGTTAGAGCAGATGGTACCTAGATGGATCAATGGGCTGCCTCAGTTGGATGATTCAGATGACCCTCCCCTACACATTAAAGGAGGGGGTGTATAACCTTTTTGGCCCTGAGGGCTGAATTGGTGGCTCTAGTGGCACACACACACATGCACAAGCCAGGTGATTCCCTTGCTAGCTCTAGCAAGGAATTCCCTGGGGCTTCTCTTGCTAGTACTAGCAAGGGAATTCCTTGCTTTTTTCCAATCTCTCCTCCTCAGAGATCAGAGACAAGGGAAGGGATTTCCTTCCTAGTGCTGGGGTTTCTTTTGCTAGCACTAGCAAAGGAATCTCTTCCTTTACCTCTGATCTCTGATGGGGGGGGGGGGATCAGAGATAAGCAAGCATCAGAGACTGGATATAAGGAAGAGATAGACAATGTGGCCAATGCAGCAGAGGCAGGGGGCGGGGTCCGCTGGGCTGCCAGAAATGGCTTGGCGAGCCACATGCAGCCTGCACTTTTTGCACCCCTGCATTAAAGTAACACATGATGGGGTCGTGAGGTTGTGTGGGCAAACCCCATCCCTCACCCATGACATGTCTGGCAGCCATGTTCCCTGCCGCACATGTTCAGCACTCATGGGGAAGGACACTGTGCACATACCAAAGTACATGCTTAGAGAGCCACCATGCAAGAGGAGATCCGGATTGGGCCAGGATCGCCGTACATCTGGATCTCTATGCATGTATGTCAGTATCAGCATAGAGCTCATTCTCATAAGTGCCAAATGTGTAGATAGCAGTGTTTGTGGCCACCAGACATATCAGTGGCAGGGCTAGCCAGTGCAGTCCGGTGTCCCCACCACACATATTCCATGGACACATGTGGGGAATTATCCAACCCTCCTAGTATAAGAGAACTTATAAATAAATAAACTTCATATATAAAGAAAGTTTCACAGCTATACTTGAAACTGCTCGCCCCTTAAGAACATTAGAACAGCCCTGCTGGATCAGACCAAGGGTTCATCTAGTCACCATTCTGTTCACACAGTGGCCAGACAGCTGCCCACAGGAAACCCACAAGCAAGACATGAGTGCAACAGCACTCTCCTGCCTGTCCTGAATCTCCCACCAATCAGCTTCATGGGATGACCCTGGGTTCTAGTATTATGAGAGAGGGAGAAATATGTCTCCACACCACACATAATTATGTACACCTCATGTCTCCCCCCATACTCGCCTTTTTTCTGAGCTAACCAGTCCCAGACATTGTAACCTTTCCTCATATGGGAGTTTCTCCAGCCCCTTGATCATTTTAGTTGCCTTTTTCTGCACTTCTTCCAAGTCTACAATATCCTTTTTTAGGTGTGGTGACCAGAACTGTACACAGTGTTCTAAATGTGGCCGCACCGTAGATTTGTATGGTGGGGAGCGTGGCAGGATTGCATGGAAATGTGTTGTGGGAGGGGGAGAACAACAAATCTATTCCATGACAGTAGCTGGCAGAAGCACACCGAGTTCTTGTCAAGAGATGCTCATCGCTAGAAAAGAGAGTGTACGGCGGCGGGCCTTGGAGGACAGGGCGCGGAAACAGAAAGGTTCCGGCACATCAGAGCATGAGATCTGCAATCAACTCAAAATAGTCCTGTCAGCAGAAGTGGTCCCAGCTGCTCCAGAGTACAGCTGCCAAACCTACAGATCTTGAGAAGCCTGCTCCATTCCTCAGAGACAGGTGCTTTGATATGCAGGGGAAGCCTCCCATGGGAAGCGGGTGGAGGCTGCACGCATCCACTGCAGCATCCAATTTACACATCTCCAGTAAATGTGCAGGAGGCTGACTGAGCTACTTTCAAACAGCAGTGCTTTGAAGAAGAGAACCTCCTGGCAACTCAGCCTCCATTCTCCCCTTTGCAACCTTCTCATTTGTTAGGCTTTGCTGTTTTTTTTCCTGACAAGTGGTCTAATGGTGTGTTTAGCCCTCTTGTTTGAAAGAGGGCTGGTTCACACGTACAGGTGGATTACTTGGTAACTTGAGTGTGTGAATGGATGATCATAGGTCTAACCAGAAAGGTATAACTTTGACTGCATTTTACATGATCTGAAACACAGTGTTTTTTCGTGAAATAAATCCACACATTTGGCTGCTAGTCATTACGTGTACAGTCATGCCTTGGATTGAGAGCATAATTCGTTCCGGAAACGTGCTTGTAATCCAAAACACTCTTATATCAAAACGAAATCCCCCCAAAAAAAATTTGTAGAGATTTTTAATTTAAGCTGTACTACAGTACTTGTATTTCAAGACATCGCTTGTATATCAAGTAAAAAAAAATATTAAACAAATATTTAAAAATTTGCTTGTCTTGCAAAACGCTCTCAAACCAAGTTACTTGCAATCCAAGGTATTACTGTATATACAGTGGTGAAGAAATCAAGTGATGGACATGCATGTGTGAACCAGCCATAAAGGGTCAAAGCTATTCTGATGTTCCAAAGGGTGATTGCTTGTGTGATTGTACTTCCCAGATCTGCAGTCTTAGTCGTCCTCTCTTTAAAGAGAGAGAGAGAGAGAGAGGCTTGCTAGCAGTACTTCTGATTCTGCATTGGAGCAGCAGAAAGGGACAATGCAGACAAAGACTAATGAAGCAAATGAACTGATCTTTTGGAGTTTGGAATCAAAGACCCAGAAGGAAAATACAGCAGTTGCATTAGATCATAGGACTGCCAGGGTGGGAACACTGTAACCAGGAAGAGATGAGCTAAATTCTAGACAAAACATTGTGTTCATAATTTGATCAACCTATGTGCTTCTTGAATTCCAAACCTTGCAACCCTTCCTTGCACATGTGCAATGTGATCTCTAAGCATGGTTACTCAGAAATACGTTACACTTTCAATGGTATTTACTCCCACGCAAGTATGAATGGGGCTGCAGTCTTATACTACTGTGCTTTATTTCTCTATAAAGGCATCCAGGAGCAATCCAAAATTTTCCTCTGGATTTAACAGCTATTATTTGCTTTATATGAATAACACGTATGCATTCAAAGTCTGAAACAACACACAAGGTATTAGCAGAGCTTGGGTTGACTGAGAGCCCTATCTCCTGTGGACAGCCTTTGTCTCTTGCGAATGAAAATGATAAGAGCTGAACAGAATGCTGGCAACCTTTCCAGCTCTCATTCTCACACACAAGCCATTCACAACTTGGAATTCCACATTTGGCCAGCTGGTTTTCTTTATTGATTGCTTTCTAGGGTTCTTTATCTTTAAATTGGATTTGGACTGGAGACAGCCCTTCATATAGAGGATGCCTTCAAAGAGAGGACTTTTCTCTGACAGCCATTCAAACAGAGGACTGTCCTTTGCAAAGTAGGACACATGGTCACCCTACAGCCAGGTGTCCACTGCTGTCATACTCCAACTGAATCCACTGCCCCTAACTGGCCAGGCCTATAAAGCTAAAGGTTTCCCCGGTCAGTCAACAGGTGTCAGGGCTGAACCATAGGCAGAGCACACCAGACTGTTGCTCAGTCAAGGTCCCAGTCCAAATAGGAAGCCTGTTATATCCTTTCCTGTCCAGGAGGGCCCAGTGGCCAGCTTGGGCTGGTAGGGCCAATCCACACCTTAGAGCTTTTCTATACAAGGCTATTAATCAGTTGTATCTACTTTTGGTTTCATCACAGAATTAAGATCCAGGCACTACAAGAGGAGTGTTTCCTTTCCTGCTTTTCTGCTATATAACCTCTAGGTGGCACTGTAGTATAGCAGAATAGTACAAATACACAAGAGGGAATCACACTTTCTTTCGCTTTGACAATTAAATGCCGCATTTCCCCAGCTCTAAAAAACACACACTGAAAGTGCTGGTTAGACACAGAAGCAAAACCGGAGGGTCACGGTGTTCTCTAAAGAACCTGTAAATAACCATGAGTAGGGAATGATGAGCACACAAAAAAAGCCTCATGTAGAAAAGCCCTTAGAGAGAACTTAACTCCCAGGAAGATATCCCAAGCTGCAGTTCTCATGGCTCACCACATGAAGAAGCATCACAAAGAATGGAAAATTCTCATACCTGCAGCTTCTGACACCATGCAGGAACTTAGCAGCCCCAACAACTTGCAACCTCAACCTGCATGACTTTTGTACAGCCTGTGTACGATCTGTCTCCCAGTCAGCTCAATGCAGGGCATCAGGGAGAAATCCTTTCCACCATTGCCACTCTACTCTGCTCATAAATGCCTCAAGCATCCCATGTTGCTCTAAAGCCATCTTCCACAACCTGGTGCCCTCTGTATGTTTTGGACTACAACTCCTATCAGCCCCAGCCAGCATGGCCAATGGTCAGGGCTTCTGGGAGTTGTAGTCCAAAACATCTGGAGGCTACCAGGTTGTGGAAGGCTGCTCTAACACATTGGTCTTCAACTGGTGGGTCAGGATCCATTACTGGGCTGCAGCCTGACCTAAGGCAGGTTGCAACAGCACCTTACAAATATCTGGGAGAAAATTAAGAAGTGGGTCCCCAAATGCAACGTTGAGCTAAAGATAGGTCCCATATCTAGAAAGATGGACGATGCCCTTGTACTGCAAATCCAGAGTTTAGCTCCTGCTTCACAGTTTGCCTAGGAATGTTGCGACCACTGCTTTTTTTCTGGAGAAAAAGGTACCGGAACTCTTGGATTACATTTCCTCGGGAGTAGATGGCGATTAAATTGTAATGCAATTAATAGAAGAAAAGGTGCTGGAACTCAGTTCCGGTGAGTTCCACCAGAAAAAAAGCCCTGGTTGCGACTGAGTCCTCTGGATGGTGCTGTCAAACTGAGGAAGGTGTGTGTAATAAACAAAAACAAAAGCAAAAACAAAACACTGATAGGAGTTAAAGAAACATCTGGGGACCCAAGGTTGGAGAACACTGAGCTAGCTGTTGTGGAAGCTTAGCTGGACTGCCCTTGCCACTGAGGTCTTGGGAGTGACACAACGGATTTGCTCCTCTCTGATGCCATACATGTTTTGGTGGTGCTAAGCAAGCAAATTGGCAGAGTCCAGAGGTACTGGCAGGTTGGATGCTTCATTGCCCAGTGCAATTACCCGGCCGGCCTGCCCCTTGGACCAGCCCAGCATATTAACACACATCTGAATTCAGTGTGTGAATCCCATTTTTGTCCTTTTCCTCAAATGAGGCTGATTGTGAAGGCAAGGTATTTGCGTACAGATGTAAACATGCACAGCTCCATCAACAGGAACCAAAGTTAAGGAAAATATATACCGTACCTCTATACGGGATTCTTTAATACAAATAAATACAATATAATTTGTATAAATATATTTATTTATTGTATAAATACAATATAATTTGTATTTATTTGTATTAAAGAATCCCGTATAGAGGTACGGTATATATTTTCCTTAACTTTGGTTCCTGTTGATGGCATACTTTGTTAAGGATATTCTTTGCTCTGCTGTTCACTGCAATAAGCACAGCTCCTCGACATGATTTGGGATTGCCCCTCATGTGGAAGAGCCCTGCGCGCCTACATCGGTACATGTGTACAGCCCCTTCACACTGATGCTGAGTTATGCACGGCTGGCAAGGGGGGGTGGCCATTGCACCCGTCAGTGGGCAGGGGACAAGCTTTGCAGCCATGACCCTACTTCCCCGGCACACATTCATTAATGCTCGGGGTCATGCGAACCCCCCAATTATTATACTTCTTGTATTTGCACGTTGCTACGGCCAATTTGCAGCTTATTTAAACGTTATCTTTTATGGTTCAGAAAAGAGAAGGGGAAGCTGGGGGGGGGGGCAATCATTGAAACAACCTATTTATTAGGGCCGCCAGGTGATTAGAGAAATCTTAAGTCAACAATTGTAGGAGGTTTAACTAACCAGCATATCTGCATACGAATAAAATAATACCGGTAGTTTTGAAGAAAAATGACAATTCCCTTGTTCTTAGAGGATCTATCCTACGTTGTAGCTGACGCCATCTAAGAAGAGGCCTTCCCCAAACTGGTTCTCGCCAGATGTGCTGGACTACAGCTCTCATGCTGGCTGGGGATGCTGGGAGTTGTAGTCCAAAACATCTGGAGGGCATCACGTTGGGGAAGGCTGATCTAAGAGGAGGCATTCCCTCCTGCATGTGAGAGAAGAAGGGATGCTTTTTCTAAGGCGGCACCTGCCACCCACAGTTTTTATATTCAAAATAATTAACTTTTTTTTTTTAATTTAAAAAATTGTGTTGCCTGATTATTCACAGTATGTTGGTAGCCCATCAGAATGTTTTTAATTGAGTAGATGCTGGATTTCGTGATGTATTTATTTTGTAGCCCCTGCGCTTGCTGCTGCTGCTGCTGCTCTAGGGGAAGGAGTTTTGTAGCAGTGCTAAAGATGTTGTTTACATTCAGTCTGTGTTTTGAATTCGCTGCCCCTTCGTGGCCCCCACTATAATCTCTGAGGTTATTTCCTATTGCTGTCACATTGGCTATGCATTCCTGAGCGTTGAGCAATAACTTTCCCCCATAGGCAGATGTTATGGAGCCACAGCAGACTGCTAAGTGCGCAGGCCTGAAGCACATTTCTCTGTTCAGGGTGGAAAAATACCATTGCACTTAAGATTGTACCTTGAGCCTGAAAGAGCTTCATTGATTATTCTGAATTGCCTGCTCTAGAATCACCATTTTCCCCCTGTTGTCCTGCTAACACACATTTAGTAGTAAGCAAACAAATGATCCTTTGTGCGTTGAGAGGGGAAGGAAAAAGAAAGTATGGGGGGGGGGAGAGCCATTAAGCTAGCATCATCATCATAACAGTTTATCTGTTTCTGCCATGGCAGGTTTATAGAAGAAGGTTTATGGAAATGGGGGATTCATTTCAAGCAACTAGAAATTGTGTGCCAGCCCCCCCCCCCCGCAAGAGAATTCATGAGCCCTGCTCACTTTTGCAACCTCCCCACGCATTTAGTGAGAGGATGAGAGGAAGCGAGGACTTGTCTGCTGGCCACGCACCCAATGCCAAAGCACTCGCCGGCCATGCCCCTTTCCCCAGCAGTTGCGTGTTCAGCGTTTGAGGGCATGACCCAATGACACAGACCTGTTCCCTTCTCACTCTTTCAATGAATATGGGAGGGGTTACAAGCAAACGGGGCTTTCGCGTGTTGCAAGAAATTAAAGGAGCCCGTCAGCCCCCCAAAAACTATCCACTGAAGAGGATGCCCACTGCAACTCTGTATGATTCCCTACTTTTCCAGTCAGCCTCTGTTGGGAGCAGGTCATGCTGCTGCTGTACCTCTATACTGGATATAATTGGATTATTCAATTATTCCCATTGTAGAAACACAATATAATTACTTGTCCTCAAAGGACTGCCCCCCCCCCCAGGGGGGCATGTGTCCTCTTTTTGAAGGGCTAGGACCATCCTTTATTTGAAGGCATCCTGTTCAATTCCAGTTTAAAGAGAAAGAGGCATAAGACCTGTTGCCCATCAAGAGTTAGCACCTGGACAGCAGACTGAACAGGAAGGCCCACAGGTCACCTGGTCACAGTCTTTCACACTATGGTGAGATTTATGTACCTGTATTTCCATTTAAGTTATAATTATCTCTAAATAATTATAGATCTATTCATATAAATTAGCATATGCGACTGTTATGTAAATTGATGTCCTCTTTTTAGGTGAATCCTTTCCTCTTTTTTGGTAGTTCATAAGTGGCCACTCTTATGCCCATTGAGGAGCATCTTTAGCTGTTAGCAAAGCAGATCCCTACAGAAAAGCTCATCTCTTCACATGGCACAGTACAATAACATTCCCGTTACATGGTAGGTAAGAACATTCGCTGGACTACAGCCTAATAAGTGTTTCCTACCTGCCTGAGGCTGTAACATTTCCAGGGTGGAAGGAAAGTTTTTGATAATCTTGCACAGGTTAGTTGCTTCCTGGGATCGGCTAGTCTTGTGCAGCTGCCACCATGTGCAAAATTAATTACAAAAATATAATCTGCCTGGCATTGAGCAGGAAGCCGCCTTGCATGGGATTTTCAAGTGCCTCCCACATCACTGCTATGTGCCCAGTGATAATTTGAATTGGCCCGCTCTCCAGTAGAAATTGTACACATGATTAAAAAGAAAATTACCATGCTGAAGCTACAAAATTCATTTTAAAAGCTACAAAAGTGCTATGCACACTGATGGTGCCACATAAATAATAACAACAGTGTTCCAATTATTTACCAGAGGTGCTCATCTATTCAACAACTATCCATCTTTACAAATCAACGCAATGCGCACACACACACACACACACACACACAAACATTGCATTAGGAAATTGTTAGATGTGGTTGAAAAAAATAGACAAAATGACAGCTCCAGAATATCTCCAGGAGGGAGCCAAATTGCCCCCTCTTAAGAAAACCAAGAGCATCTCAGATTTTACAACCAGATTAGATTTTTAATTATAACGGCTAGTGTTTTAGCTGGATATTTTTGCGGACCTGCTTTCTGTTTTGCAAAATGCCCCCCCCACACACACACACACTTCAGTGTATAGCCTAGCACCTGATACTGACCCATAGGGTCCAGATTAGTGAGTTTCAGGGGCTATTGCAAGCACCTTGAATGTGTAACATCTACCTGCCCTGTTATTAGAGGGGGCCGAAAGGGATTACGTATTTATGCAGTTTTGAACTTCGGTTGCAGTCCTAAACACATTTACTAGGGAGTAAGCTCCACTGAACACCGTGAGACTTACTTCCAGGTAAACATGCACAGGATTGCATTGCATGTCAGAGAAAGAGAAAACCATTTGAGTTTTGAATCTAGCTGGGAAAGATTGCCCAGAGATTTCTGTTGCACAAAAGCAACATTTTAGGATCAGAGAAGGTGTTTCTTTAGGACACTTAATATCTTTATGCTTGTTGGCTTGCTTGCTACCAGCTCATCTTATATATTTTTGTAAATAAACCAGGGCTGGTCCTACCATTAGGCAGAATGAATCAACTGCCTCAGGTGACAGATACTGGGGGAAACCGTGTTGAAGTAAGATTTAACTGCAATTCTTGTCAGCTTCTGTACATGAAATGGAAGAGATTGCCATCTTGTCTTTTGCCTCAGATAGCAAAATATCTTGGGCCAGCCCTGAAATAAACAGTATAATATTGCAAAAAGTACAGTAAGTCTTCAGTACTCTGTCATCCAAAAGGAAACTAATCCTGTAAAAAGCTTAGCATTTTTATACAATAATTTATTTTCATTCTATATACAGTATGTATGTATATATATATATATATATATATATATACAGAGAGAGAGAGAGAGAGAGAATCCTTACCATTGCAGTGTAATCTAGCATCATAACCCCATCAGTGGATTGCTTAATGAAGTGCATTCACTTTACTATTTAGTGACCTCATCATTTAAATTAGTGGTTTTCAAAGTGTGCAACCAGGAACCCTTAGGTTTCTACATTAGAAAATCAGCAATGATTCCTTCATTGAAATACAGCTCGTCCAACATAAGCAATCTTTCTCTCAAATGCACAGCTGCAGAGGTGTGCTGGGCACATTGCCCAGCACACCTCTGCAGCTGTGCATTTGAGAGAAAGATTGCTTATGTTGGACAAGCTGTATTTCAATGAAGGAATCATTGCTGATTTTCTAATAATTTTTATTCAATTTTCAAATATAACAAAACATCCCACCCGAAAGACAATATCAATATACCTTGGTTACTTACAATTCATGACATACATTGTTATTTACTCATTATTTTATCTCCTGAGAAAGTGTTTAATAAAGTCTACTCATAATCCAGATATTATTGCATCCATAGGCTATAAAAGGCGGTTGGAACCTGAGTTGGTGCTGTTGTTTCATTTGTGTATAAAATGAAACACCGCCATTCTGTGCTTGATATACAAGCGACGTCTTGCAATACAAGTACTGTAGTACAGTTTAAATTAAAAATCTCTGTACAGATTTTTTTGGGGGGATTTCATTTTGATATAAGAGTGTTTTGGATTACAAGCACGTTTCCGGAACGAATTATGCTCTCAATCCAAGGCATGACTGCATATCTAAACCACCGACTTACATTGGTTTATTCTTCGTTCCTTCTCCCCAAGGAATCCCAAGAAATGTAGCTTTGTGGCAGGGGGATTCTCAGCAGCCACTCACAAAACTACAATTTCCCAGGACTGATTGGAATAAGCCAGGATTGTTGATCTAGTAAAAAAAAATATCTGCCATGTGTTTAATGTCTGATGACTGTGGATGGGTCTATCGCTCAGGCTCTCTCTTAAAGCAGGGGTGCAGAATATCAGGGTCAGGAGCCAATCTGGGGTCCCAATCCAACCCCCTAGGCTTCTCCAATGGCCACACCCCCTTCTCCAGGCCGCACCCCATTTCCCCAACCGCCAATAATTTGGTGGTTTTCTGGCTTTCGTGTACCCACTCCTCCCATTCTCAAAGGCACTCAGAGCCTTAAGCTAAAATAGCGTCCTTCTCCAGGGGCCCCTGCCAAAGGAAGTGAGTTGGGTGTCTACTAAGAAGAGGGCCAGTTGTAGAAAGAGCTTCCCAAAGAGGCTGGCCTGGCGACTGCGTTGTACTCCTTTCAGTGCCAGGCGAAGACCTTCTTATTTTCCAAGGCATTTTAGTCTTTCAGTTTCTGTTTTAAATCTGTTACTGTATTTTAAATCCTTGCACTGCTGCTAGGTTTTATTTGTTTTTTATTCTGTAGTTTTAAACATTTAACTTTTATACCATGTCACATTTCATGGTTTTAATTGTTGTGAACTGCCCAGACAGCTTCGGCTATTGGGTGGTATAGAAATGTAATAAATAAAATAAATAAATATGCTGATTGGGGGGGGGGGTCATTTGGCCCCACCCCTTTGCCTTTGGCCCCACCCATCACTGGAATGCAGCCCCTGAGAGCTTCTTGAAAATGGAATTTGGCCCTCTGGCTGAAAGAAGTTCAACACCCCTTCTTGATCCCTTATCAGTGATGCCTCATTAGAGTCTGAAATTTGACAAAATAATGTTACAATTTCTGAAAGGCTGTGGATAGTCCCCTGAATGGGTAAGTCACCTGCAGGGAGTGGGGTCTGAGACAAGTGCTCGGTAGATTACAAGTGCAAAAACCCACAATTGGCAGTTTGGAAGACACATTGTTCAGACAACACGATAACCCACACTCAAGGGTTAAGTATGGGTTGTTGAACTGTGGGTTGTTGTTGAAACATGGGTTATCGTGTTGTCTGAACCCAGCCGAGATAACAAACCATGGTGGACAACCCACAGTTCAGTTCACAACCCAACAACAAAGTTATCTTCATGGGTTGTTTGTGGTTAACAAACCATGGCTTGTTAGTACAGCTGGGTTCAGACAACGCGATAACCCACGTTTCAACAACAACCCACACTCAACCCATACTCAACCCTTGAGTGTGTGTTATCTTGTTGTCTGGAGAGGGAGCAAGACAGAGAGCTGGGAGTTCCTTGAAGGAAGCTTGTGGTGTAGTGCCTCTCTCTGGCAATCTGATCATGTTGCGGGGAACAAATCTGCTCCTTTGTTGGGATGCTTGTTTGACTCCACATATGGTCTGCTTGGCATCTGCAAATGAAGGAAATATTACAAAAACACCGGTGTTAATCTCCAGTGCAGTCTCATCCAAAGGAAACTAAACCTGGTGGTGCTGACCCCGGATCTACTTTTCACCAAGCAACGAAAAAGTCGGTGAGTGCAAAACAAACCAATATACATTTGTGGTGTAAATCTTCCTTATGAATCAGCCACAGTTTGCACAGAGACCCAACAGAACAGCATAGTGTAATGTATGAACTTGCGCAAGCTGCCTAACAAAAAAAAACACATGCCAGAATCTTCCTTGGTGCACAGGGGGATTCTTCAGTGGTAAAGTTATGTGGGCAGAAGTTTAAGAACCACCAATTTAAATTATCAGGTTATTATCCTACAAACACTACCACGTCTTCTTTGCTCCCCCCCTTTCCCTTTTCCCTTTGCACTTATTGAACTCGCCCCCTCTCTTATTGATTTGCAAGCGTGTCGGACACACATGCTATCACAAAAGGCTCACAGCTGCGCAGGACAGCTGCATAGGCCTTGCAAATGATTTGAGCTATTCAACCACAAAGTAAGCCATCCTAAATATACAGCCATCTCTGTTGCATCCTAGAGAGTGGGGGAAGAGTCTATGACAACTGCGCACATATAATCCAAGGCCTGGCTTGTGCATAAGTGCAAAAGGGGAACTAAGCATGTTCTACAGCTGATGCATATGTGACCTCCTCTTTTCAATAAGCAGAAAATGAATTGATCTACAGGTTTTCTCACTTCTGTCCAGACTGTGATGTCAGTTCATGTTTTTTTTACAGCTGGTTTGTATATGGACATCTCACGCCTTCCTCTTGGCGCTGCTATATTAGGGCATCCCTTGTCCATGTTTGCCCCCCCCCCCCGGCTATTCTACAAAAACCCTTGGGATATGTGGACATTGTTTGGTGATCAGTAGTCTCCTTGGCTGTCCTCACCTATCCCTTTCTAAAAGCCAGTTCATAAAACCACCCTATCCACAGTCTCCATTTTTAACTTTTCATTAAGCGTATATTAACCAATGAGATGCCTGCCTGCCATTATGATGGTTGGTGTGTGTGGTGGCATGACACATATGTTGCAGGGATCAGTGGGTTGTATCTAGTTTTAGTCCTACTTAGAGTAGACCCAGTGAAATGAATGGGACTTACTTTAGACTAACATTGGATACAGCCCCCAGACACATTACATCCTCCATGGAATCCATATTGGGGGAGGCCAGATCATTAATGGGTGGAGTTTCCCCCCACTGCAATGTTATCCAAGTGCAATGGTTAATTTTTACCTATATGAGTGAGTGGAAACCATTTACATGTATGAGAGAAACTCATAGGTTGCCCTCAGAGACATGCTGGTGGCTCCCTGCTTGTGATTTATAGGTTTTGTTCAACATTTGCCCTAAACAGAACTTGCAGTTTTGAAGACCAGCCTTCGATCGAAATTGAGGCTTATTTTGGGCGGGAGGGTGGTGTTGCAAGATGGCAGTAAGATTTATTGTTTTATTTTATTTTATTTATTTATTTATTTATTTAAGATCCATTTGCCATGAGCAGGGAGCAGCAGGGTGGTCATATGCACTGGCCCACTATCTCTGGTAAGAATTGCACAACTGCATATTCATGTGGGTAAATGGGCAGGGTTCCCCTCCTCTTACTTAAATAATAAAGAAATAGTACTTAGGGGCCAAAATACGTATTTGCCAAGAAATGTAACAACAAATGTTCCCCTTCTCCCTTGCAAAGCATCCTCAGGAGGGGGCAGTTTGTATTTGCATCAAATGAGGGAGGGAAGGGAGTACTTAACCCTTCCCCTGCCAGTCACTTTCCCCTGAAACTTGCCCCCTCAGCTACTTTTACCTGCTTAGTACCTTGGACTCATCTTTACTTTGCAAACATGGGGCTGAAAGCCACCGGGAGCATCAAAGGTAAGGGGGAGGTGCAGGCTAGTCCTGAGGACACTTTGCAAGAGAGACCTGGCTTTGGGAGCTTCCAGATAGAGGGCTCCTAGTGCTACCATTCAGAAGGCATTGTGCAGCAACCCTGTCTTTTCCCCCTGAATGGATTTTCTGCAGTAAGAAAAAAAGATGGAAGAAGTGGTGGGAAAACTTGGGAGGGTTACAGGTGGAAGGGTTACAGGTCGTTGTGTAGATCCCCCCAAAAAATGTTTGTCAATGAGGCAGGGTAATGGCACCATAAAAGCCTCATCTAGAAGCACCCTGATGTCACACACCAATCCCTGCACTGTAACATGCAGTTCACCCCTTATTTTAATAGGGCTTCCTGGGTATTTAAAGCACATCACATACATTTCCTCAATAATATCACCTACAAAAATCCCGTAAACTAGGTCAGTATTACTGACTTCATCACGGGGGACTGTTGGGGCTGCTTTGGTGAATTTGTACAATTGTGCAAAGTATAATCAAGCATTCTCCCCCTTTGATCTAGGGGGAGTGGACAAGGCATCAAACAAGGTTCTGCTGATTCACCTGTTTTCCCATCATTCTGGTAATAGGAATGCGAAAACTACTTTAATTGCAAACTAGTACAATAATAGAAGGGAAGGAGGAATGGAGCCTACAACACTGGAAGGCAAGTAGGTACAAGCAGATGGACCTTCCCCCGGAACACGGGCAGGGAGAATTTTGCGAGCATGGGGGAAGGAGTTGAGACTTACCTGTCGACGCAGGACAGGTATCCCGTCAGGAAGGGGATGGGGCTACAGGAGCTAATATTAGGCCTGGCAGCCCCACCCACACCCTCTTTGTTTCCTGCAAACTGCGGGTTAGGGTATTGATAGGGTAAGGTGAGCATCCCTGGCACCATTCAGGTGACAGGCGGTTTCAGGATGCCTCATGTTGCTGGGTCCGTAGGCTCAGACAGCTGAGGATCAGGAACACCTGTGATCCCTTTGTTCTCGCCAAGCTTGTTGTCTTGAGACTCCGAGAGGAGGCGACGCAACAAAGGGTCCCAACACTGGAAAGTGGAAAATGGGGCGGTGGCGGCATCATCACCACCTCCTGGTTTTGGATGCTCTGCCCAATTGCACAATGTATTGGCCTCGGGGGCCGGATTAGAATAACCCGCACTCCATCCCTTTGCAGTTCATTGGATGTAAAGAAATGTGGCCCAGACCCAGTTAAACACCAGCAAATTGTCTCGACTCTTCATTTTTCTCCTACGTTCGCAAGAATTGAGATGAGGAGTTTATGAGGAGGGAACAGCAATTGTAAAGAATTAAGTCCCTCCATTTGACCAGGCCATTGTAAACCTCCTCTAACACAGCCCTCACCTTTGTATGCCTATTTCCTCAACCTAGAGTGTTGTAAACCAGTTCCTCTTTTTAAATTGAACTCAAGAACCTTATGGAAGTACTTGATACTGTTCTGAAAGTAAGCTACCAGACTGCACATTTCATACTGATGCAGTAAATTAGTAGCTGTGGGCATCAATTGTTACAGCTTCTGAAAAACACACTAGATCTATAACGTGTCCTTTTCCCTTCTGCTTGCACTGTTAGGAGAAGAGAGGGAGGAGCAATAAATGAATCTTCCCAGTATCACAGAGTTTAGACAGTTCCACTCTAGAACACAGAGGACCCAGCTGGTGAATAAAGCCTCGTAGCATGCTACCCGTGAACATGCAGAGCCTTGTACAGCATTGCCAGCAATTGGCTCTGAATCAGTGGCCCGTTGAATGGATGCTATGGAACCGTGGTCCCGCACACAGATAAACCCAGCTGCTGAAAACGACAAGACTTAAATACCTACATTACTACAAACCAGCAAAATGCTCAGCATTATGGTGGATGGGGGTGGGGTGGGGGTGCTCAAGTCGCCGAGCCATTCACTCACATGGCAGAAAGTTAAGGGGTGCATTCAGGAATACCATAGGGGTGGGGACGAAGGTTGTCTCCTCCTACCCCTTGTGACTCCAGCGTTTGGGGTGAGAGTCAGGTTTTGCCCCCTCTTGGTTGGGCAACAGATTGCAGCTCACCTCCATAGAACTCAACAGGAGCTATCGGGAACTAAGCCAGGCACCTTCTTCATACCTCCTCCTTTTCATTTGCATATCCCTACCTTGGACTCCATTTCTTGATGCCACACTACAGTGTGATGGAAAAGTGCAGCAGAATCCAGGCAACGGCTACTGGAGGGGACAGGGGGAGGAGAGATTTTGCAAACACGTTTTAAAGGCTTCTCCACCCTTCTTGACAGAGCAGTTCCTGCTTTAACTAAGGAGCAGGGGGAAGCATTGGTGGCAAAACTGGATTCTACATTCACTAAAATTCACTCTTCAACTCTGACTGCAGTACCACAAGAAGACAAGTTATTATAGGGACATATATGACAAGTTACGAAGAGAGCTCTGAAGCTTCCCTGTGGCTTTTGTGTTTAGATCAGCCTTCCCCAAACCTGGCGCTCTCAATATGTTTTGGACTATGATTCCCATAATCCGCAGCCTGGCCCGGCGGGGTGATGGGAGTTGTAGTCCAACACATCTGGATGGTGTCAGGTCAGGGAAGTCTGGTTTAGGTGGTTACATGAGCTTGCTTTTCCCATATGGTTCTGTGTATTGTAGTCCACTGGATTGCCATGTCTGATGGTCGGCACATGCAGGATTGCTAAGTGGTGGCGGCACAGAGGTATCTATGTCCTGTTGAACCAAACACACCCTGAAGCAGTAGTTTAAAAAAGCCCCAGTAATTAAAAAGAAGGATCAAGATGCTTTTGGTTTAGTTTATAAAGATACGTTTTTAAAATAAATTCAGTCAGGCAATAAATACGCAATTGTAATAAATGTCTGGTCATCTTCTCCCCACGTCTACTGAATGAATTGAGCAACTCTGGCATATAGCCAAAACTGATAATGAGACCTGATGATAAAATCCTTACTTCATGTAACGTATGGAGTTCATTGTTAATTCTTTAATGTGCTACCACAGGAGCAACATGATGCAAGAATTGCAGTCAGACATATTTAAATTATTTTAACGCACCATTAGTTAATCCCTCAGAATTTACCAATCCCTTCTCCATATGTACTATACTTTTCCAGTATTTTCTTTCTGATCTCTTTATCCATTGTGATACAAGCAATCCACTTTATAGAAGCTTATTTTTCTATGGTTAGGAAACCCACAATCCAGTCATACTACACACTCAAAATGGTATCAGAGTGTATAACAATGAGGGATTTGCCCATTTAAACATGTTGCCCCACATAGCATAGCAACCCCGTTTTCTTCTTTAAGTCCATAAACTCTATAAAGATCCAATTAAAATTATTTTTAAATGTTTTAGAAGATCAGTTTTAAAAGAGTATTACATGCAAGTCTAAAAGATTAGAAGCCCAGAACCTTGTTGGCAATTAACTTCACAATTGGTGATGTGCCAGAATTCTACTTTATATCGCACAGAAAGGTAATCGGTAGTTGGTGTGAATTGGCTTTTTGGCTGCTAAAAATTGCTCCTGTGACAATGTAAAAATCTGTTAGCTAACCAATAGGAAGATGGCATTTGTTCTGTATAACAGGATGAAAAGTACAGATGCCACGTGTCCTTGCCATCTGCCAAAGTCAATATAAACCAGTGTGGTATAGTGGTTAGAGCAGGGCTCTCCAATCTTGGGTCCCCAGATGTTGCTGGCCTACAGCTCCCAGCATACCCAGCCAGCATGGCTAATGGCAAGGGATTCTGGGAGCTGTAGTCCAGCAACATCTGGGGACCCAAGGTTCGAGAGCCCTGGGTTAGAGCGTTGGACTGGGATTCGGAAGATCTGGGTTCTAGTCCCCGCTCGGCCATGAAACTCACTGGGTGACTTTGAGCCAGTCACTGACTCTCAGCCTAACCTACCTCACAGGGTTGTTGTGAAGATAAATTGGAGAGGAGAAAGTGGACTATGTAAGCCGCCTTAGGTTCCGTGCAGGAAAAAAGGTGGGTTATAAATATAAATATAAATAAATAAATAATAGAGCAGCCCTCTAGTTTTGCTATAAAATACCTGATGCCTCTGCTCTGCCTATGTAAGACTGTGTGCCTGGTCCTTTCAACTGTGCTATGGGAGCCAGTGCATATTAATCACAGGAGCTACTTAATAAAAGCACAGCATCTGAAAGCACCCTTAACACCAGAACTGTTCACTACAAATCTTCTTATGTGTCTTCTGATTCCTATTCACTTGATTTCTTTATGACACTATAGTTTGATGTTCTTGCTGGTGCTTCTGTGCATGAAAGGGAAAAAAAGAGACCGGGGGGGGGGGGAGTCTATTCTACCATCTTTCAACTTCAGCTCCCACATCCAAGCATCTTTAGACTTGGTGATGATGCAGGAAGACAAAAGAACTCCATCTTGATCTTCAGACTAGAAAGAGCTTGTAGCACCATGCCAGTTATTACAGATTTTGATTGGCAAATTGTGCCATCTATTGATCTGAACACATTCCCAGTGGGGGGGGGGAGAAAAAGCAATGGAACAGGGTGGTGTGTGTGTGTGTGTATCAGAATCAGTTCTGAAAGTCTTACAGCACAATCTGAAAATCTCAGCTAAAAGCGAGTGAGAAAAAAAATGCTTGCCCTTTGGAAAAACAATACATTTGAGGTTTTACTGTTCTGTTGGTGTACCAGACTTTCTCCTGAGGGAAAATCAAGATAACCAGGTTGCTTTCCTTACCTATAACTGTTGTTTTTCAAGAGTGGTCCACAGTCACACACTAGGGTGGCCAGGTGTCCTACTTTACAGAGGACTGTCCTCTATTTGAAGGTGTTGTGTATTTGAACAGGCCTACTGGGTTTAAAGATAAAGACCCATAAGTAGGGCAAGCAGGGGGCTTTGAAGTTGCCCATAAACACTTATCACCTGGACAGGAGACTGAGCAGGCACACAGGTCACCTGGACAGTCTTCTCCACTATGGTGAGATATATTATGTTTCTATTTAAATTATAGTTACTGTTTCTAAATTTGCACCTATACATTTTTGTGAAGGACTGCCAACGGGTCCTTTACTCAAGACGAGAGATCAAAGGTGCAAAACTGCCAGCCTTAGCTCTGCTGTCTTGACCTGATTCTCTCAGGGCCTTGCCCTTAGTCTATACACTGGATTTAGCACTGAACCACAGAGGAACCACACACACCGTGTGGGGTAAAACCAGGAAAGTTTATTTAAGGTAAACAGATTACAATAAAAGGTGGGGAATGAGGGAAGGGGGGAAAGGTAGGGAGACACTTTGGTATACACAAGTAGAGCTACAAAACAACAACACTAGTCTCTTGCTATATAAATACCCAGGCACTTACTCCTTGCCTGGGGGTTGGTCTTCTTTAGGGCTTGCCTCAGCAAAAAGCCCTACTCCGTGCTCCTTCGCATCTAGACAACAACAACTCAAACCAGAAGCCACAGCTGGCAGTATAGATTCCCCACCCCACCCCTCCTTTGTGTAGCTTGGCTGTCCTTGGCCAATCAGGATGAACTTCATCTGGGCTAGGCAGAAGAGGGGTGGCTCATGGCTAGAGGGCTTGGGCAGCATTTGCATGTGAATACCTGTGGCACAGGGACATCAAAGAGAAACTATGCATATTTGCAAGAGACTCTTGACCCTAGAGTCTTCAGAAGAACTATGTACATTTTGCATGAGGCTCTCAGCCTCTAGCTGGGATTACACTTACAGTAATACCTTGGATTGCAAGTAACTTGGTTTGAGAGCGTTTTGCAAGACAAGCAAATGTTTAAATATTTATTTAAAATTTTGTGACTTGATATACAAGCGACGTCTTGCAATACAAGTACTGTAGTACGGCTTAAATTAAAAATCTTTGTACAAATTTTTTTGGGGGAATTTCGTTTTGATATAAGAGTGTTTTGGATTACAAGCACGTTTCCGGAACGAATTATGCTCTCAATCCAAGGCATGGCTGTATTTACACTGTGTGTGTGTGTGTGTGTGTGTCTGTGGTGCAGGAGACTCTGACGCTTTTGGTTTCCACTTTTGTCTTCTTTTTCGGTGATGCCTTTCCTCTTTTTGGGAGATACGCAAGCGGCTACCCTACTTAACTCTAAGAGCTGAAGGGAAACCCCTCCCCACCACTTGTCAGCAACAGATTTATGGAATTATTTTTGTCCTACCTTGCTTCCAAGGAGGTCATCGTGATGTACATAATTTTCCCATCCCCCCCCTTTTTATCATCACAACAGGCCTGAGAAGTAGGCTTGGCTGAGAGATATCGACTGGTGCAAGGTCACTCAGGGAGCTTCATGGATGAGCAGGGCCAGCCCGAGATGTTTTGCTGCCTGAGGCCAAGAACAAGAGGGTGCTCTGCCCATTGACTCTATATTGACTGGCAGTTGACTCAGGATTCAACACGGGTGACAGGACAGCATTTCCCACTGCATCTGAAGGTAACAAACTAGCTTAGGGGACACGGGGCAGGCTGTGTGTGACACACACAGCTCTGTCCTCCAACATCTTGCCATCACTCCCTGCCCCCCCCCCAGTATCTACCATCTGTGGCGACGGTGCCACTCTGCCTAATGCTAGGGCAAGCCTTGTCACAAGAATTTTAACGTAGGCCTAGTGATCCAGTATATAAGGCCTAGTCCAACACTCTAGTCACACCGCACATAATATTCTATCCTCTATACAACCAATAAGGCTATGTATCATTGGTGAAAGGCCTCCTCTCCTCAGTTCAAAACCCAATGCTGAGGCAGAGAAACTACAAGTGTGTGGCTTCAAGCAAGATGGTATACTGACTACTCTCAAAGAACAGGTGAGCAACTTATTCATATGTACACTATAGACCTAAAGTAGTTCAGCAGAATCCTCCTTGTGAATTGGACTTCTGTGAGGGAGAAGAAGGATATAAGAAGAGCCCTGCTGGATTAGACCACCTAGTTTCCCACAGTGGCCAACCAGGGCTTCCCTTAGGAAGCCCACAAAAGCATGAAGGCAATAGCCCTTCCCTGCTGTTGCCTCCCAGCAAACTGGTATTCAGTGGTACACTGCCTCTGAAGACTGAAATTCCACTTAGCCATCCTGACGAATATCAGGCAGCTAAGAGAGAATTCTGCACATCTCAAAACTACAATCCCCAGCATTCCTTTGAGAAGCCATGACATTGAAGGTGCCGCCAAACCGCTATATACAAGTTTGTAATGTAGGCAGGGCCATAGCCACACATCACGGGACATGGGGCACACCATTGTGCCAGCTCTCTGTACGTTTTCTGTAACAGATCAGGCTAAACCTGCTAGCCTGCATGTGTCCTTTTTGGAAAGTTGATACATCTGACTTGAACTGGCTCATGGGAAGTGGGCGGAATATTTGTTTTCCTGTTCAGTCGAATACTGTGGGTAATGAAAACAGGCTCAGCATGTGGAGTGGGGATACTCATTGGTTTCTCTCACTACACCCTGACTCCTCATTCATACTGAAGTGC
Source organism: Shinisaurus crocodilurus (assembly GCA_021292165.1). Taxonomy (NCBI): domain Eukaryota; kingdom Metazoa; phylum Chordata; class Lepidosauria; order Squamata; family Shinisauridae; genus Shinisaurus; species Shinisaurus crocodilurus. The sequence continues at coordinate 33,885,061 of CM037881.1, forward strand.
CATGCAGACTGCAGCGATACTAACCGGATCAGAACAGCAAGCACCATGCTGAATTCGTTCATTCACTCCTCTGCTAAGAACTGGTTTGGTTACATGTGATGCAAGTCCCCATCTGTCACAGCCTTTTCAAGTATTGCATGGAAGAGTTTGAATGGTCCCGAATCTTTCTCTCTCTTTGTACCCCTGGGACATGTCCTGTAATTGAGATCACAGCTCCTACTGAATAATTCAGAGAGGCACTGAATGTCAGGTTTATTATAAACACACAGATTATGGTTGGCTCACTTTCCTTAGCAGCAGCAAGGAAAGGATCAATAGCCAAGCCTCTCCTCCTGATTCCACCCCCGCTCTAAAATATATATATATTCACTTCCTATATCCAGCTCTTATTCCAAATCCACCTGTTTTTTAAGTAGTTTTGTTGTTCAGCGACTCGCTCCATCCTGAGTCATATTGGTATTCTTTTCAGTGTCTACCACCTTGAATTCACTAGCCCTAGTCCATTGTCTTTATATCCAGCATCTGCTCATAGTGCCTGAAAAGCCTCAAACTCTCCCTGACCTCTTTCTGCCCTTGAAAAATCACCTCGGTCTCCTCACTGTGTTACTGACCCTTGGTCCCTTAATCCTCTCCCTCCCTGGTACAATAATACAATGCAGACCTCTCCTTCACAGATGAAGCCACTGCAGACTTGTTCACATGCATGTTAAGCCTCTTCCGGCTGCCTCCCTTCAAGGGGGCCACATAATATTTCCCTGTGTTTTCAAAGTAATGAACATAGCCTTGTCCATATCAGAGCAGGGATGGTAATGCACATTCAAGATTAATGAAATTCAGTGATATTTCAGGTCTGACAGCCCTATTTCTGGCAATCCTGGAATTAATGTGCTAGGCGGTTTGCTGCAGCTGCTATGAAGAACCTTCTGAGGTGCCCCCCTCCCCCCTCCCAATGTGAATAAGACTTCCAGATCTTTAGCTCAAAGCACTGCAGCCATTTATCTTGCTAATGCATTCATCATACTGGTTTTTCATTTGGAATTTCAGAGGCTGCCTTTGCAGAAGAAGGGGAATGCAGCATGGAGCACACCAAGTATGCTTTAGGCATGCATGCCGGCCTGTAGCCAGAAATGTTGCAACTGAGTAATGTGTGTGGGTGCCTGAAAGAGTACACTGGTGTGGGAGCTTCGTAAGCTAATGCAAAACAGCAAAAGCCTAAATGAAGAGAGTCTAACCGGTTTTAAACAAGTTGACAAAACAAAATACAATTTGAATTTTAAAACATTAAAAAGCAAGAACCAAGCGCTCGTCAGTCACCCTAGTGCTTTTGCACTTATTTGTCAGAGCAGTAGAAGATGGGAGAGGCGTTATTTCTTACTGAACAAATAGTGTCTGCATGTTTTCTTTAACTGGGACTCGGGAGATCTCGGTTCTAGTCCCCGCTCGGCCATGAAACTCACTGGGTGACTTTGGGCCAGTCACTGACTCTCAGCCTAACCTACCTCACAGGGTTGTTGTGAGGATAAAATGGAGAGGAGGATGAGGATTATGTAAGCCGCCTTGGGTTCCTTTCAGGAAAAAAGGCGGGGTATAAATACAATAAATAAATAAATAAATCTCCTTTAGTAAAAGGTTTAGAGACTTGCTTGGGGGCCGGGGGTGGTACTAATGAAAGCAGAGCATTCAGGGAAAGAACCTGGGATATCCCTGAAGGGTCCAGACCCGTCCCTGCATCGCCCAGTTATAGACCTGTATACATGAAGGCAGTAAGAGTTCATATTTCCTTTCTGGGCATTACAAAGATCTCCCAAACACCTAGTTCTAACTTAGGGACATCTCCATAACAGTTCTATTTCACTTGCTTTCAGATTTCCCTTCAGTCAGCTTGAACGTTCGTTCTTTTTGCAGACATTTTACATTTATTTCCCTATTGAGAAACGAAAGGGTTGTTTACGCCAAGTGGTCCATAAATGTGTTTCCACCCTATGTTTGGAATCTTGATCAAAGGATGAGGAATAGGCAAGCTAATACCTATGCATTTACTATGAAGAGATTCACAGCCAAGACCCTATAAAAAGTCTAATGTTACAACAGCTATGGATGGCACTACAAAGCGGCAACAAATCTATAGAAGAGAACTAGAATTCAATGTACCCTTTGACTCCAGAGCAATTTGGATGTTTCAGCTTCCCTCAGAACATTAAGTACCAGCTATGGCTGGAAGCAAGTCATCAATCTTGAGGCACAAATGCAGTGTGGAGGAGAAAAACTATTCCTATACAAGTGGGTACAACTTGGTAGGAAATAGTGTACCCAGAGCTTGATTTTTTTTTGTATCTTTCTCCTGATATTTATCATCTACTTATTTAATGGATTTATATACCACTTACCATATCTAAAAAATATCTTTAAGTAGTTTAATAAGAAAGATTAAAATACATCATAATAAATACAAAAACATGTATATAAAACATTCATTAAAAAATTTAAAACCAAATACTTGAAACACCACTATATATACCAAATTATATACCATCCTTTCTTCAAGAAATTCAGGGAAGAATACATGTCCCTTGCCACTTATTTTAGCCTCACAATAACCCTGTGAGGTAGATTAGGCAGAGAGATGGCGCCTGGCCTAAGGTCACCCAGTGAGCTTCATGGGTGAGTGGGGAATTCAAATCCAGCTCTAGTCTGGCACTCTAACCACTACACCACACTGTCTGTTGATTTCACTGACCATTCATCTATTCTCAGGTAACTTTGTACTGTACCACCTCAGTGCTTTCTGTCCAAGGGCAAAGGAAACAGAGGCACCAACTAGGGCGGGCAGGGCGGTGGCAGCCCTGCATTGCCCCATGTTGTTGACCACATGTGATTATTCCTCAGAAGCACCTGTATCTCAGGCCAACCAAGGGCTGAATGAGATATGATGGGGCAGCCATGTGTATTTTATTCTGTTCTGCTCTGCTCACATACAAAGCAGTGCTGAGATAGGGGCCTATTATCATTATTATTGCTGCTGCTACCACTACTACATGTAATGGAGCGGGGGAGGGGAGCAAAACAATCTGCCTGCACTCTGAGGCTCGAAGCAATTTTCTCCCCATTTTGGCTCACTTGCAGTATCAGAGTTGGGTGTCTGCCTTAAAAAAAAAAAAAATTACATTTCATGTGAAAGATAGACACCACCCCTTCTTCACCTCTCAGTTTATACACAAATGAGTTAAACATGTGAACAAACACACATAGTTGCCATACTCCATCTAGTTTGGCCTGGAATGACCATTGTTAAGAATTAAATAAGCATATGTATTACATATGCACGCCAAAGACACAAAAGTTGTGTGTGTGGTTGTTGACTTATGCAGATCACAATGTTGTAGTTCTTATGAGGTATTTTAAAAATACACTGGTGTTTGTGTTGTTGTTTTTTGTTTTCAATTCAAATATGAATGTATACAACTAAATATGGATGTATACAACTTGCCACCTCCACTAAAATCCTAAAAAGGAGGCCAGAGGACAATTCCAAACCTTTCTAAGCCATGAAATGGACACCCTCTTGACTTCTAACAGCATAATCCTAAGCATGTTTACTCAGAAGTAAGTCCCACTGTGTTCAGTGACACTTACTCCCTAGTAAGTTTATTTAGGATTGCACCTAAGAAACTAGTATTCTTACCTGGCACCAGTCCTAAGCTTACAACTTTCGAGTTTGGTCTAATTTTATGCCAATGTTCCAAATCTATCTCAGAATTTACTCCATGTTCATATTATTTGGAGCACCCGTTTTGCTAACTTACATTTATTACAGCCCTGGACAGCAATTAGTACTGCTGGTAGACCCCTTTGAGGAGGAGGCAGCTGATGTACCAAGGGTTCAACTCTCCCCCCGCCCCCAGCAAAATTTCTGCCCTGCTTAGGCCAGGTCAGGCTCAATCCTGTGGCAGTATATAGGGCAAATCCATACAGCAAGATCAAAAGGCAGGCAAAGCTCAGAAACAAAGTGTTACTGGTCAAGAAGAGAGGCGGTCCAAAGCAGGGTCTAAGGCAAAGCCAAGGTCAAGAATAGGCATAAGGTCAGGAAACTTAGGTTGAAAGGTACTAGGAGCTGAAAGAAAGGTGTTGTCCCAGCGGCTAGCAGGCCTCAACTGTAGGCTTGTATGCTGGAGCCTTCAGAGCCCCCACCCAGGACCCAGCTGCAGCACATCAGAGACTTCTGGAAGAACTCCTCCTCATGAGGTGTGCCCAACGCATGAAGAGTCCTTTATTAACAAGGAGCCCTCCTTTGCAGCTGAACAGTCTTTCTCATGCAGGTTGTACTGGCCTGCCTCTTGCGATGATGACGCTCTCAGAGGTTAGGTGGTCACTCAGCCTCTGTCTCAGAGGCGGCGTTCCCCTCCTCTTGCGGGTCTGGACCTGCGGCCATCTCCCAAGGGCTCAGGCTCCTCCTAGTCTCCTGGCATGGGCTGCTCCTCAGTGTGGTCTGCCCCTGGGAGCTCTAGCTCCTCCTCTGAGAGAATTCCTCCAGAGTGGGCATGAGAGTTTCCTGCCAGCAAATCTAATTTTAATAGCTGCCACCACTCCATCTACATCCCTCTCTCGCTTCTGGATTGGCAACTAGAGGGGCAGATTTGACCCTGGGCCACCCATTGCCAATCCCTAAGATACTGTCTCTCTCTTGCCCTCTATAAATTACTGAGTACCTGATGCAGAGGCTCAATATGGAGGAGATTGACTAAAATCTCAGCACTCTCACATGCAGTGAAAGACAAAACCTGCTGTCAGTTTAACATATCCACAGTGAAGCGAAGCGAAGCGAAGGAGAGCTGCTCACATGTAACTGAAATTTGACAGTAATAAGGCAGGAGAAGGAGGTGTTTGCACAAAGCAAGCCTATACAGCTTTAATTGATGACTGGGGCTAAGAATCTCCTCAAAATCCCACGTAGCGTGTACCTTGGCACAGAATCTCTGAGCAACTTAGCCTGAAAATACCATAAGTGTATCCTTTCTTCCAGATCCAAACTGTTATTTTACTCATGACTCATTATTATATTTATAGCTGTTCAGGAAAAAAAAAAGTTTAAAAGTCGTGTTTTGTCACCTGTCTCTTGGTTCCCTCTCAGCAGACACTAAGAGAAAGCTGTATTTATCCCCAGGAGTGGTTGACACGAATAGAATGGCTCTCCGAGAAACTACATTTTGTTTGAGTCTTGCCAAGAGACTCATATACATTTATTCAGGCAAAGCCTTTGCTCCAACATGTCCTTATGGGAAGTGTCCCCACTATAAATATGTGGTTCTAAGCTGCACATGTAGCTTAATAATGGCATGCCTGTTTCTGAGGCAGAGACTGGTAGGTGAAAGCAGCAGCCCTGTAGTAGTAGCAGTAGCAGCAGTAGCGATGATGATGATGATGATGATGATGATGATGATGATGATGATGATGATGATGATAGTTATTATTGCTGGAAAATTGAGAGCCATGGTGCCTGGGAGGTTGGTTGGATGAGAGGTTTTCTTCATGGTGGGAAACTGTAATATTCATATAGGTGTAATTCTTCTCTTCCTCCTCAGTCAGTCATAATCTTTGTAAACTGCCCAGAGAGCTTCGGCTATTGGGTAATAAAGAAATGTAATAAATGAAATGAAATATTCTATGCTTTCTTGTCACTTCATTTATTTATTATTATTTTACCATTTGTGCCCTGTCTTCCAGCCCTCCAGGGATCCTCAAAATGTAGTTTTACTTCATCAAACAACATAAAACCATTATTAAAATACCATTAGAAATTAATGTTAAAACAAACAAAAATCTAAAAACACACCTCACATTGGTGCACAACAACTGAAAGTCTGGCGGAAAAGAATTGCCAAGTTCAAACTGATTTTTTGAAAAATTCCAGTAGAGTTGCCTCAGTGTACCTGCCTTGGCATCTTATCCTTCTTTAAATGGTAACATCTCTGTGACACTGTGTCACTGTGTCACTGTCACTTTGTCACTATCACTGTCACTGTGTCAATGTCACTTTGTCAATGTCAATGTGTCACTATCACTGTCAATGTGTCAATGTCACTTTGTCAATGTCACTGTGTCACTATCACTGTCACTGTGTCAATGTCACTTTGTCACTATCACTGTCACTGTGTCAATGTCACTTTGTCAATGTCACTGTGTCACTTTGTCACTGTGTCACTGTTACTGTTGCTGTGTCACTGTCACTGACTGTCACTGTGTCACTGTCACTGTCTTACTTTATACTTGTATGTTACCTCATAGGAGGTGCTGTTTGTGATGGATGGTTTGAAGAGACACAAACACAGTAGTTTAATGTGGCATAGTGCTTTTCCAAATATGTTTTGAGCAGTAAATGAATGGTTGTTACTCCTTTGTTTTGAAGGATCTTCTGCATACCTCTCTTCAAGGCAATGTCTCATGTGGTGGTAATGCCACATTTAGCCAAGATTCAAAGAACAGTATTTTGACATTTAAGAGAAGGCACCAATGGTTATTACTGCATAATTATTCACAAGAAATCTAGATGCTCAGAAACTCATATCTTAGGCTGCCTGGTTGCAACCTGGAGATGTTCCCCCATGCCTTTATATTTGCTGTGGAATCAGGAGATGAAGCAGCCATGATTTCTCCCGCCTACTTTCCCCTAGGTCCTTTTGTGTGCCACATACCTGCTGTAGTGAGCAGGACACCAGTAATGCTGCACCATGGGAGGTGAGAGAGGGCAGAAAAAAACATCAGAGAAGGATGTAGCTGCGTGTTTCAGAAAATTAATAGTTCCAGGCCTAGGCTTGGTCTTTGACCAATCTCTAGAACAGGGCTCTCCAACCTTGGGTCCCCAGATGTTGCTGGCCTACAGCTCCCAGCATACCCAGCCAGCATGGCTAATGGCAAGGGATTCTGGGAGCTGTAGTCCAGCAACGTCTGGGGACCCAAGGTTTGAGAGCCCTGGGTTAGAGCGTTGGACTGGGATTCGGAAGATCCAGTCCAGTCTGGCTGGGGCATGCTGGGAGTTGTAGGCCAAAAACATCTGGGGACCCAAGGTTGGAGAACACTGGGCTAGAGGGCAGCAGGCAAAGGAAGGAGCAATGAGCCCTGCAGCTTTCCTTTTATTTTTAGTTCTCCTTCAGAGGATAAGTAAGGGGGCGGGGAGAGAACATTGCCACTTCTTAAGGTCCCAGGGAAGCAGTGACTGGGAATTGATGCTCAAGGTGAGATGAGGTCTATAGCAGGAGTGCACACAACTCTCTTGGGCATTAGGGCTGCACTAGGTGTCTGCTGGAGTGGCAGGGGCTACACATTCACATACAACTCTCACACACACACACACTGCTCACACTGTGCTGGTCTTGCATGCATCCTAATATTTTAAAATCTCCAGTTTAAGACAGGGATTGGCAATTTGTGCTGCATCTCCTTGGGGGTAATTTGTCAGGGGCTGGCAGATTGCGGTTCAGGGGGGGGGGGGCTGCCCGGGTTTGGACGACACAGCAAGCTGCACACCATGAGTGTAATTAGGCAAAATCATGCAGCGTGCACCCGGCACGTGCAGGGGTGGGGAAAGGAGCCACCATGGCTTCCCCCCCCCAATGATAGTGCAAACCCAGCCATAGTCTTTTTTGAATCCTCCTCCTTTGATCCCAAATTCAGTAGCTACAGCTGGGTAATGTGGATGTCAGATCTGGGAGAATGTAAGGGAGACACAATTTAATTAACTGTCCTAGTTACCTCGTTACATTTTTACTGTGGTCTTGTAAACAGTGGCAAAGTGTGCAGACCTGCGGACAATGGAGAACAACGTGGTGGCCGACCCTTGATGTAAACATACTTGATTAAAATAGTGTAGTCCCCACATGGAGGAAGTAATTCATCAGAAAACTCCCCTACATGACAATCACATCCATCGCACTAGATCAAAGAAGTCTCCATGTTGCCTTAATCAAATGGATGTCATCTGAAGTAACATCGATGTGGTGTCTCTTCCAAGCTCCTGCCATAACCTGTAGGAGGACTTATTACCGTAAGTGTTTCTCTCACATGGAGCGTTTCCACGCCAGCATCAGGAACATGTGGCTAATCATATGTCAGGACAGAGAACTGAGCATATGAGGCTGTATTTTATTGAGTAAGGCCTATCTAGCCCAGTATTGTAGACTCTGACTGGGAGTGGCTTTCTGAGGCCCAAGGCAGAGATCTTTCCCAGCCCTGCTATCTTTTTAACAGAATAGGCATCCTTCACACCTGGCATTTCCCATTTCAAACCAAATCACACTGAAAACTTGCAGAACTGGCTATTCAGAGCTCAGACTGAGACAGAAAATAGAACACCTGTATTGAACACATCATCATCATCATCATCATCATCATCATCATCAAATGCTTCCCAAGTGCTCCCACTCTTTAAACAAATATTATGTCTGTCTTCATCCTGAGATGGTACAGTTCTAATTGGGAGGACTGTTCCACTTCATATTAAGCCACGAGAAAGTGACACAGACAGATTTTGACGATTAGCCAAGGTGGCATTAACATGTGTACATTTGCATAGCTGCCAAGTTCTATTTGCAGAGTAATACAAGGAAGCTTTCAATTAAGCAGTGAGGGTGTAAGATACAGTAACTTCATCACTTGCATACTGGCAATTGCACTTATAATTTTTATTTATTTATTTAAATGATTTATACCTCACCTTGCCACCAATGTTTTCGAAGGCAGCAAATGCAATTGCTCCTGCTCTCCCCTTTAATTTTTACCCTGGTGTAACCCCACTTTCCATACCAGCCCAGATTACTCTGGGTTCTTGTGAAAGGGGAAAGTACACAAGTGAAGTGGCTTGGCATGGTCACAGAGGAAGAAGGACAATACAGCACACTTTATTTGCAGGGTGCATGGTGTGGAGAAAGCAGAAAAATGTCTCCCTATCTACTTCCTCCACACTATGCATCATGCAAATAGAATAAAGACTGGGTTCACACGACATGACAACTCATCGGTGGGTTGTTGTGTTGTGCAAACTCAGACTGCTTCCCACAGGGTGGCTTGTTTTGAGTGCAACAAGCCACCTTTACAACCCTTAGCTTGTTCTAGGGGTTGTTGTACCCATGAGGGGTTGTCAAGTCCACCAAACGCGGGCAACAGACCCGATCGTGGGTACCAAGAAGCAGTGAGTGAGCCACTTGGCAAGAGCGGCCAAAAACCCAAGCAGCACTTTGGGGCGACCATAACTGGCTCAGCGCCCCTCGCCATGATGACGCGAGCCCTTTATCACTCACCCCAGCCCTTTTCCCATTTAATCTTTTTGTTTCGGAGATTGTGAACAGCGATCTCCAAACTGACAGCTCCTCCAAAGTGCCCAAGCGGCACATTGGAGGGGCTGTCGCTGGTTGGCCACTTTTTCTTTTTCGTGCCCCATATGGGCACAAATCTTAAATTTTTAAATATATTTAAATATATTTAGTCAGACTTAAATATATTTAGTCAGACTTGCGCAACTGCGGAGTGCCCCCAACTTTTCCACCCATTCCTGAGACTCTAGGTGCTCGGGAAGGTGTAAAGGTACTCTTACACCCCTTTCTGCTAATGCTTGCTTTTGACAGCTGTCAGGACGTAGGGGTTTCTTTGAAAACAGGGATTTAGGCAGGGCTAGACAGGGTAGTTTGGACAGGGAAGTTATACTAGCAGGTTTGACAGCAGGTAGCCCCCAGGACATTGCCCAGGCAAGGCTTCCCATTTTTGGACCAATGGAACTATGCACCTCCGCAATTGTGAAAGTCTGGGTAAAATAATAATAATTTAAACATTACAAACAAAATTGTGCACATTTGGGGTACAAAAAAGAATTTTTAAAAAGGTGGCCAACCAGTGATAGCCCCTCCAATGTGCTACTTGGGCACTTTGGAGGGGCTGTCACTGGCTGTCATTTCAAATATTGCTGTTCGCAATCTCCGGGGGGGGGGGCGGGAAGCTGTGGTGACGAGCAAAAAAGGACTCACAATCATGGTAGGGGGAGAGGAGACAAGTCAGTCTTGCCCTAGAATCCCCTGGGATACCCATGGGAAGACCAAGGGGGAAGCGGGGGGGGGAACCCACAGTGAGCCCGATTGTCTGCTGGGCACACCGTGGGTTGTTCAGGCAACAATCAACCCACTGTGTCTTATTGCCAGAGTGGGTTAGTGTGATGTGCAAATGTGCCCCAAAGTGTGGTTTATTGTTCTTCTTTCTCTGTGGGCATGCCAAGCCACTTCACTTGTGTATTTTCTCCTTTCACAAGAGCCCAGGGTGAAAATTGGTGTGGAGAGACAAAATACTGGGCTAGATGGACAAATAATCTGACCTGATAGATTCACAGCCTTTATTACTGAAACTGTGGTTATGCAAGTGTCACTGATATTCGCTGGACTTGAAGTGCTAACCAGGATCAGCATGGTCCTAGAAATCTCACTTAGTGTAAAAGATGTCCATGCCTTTGTGGGATATATTCCGGGCAAATGGGACTTGGCAGAAGGGCATGCTGCATACAGTTTAGTATGGCCATACTAACTGCTAAGTGTTTTATTCTACAACACTGGAAACCAAATAAACTCCCAAATATACACAATTGGATTCAGTATCTATTGATCTTAGCCACCCATGTAAAGGTATATTATACCAAATTACTACAGGAAAATAAATTCAAATTAATATGGGGAACTTTTCTGAAATTATATGCAGAGTGATGTGATCTACTTCATAGAATCATAGAATCATAGAAAAGTAGAGTTGGAAGGGGCCTACAAGGCCATCGAGTCCAACCCCCTGCTCAATGCAGGAATCCAGGTCAAAGCATCCCTGACAGATGGCCATCCAGCCGCACCTTGAATGCCAGTGCAGGCCCTCAAAGAGACGTGCACTATAAGAAACCCTTTTATCATACTTTTGTTTTTTTCTTTCTTTCTATGTAACTATTTATCCAATTTTTGCTTAATGTTTTACTTAGATATATGGAACCTTTACTCTTTAAATAAAGGATGATATGAAGAGGAGAGGGGGAAATCTAAAGGGGGCATGACAAAGGGGAGGGAATGGGGACAAGGAGGGGGGCAGGATGGGGAAGTGTTTACTGTTTTTATTGTATATAAAAATTTATATACAATATTAAAAAATATTTTACAAAATATATATATATATATATATATATATATATATAACTTTTACAATAATGAACTGTTAATACTTTGTGATGGAGACCAGCACAACTCCTTACCCTAGCTTAGCCACATTCCATTTCTTGCTTAAGCTCTTGCTCATACATGCCACACTATTTTGCGACTTTTTTTTTTTTTAACTGTCTAAAGTTTATGTACTCCTTTGCCCCTGCAGCTTCTGACTACAATCTCATTATCTTACAAAATGTGTGCTTGAGAGCATCTCACCATCCAGGTTTGCATGGATGTGTTTGTTGTCTCATTGTTTAAGGGTGCTGATTACTGCCATAGTGAGTGGTCACTGTGGTCATCTTGTATACATTTGAGGTTTGCGCAGAACTGTCTTTGATGTACCTCTTGCATTCCATGGCCATTTGGCCACACTGTTTACATTTTTCCTCACTCTCTACTCATGCACTGTATTTAAAGCCAGCTGAGGATAACACTTCACGCATCTGATGAAGTGGGCTTTAGTCCTTACAGAAGCTTATGCTACAATAAACCTGTTGGTCTTTAAGGTGGCACAACAATTCACTTTGTTGTTTTGTCTGCAGCAGATTTAACATGGCTACCCTCTAGCATTTAAGGGGCCAGTGTGCATTTCAATTCACCCCAGCACACACAATGCAATTCGTGCAGTAGAGTGGAGATCTCATGATAGGCTTTGTAAAAAAAATTTTTAAGGTAGAATGAATAGAAAACCACCACAAGACTATTTACCTCCCCTTCACTATGAAACAGAAACAAGTTAAGCCTGCTTAGTCCATGCTTACATTACAATGGTGGAGACCAAATCACTGAGGGCTCTTTGGCGCCATCCTTGAAGGCCCTTTGGGTGGAAAGGCCACTGAAAATGGAATAGGGTGTATGTGTGTGCCAAATAAAGTAATAATTTAAAAAACCTGCACTACTATAACAGGTCACTTTCTTGGCGACTGCAGAGCATAGGCACATGGGAATTGTGGAACTGCTAAAATAATACTACTTAGCATTTATACTGCCCTTCAGAGTGTTCATATGGCTTCCATATATTTTCTCATTGTCATTCTTACCTCTAAGATACAACACTATTATATATCCCTGCCCAGGCTGAGAGAGAGTGCCTTGGCTAAAGTCACGCAGGGAGGTCATGGCAGAGGTAAGCTATGAACAAAGGGCTTCCTAATTTGCAGCCCAGTTCTTCTGTGTCATCACATTATCAGGACAGGGAGTGCTTTGGAGAACTATCTAGATCAGTGTTCTCCAACCTTGGGTCCCCGGATGTTTTTGGCCTACAACTCCCAGCATGCCCCAGCCAGCTTACTTATCTTGCATAAGGTTTTGGAAAATATTCCCTTTGCCTTGGAAAGCATATTGCACTGGTCTCAATTCTTATAGGCCAGGGGCCTCAACCCATCTTGCAGAGGAAAGCATCGGCTGCCCAGTGTCTTCATTTCCTAAATATGGCTCCCAGTCCCACATGTGACCCGCAGGCATTCATGGGAAATGAAGACAGCAATGGCTGGAGGCCCTCATTTCACTTTGACGTGATCCCAGCTGCTGGTAAGAGATTTTGTTACATTAAAAAAAACAAAAAACCTGGGAGAGGTAGGGTGCCTTTTAGGCACCAAGGAAGGTGTCTGGGGGCACACTGGTGCCTGCAGCCACCATGTTGCCTGTCTCCTGGGGCTAACTAGCCTGTTGCTATTAGCTTGGGCCACATGCCCACATCTTGATAGGAGGAAGGTGAAACAGCTGATCTTTATCTGAAGTCCCTGTGTTTCCACTGAGCTGTTCAAAGGTGTCCTGAGCTCATAATCGTTCTGGTAAGAGTGACTCCAGGGGAGATCATCTCAACTGGAAGCTAATCCTCTGCAAAGCAGGATAAAACGCTTTCTTAAAAAAAATAATAAAAAATAAAAAATCTTCAATGATATAAATATGGAAATACTACCCAACTGATGTTTTTGGGGAGGTCTTCTCATCCCAGAACTGTTAAGATGTACAAATGGTCTCTATTCATATTTCCCAAGTTAAAAGACTGGACAAATTAAATTGTCAGATAAATGTTTTTGACAGTAAGGAAATAACACTTCAGTAGCTCAGCAAAGCTATTAATAGCACAATCCTATGCACACACCTACTCAAAAGTAAGTGTATATAGCAAGGAAGGAGAACCATTCTTATGTCAAGGGCTGCCACATTCCTTTGGGGCTAATAATCTGCCAGGGGGGCCCTGCTGGCAGTAGGCAGGGCCTGAGCCAAAAGTGGGTGAACCATTCCTTTGCTACCAATCTTTCCTCTCTTTTTTATTGCCTACCCCTTTTCTCTCTCTCTTTGTGCCACCCACTTTCCCTGCTCGCTCCCCCTCTCTCTTTCCATCACCACCACCCCTCTCTCCCTCTCACCCCCCCCTTTCCCCTGCCCAGCTGGCTGCTGAGGAAGGGGAGCTGGTTCTTGCCAGAGGGCTTTTCTTCTTCCATCCATACATCTGTTTTGGCTCTCCCCCCCCACCCCACCCCGCTGCCCTAATTTTTCTCCTCCTCCTGCATTCGAAGCACTACACCTATCTCAGCAAATCCTAAAACAGCCCTGTAAAATAGGTCAGTATGGTTATCCCCATATTCCAGAGGAGGGGAGTGGGAAGCTGAGGCTGAGGAAACAGTGGCTTGCCCAAGCCCGTCTAATGGCTGAAGTGAGATTTGTCATCAGGGACTTCTGGGGTCACAGCTCTTTAGCCACTATACTACACAAGCTCACATTGGGCACGTTCGCACATCACAACAACCCGCCCTGGCAATAAGCCACAGTGCACTGGTTGTTATGCCAACAACCCACCATACGTCCAACAGATGATCAGGCTCACTGTGGATTCTTGGCCCCCTCCGTCTTCCCACAGGTATCCCAGGGGACACTGTGGCAGGACCGAGTTGTCTCTCCTCTCCCTGCTGCAACTGCGAGCCATTTTAGGCTCACCGCAGCTTCCCCCCCCCTTCCCCTTTGGGTTTTTTGTTGCACTTGGACATATGGCTTCTATGTCCCAGTTCAAAAACTCCCATTGCTCTGTGAAACCCCCTCCTCCTTTAAAGGAGACCCAGAGTTTCAACAGCTAGCTGTCAAAACTGTCAAAACTCCTTTTCCTCAGAAAAAGGTGGTGGAAAGCACCTTTGCACTTTCCCAAGCAACTAGAGTCTCAGGAAAAGGTGCAAATTGTTGAGGATCTTGCTGAGAAGAGAGTGTAAATCACACCACCCCTTTTTTGCAAGCAAAGATCACTCATGTCTTTGGTTTCTGTTGGCAGTTTGTCTTTTGACAGCTGTCAAGAGAAACCAAAGGGGGGGGACTATTTAGAACCTCTTTTGAGCAATGTCCAGGGTTGGTACCGGCAGCACCTTGGCAGCAGGTACCCCCCCCCCCAGGACTTTGCCCCAGACAAGGCTTCAAATTCCCACACTCATACAACTGCGAACCTCCACCACTTGCGCAAATGTGGCCAATAATAATAATAATAATAATATAAAATAAAATAAAAACCTATTTGTGCCAAAAAAATAAATTTTAAAAAAGGTTGTGACAACCACTGACAGCTCCTCCAAGGTCACTTGGGCACTCTGAAGGGCTGCCAGTGGCTGTCAAAATGTGGATTGTGAAAGCCAGCTGTCAAGCTGGCTTTTGCAATCTCAGAAAAATAAAAAGGGAGAAGGGAAAAAAAGCTGTAGCAAGCCGAAATTGGCTCGCTATCACGGCGGGGAGGGCAGTAAGCCAGTGCCAGCCACCCCCCAAGTGCCACGGGCACTTGTGGGGTAGCTGACACTGGTGGGTGCCCAGGCACACTTGGCAAGAGCAGCAAGGGGTTTTGGCTGCTCTGGCCAAGCAAGTTGGTAGTTGATCCCTGCTTTCTATGATGGGGTCAGTCACCTGGGTTCGGATGACACAATAACCCACTGTGGGTACAACAACCCCAAGAGTAAGCCATGGGTTGTCAGGGTGGCTTATTGCCCTCAAACAAGTCACCCTGCGGGAATCGGTCTGGATTCACACAACACAACAAACCATCATGTGTAGCAACCCACAATGAGTTGCCATGTTGTGCGAACCCAGTAACTGGCAAGAATCTGGCCCAAGTATACTAAACAGGCTTCATTGTGTGTGGGTGAGTGTTTCAAATACCTTCGAGTGTATTCAGCATTTTCTTCAATGATTCAGAAATAGCAGATCAGATTAGGTTGAGCTCCATGAATTTACGGGGGGGGGGGGGGGAATATATTTCAGAATGAGAATAGCCTGGCGGGGGAAGGAAGAACAGGACTGTTTATTCAGCCTAGTTATGTCCTATGCATACTTGGACCATCTTTGTTGTGAACAGGGCTAGCATCTGTGTTTTTCTTAAATGGAGCGACAATCTTCACAAAGGCAAAACCTGCTGCACTTAAAAAATACTTTGTGACTTAATCCACCAAAAAACCCAAGCATGATCGTTTTCCTTGTGGGGCTACCCTTTGCACAGCCCTGTACTTTCTTTTCTCAGTACAAAGAGTAATCACTAAAATACAGTACATGGTAATTGGGAGGAAAAGGCAGCTTGCCAAACATACAAGAAATCAAAGGCTAGATCCTCGTTTAAAGCATTTTCTACGTGTTCAGACTTCATTATCGACTGCAGCTTGCTGGGAAAGGATTGTAAGGCAGGGAAGTGCAGAAGGGTGTGTGACATAAGGTGCAATGCACTAAGGACGGATGTTCTGTGAGCACTTTTGTGGGGCTTGTGCTGGATGGGCTCAAGTTCCAGCCTTCAGGAATAGGGTCCAGTGGTCCACCCACTAGACCACAGTGCCTCCGTGAACCTACACATGAGAAATTCCTTTCTTATGAAAAACATTTAGACATTAGGATCAAAGCAAAGACCTGGGATCCTAAGAACTAGGAGTAGAGTTCAGCTTGTAGAATGGGAATTCCCCTCTTCTTTCTTGCTGCAGCCCTCTAAAAGCTACTCCTATGGGACAGAGTAGTGGCTTCCAGAATAATGTTCAATATGATGAGTGTCTGAACCAGGCGGGGGGGGGGGGGCAGGCGAAGGTGCAGAGGCTCAGTAGAAATCAAATATATCCACCCTTGTGCTACAGGAAGTGCCTTTGGGTCACACTGTGGCTCTATGGACCAAAGTAAAAATTGTACATACATTAAACTTCTTATATGACATAAATGATTACATGGAGAACAATGTAAATGAATGGCTATTCTCATTTCCCATTCCAATAATGAACACAGCCCCATTTTCAATCAATGTTATTAACTGACATCCCTCTCTAGCCCCAATGAAGTTAATCAATATCATAATTTCAGTGGATTGCCATAATTTCATAATGCAGTAATAAATTCTTGCTGCTTTTCCAATTAGTTGCCACATTAATCTTCGTGGCACAAAGCGAGCGGACATGAAATTCTATATCAAATACTTCCATTTCTCCCTTCTTGATGACTGAAAAGATGGGTGAATTGGTGAAGAAATTCTAATTTTTGTGTTTCTATAATAAGTATGTAACAACACACTATGTAAACTATGTTCCTTTCAGCCTGAAGGTAATAAATAACGTAGCCATCAAAGCAATGTCCTTCACTGAGTGAAAAAAAAATACAGGATGGGTTAGATGGCAAACTAATTTCATAACCTCTCAGCCAAATGCTGTGTTTTTCTCCAGTGGAGCAATAGAATGCCATTTCCATCTTCTCTTAGATGCATAACAACTAAACAAAAAACTAGAATGCTCAGGGGGGGGGGAAACATAGCCCTATATAAATTTATTTATTTTTTAAAATCCTTATCCCTGTGAAAACTGAGGTTTAGAGGATCGACCTGAAGGGCACATAGTTCACTGGATCAGAGTGCAGATGTTATAGCCACTAGAAAGGCAACTTTCTAAGTTAAGAAAGGAGAGCCAGTGTGGCGTAGTGGTTAGGGTGTTGGACTGGGACTCGGGAGATCTGGGTTCTAGTCCCTGCTCGGCCATGAAACTCACTGGGTGACTTTGGACCAGTCACTGACTCTCAGCCTAACCTACCTCACAGGGTTGTTGTGAGGATAAAACAGAGAGGAGGAGGAGGATTATGTAAGCCGCTTTGGGTTCCTTGCAGGAAAAAAGGCGGGGTATAAATGTAATACTGTAAATAAGTAAAAATAAATAAATAAGAGTCTAAGATCTGCAGTGGCTAGTTGCTGAAAGGGCTTAGCTGTCAGAGCCAATAGCACCACTGGAAGGTTCCTGTTGGGAATGACTGAACAAACCGGAGGAATCAAATTCCATAGTCCTTTCAGAAACTGGTGAACAGGCAGGTGGAAGAAGAGTGTTGATACTTCAATTAAAGGGTGATACACTGAAATTGCTGCCAGGTAGACTTTAACTAAGGAGAGCTTCAGCCCTCTCAACATCAGGGAGTGGGGGAACTGCAAAACATGGTGAATTGAGCAAGATGATGGATAAAAGCCAGCCGATGCCACAAAGGAGGAGAAAGCAGCCGATTTTCTAGCACAGGAGTGGTGGGTGGAAGGTTTTCTTGCCATATCCAAAACCGCTTGAACTTCAGTAGTGAGTCCAGGTATAGAACCCTCTGCCAAAGCCTCCACACCGTGAGACAGAGAGTGAGGAGATCCAGATGCCGAATGTAATCTCAATCCTGAGACAGCAGCGTCGGTTCCAAAGGGAGGCGAAGGTATTCTCCCCTGCTCCGGTGGAGAAGAGGAGCAAACCAGGCCTGCCTCAGCCATGAGGCAATGAGGATGAAGTTGGTGTTGTGGGACCGGACTTTCACCAATACTCGTGTGAGCAGTGGAAATGGAGGGAAGATGTAAAAGAGACCTCCTGTCTACAGGTGGAGAAAGGCGTCTCCCAGCGAGTTGGGATCCAGGCCCGCTCTGCTGCAGAAGTTGCAGCAGGCCACATTCTCTGTCATCGCAAACAGATCCACATTGGGGATTCCCCATCGATCAAAGAGGCCTCGTCAGATTCGATCGTTCAGCTGCCACTCGTGAGATATAAGCGCTACTCTGCTGAGGGCATCCGCTAGAACATTGTCCTTCCCCGCTATGTGGATCGCCATGAACGACATTCCCCTCGGGATGGCCCAGTGGAAAAGCTGCAGGGTCAAACAAGTGAGTCTGGATGACCTCATCCCCCCTTGCTTGTTTATATAGGTGACCACAGTGGTATTGTCCATGACGATTTGTATCTTGTGTCCCTGCAGATTGGCCTCAAGAGCCTTCAAGGAGTTCCAGACTGCTAGAAGCTCCAGGTAGTTGATATGGGCAGATCGTTTGCGAGCCGACCACAGGCCTTGCACAGGCCTTTCCCCGCAGTGGGCACCCCATCCCAGAAGGGAGGCGTCCATAGTGAAAGTCCTGGAGTGAGACTGAGGGAGAAATGGCAGGCCACCGTTCAAGTTGCTTTTGATCATCCACCAATGGAGGGAAGCTCTGACTTCGGTGGTGATAGCCAAGTAAGTCCGATGAGCGTTCTGCTCGGTGTCAAAGACTCTCAGGAACCAGTTCTGCAGAACTCTCATCCAGAATTGGGCAAAGGCGACTACTGAGACTGTCAACGCCGTAAGTCCCAGAAGCCTCTGGACAGAATGTACAGATGTCCTGTTGGCACAGTATAAGTTCATTGCCATGGAAAGTATAGCCTGCACGCAGTCCCAAGGTAGGTAAGCACGGCCGATGTTGGCGTCGTGAAAGGCTCTGATAAACTGTATTGTTCTCGACGGGCTGAGGACAGACTTCACCCGGTTCACATAAAAGCCAAGGTCCTTCAGGAGGGTGTTGCCATGATTGGAGCCTGTAAGCCCTGCTCTGTGGAATCTATGACCAGCAAGTCGTCTATGTAGGGAAAGAGTTGTAAGCCTCAGGTGTGGAGGTGAACACACACTACCGCAGCACATTTCACTAGGCCGAAGGGCAGGACCTGAAACTGGAAGGACTCTAGACCGATGCTGAACTAGAGGAAGTGTTGACTGTCTGGGTGAATGGCCATGTGAAAGTAGGCATTTTTGAGATTGATGGTCACAAACCAATTACCCTTGTGAAGGAGTGGCAGGATCGATTGAAGCATGGTCATCTGAAACCTTCTTGGGGTATTATAGAGGTTTACACCCCTGAGGTCCAGGATCGGATGAAGCCCTCCATCCCTCTTCGGTACTGTAAATATGAGGTTGAATACTGGTCTCTCTGCACATCATGTGTCGGGACTAGCTGGATTGCTCCCTTCTGTAGCAAGGAAGTCACCTCATCCTGTAGCGGTTGAGAAGGCTGTGTGGTCCAAATACCGAGAAAGGGAGGAAGAGCATTGAATTCGATCCTGTAACCATGCTGGATGATGATCAAAACCCATGAGTTGGATGTGATCTCTCTGCACACTGGAAGGTGGAACGCTAGATGTGTGCCAAAGTGAGGAACATAGTTGTCAATCGGAGCCAACAGGAAGACAAAGCCAGCGCTTTCCTCCATAGTCGCCTCTCCTGCAGGAGCCCTGGTACCGAAGCTGGTTGTATGAGTGTTTCGGTACCAAGGGCTGCTGTGCGCGAGGCTGACAATTAGGCTGCTGTTCGTTGAAATGGAGCAGGCTGCCGAAACCATCTTCATTGTCAGTAAGTACGTGCAGGAGGAGTCTGACCGAGACACATCTTTTTTGCTGCTGTTTTGACCTATTGGCCTCATCAGCCGTGGAGTTGAAAAGACCTTCCTCATTGAAAGGAAGGTCCTCAATCCTTACACGGGCCTCCTGCGTGAGTCCAGCCGAATGAAACCAGGCATGTCTGCGAAGCACTACAGCACCAATCAGGGCCCTGGCGTTGCAATTGGTCTAATGGTGAGCCAAACTGATCTGTTGTCTGGAAAGCTTGATTGCCTCTTTTTGAAAGACCTGCACCAGCTCCCTCAGGTAGATAATCACAAAGTGATCCTAACTTCTCCCAAAGGAAGAGCTGGTACCTGGTCATGGTGGCTTGATAATTAGTGACCTGAAGACTGAGGGAGGCGGAGGAGTATATGCGCCTTCCAAAGAGATCCAGGTGGCGGCCTTCCCTGTCTCTTGGCGCCGAGTGTTGCTTGCCTGAGAGACCTTGTGCCAACTCCACAATTACAGAGTTAGATGGTGGGTGAGAGAAGAGGAATTTGTCATCCTCTTCACACACCCTATACATACTCTGGAAATACTTAGCCATCGGAGGAGTAGATTATGTGGGCTCTTCTATGACTGCTGTATGGTCTGGAGTAACGCCAGCAGAAATGGAATGGATATTGGGGCAGTTGCCTCCAAGTAAATGGCGTCAAAGACCAGGTCTTTGATCCATTGCTCTGGTTGCTGCGTCCCGAGCCTGAGAGTGGGCCATGCATTGGATCTGTTCTGAAAAGTGCCCCATGTCTTCAGACAGCGAATCTAGATCCTTGGAGCCTACAACCACATCTGGGGAGGAGATTGCAAGCGCCAAGGAGGAGGAAGAACAGGAGTTGGATTAGTAGTCCTCCAGCAATGAAGCCCTGGAAACAGGAGTTGGCGTGGTCGAATGTACCAAAACCTCCGAGGATACTCCCGGAGGCAGAGGAGGCGGAGGCATAGAAGCCTCTTAGCGAAGCTGCTGAGTCACTGCTGTGCCGGAGGCTGTACAAGCACTTGTGGGAAATGAGGTCGATTCAGAGAAGCGGATGGGGATGATGCATCCGAGGGGATGTCTCCCGGGTGTATGGAGATTCCTCTCGGTACAGAGGAGACATCCCCCTGTAGCAGTAGTGGTAGCTGAAGTAGGGTTGCCCAGGGCAAGAACACCTCAGCACAAAAACACTCTCACGAAGGAGAGAGAAGCCCCTCAAAGGTCCAGCCACAATGGCGGTTGAAGAGGAACTGAGGGAATAAGCAGGAACCCGCTAGGAGCATGCTCAGTGAGATGGTGGGGGAGGGGTTCCCACCTAAATTCCTCAGCTAGAGAAGTTTCCAAAAGAGGCTCCACACAGGCGCAGAGCCCATATGTGTGATGCACAGAGACCATGAAGAAGAAGCTAGAATTATTTCTCTAGGGAGGGCAACAAAATTATAGCCTGCTAAGATGCAATATTTATCCTCAACAAGTAGTTAATAATAGGGAGGTTCAGCACAGATAGGTTGCAGAAGAAACAGAGCCCAAAATGCAAGCAACCTGGGGCACAAAAGGAAGGGATCGAATTTCTCTACTCTTTGTATAATCATTCCCATAAAGTGGGCAAGGAGTGAGGAGCAAAACAATATAAATCCAGCAATTGGGCTCAATTGGATACAGAATGCTAGCAAACCTAGCGGTGAGAGGTGAGATACAAAGTCAGATTGCTGTTGGGATGAACTGGAGAGTTTATTGGCATGTTCTTCCGGTGTCCCTAATGTCTCTTCAGTCTTGAATTAGGCCTGAGGCTGGGACCTAAATTAATGAGCTACCATGCCCTGATTGCCCCATGTATGTTGTGAATATGTTGTGAACCGTGTATCTTCAGGTCTTGGGGCCAAAACAGGCATTACTTTAAATCTGTGTCTAGCAGCTATGTCTATTTCATTTTTACTCTAGAGTAGGTGCAGATGCAGAGCCCACAATTTGAATCAGGACCATAGCATGGGTCTTTTAAGAGCCAGATCAGGAGAGTGAAATGCCTACTCTAGGGTAAAAAAAAAAGACTAAAAAAGTAGCTGCTAGACACAGATTTAAAGTAATGTTTGTTTTGGCCCTTAGAGCCTTTTTCAGCCACAGAAGATAATACAAGTCTGTGCAACATTGGCTCCTATGATTGGCAGGCAATATGAAGCCTCTTAATTGGCCAGGCCTGGTACAAATACTGGGAAACTGGCCGTCTGCCTTTGCCCAAACAATAGGGCTGTATTTTCTGCATGCCTCACTTCAGCCTCCCAGATCCATTATGTGACCTTACAGAGCCTTGGTAGGAGAACATACACTAGAATTGGAGTCGTCTTCGTCTGGTAGGGCTGTCCATGACCCTAGACTGGCTCTGACAGATCCAAGAGACTGATGCTGTGCAGTTTGGCAGAGAAGCTGGGCAAAGAGCATATTGGACTTGGCAGCACACAGGACAGGTTATTAAGTACTCAAGCTTTATTACCTTTGCCTGAAACAATTATGTTAAAATCAGGTTAACCAGAGTACAGAAGTTAGTGGTAGATAATATCTAAATTTAGACCACATCTTTTTAGGATTCAGCAGTTCCTGTCTCTAGCAAGAAACATGAGGAGTTCAAGGACATTTCCTACAGCCATCAGATATCAGCTATGTGAGGTTTTCTCGGAATGGGCGGATTTTTACTTTGGAAATAGGTTGGGGGGGGAGAGAGACAAGGAGTTCTGTAGAATACAAGCATTTCCCTTGGGAATTGCTCTGGGTGTATCTCCTCTTGAGGGCCTCTTTGTTTCAAGGGATTCATGTTGTACAGCCTCTGAAGTTCTAAAATTGCCACATACTTTACTGTTATTTGGGCGGAAGGAGCATTAGCCAAAAATGATAGTTTTAAAAAAAAAAAACTGGCTAGCAAGAGCTATACCCACCAATTGGAATTGGTGTTTTCTCAACAAAGTTAAATAGTGTGCTCCCTTTTGAGGAGTAGAAGTTAGAAAGGATGCCAGGTGAAGGGGTGTGGAGGAAAAGGAGGCGATGACTCTTACAAAGTGGAACTGTAAAGATTTCTAAGCCTGTTTCTTCAGAAACGAATTTCACATAATGCACCACTAGTAAGTTACAAACCACAGAACACCTCTGTTCACTTGTACCATGTCATTTTGCTTTTCATGATTAATATTTTCCGAGCTATATGCATGCCAACTTACTATCAAGGAAAAGTTCTCATCTAGAATCATACAAAATGTGACTGGCAACATGGTTAACGGGGGGGGGGGGGGCTGCTTTCACAACAGGCACTTCAGGCCAGATCACAGAGGTTCCCATATGTTAGCCTCCCATGTGGTCAAATGCCTCAGGGTGACTGTAGCAGCCATCAGTTTGTAGAATTGCTTTAACCACCTGTGGAGAATCTCCTTCCAGCTCTCTCTTAGCACTGGAGTCCTACCTCTATCCAGCAGAACTGGCCTCTTCTTGCAGCAGCACAGAGGCACAATGAAGCTACTATAACTTCCTTGGTCCCAGATG
The DNA here is from genome assembly GCA_021292165.1 of Shinisaurus crocodilurus. NCBI lineage: Eukaryota > Metazoa > Chordata > Lepidosauria > Squamata > Shinisauridae > Shinisaurus > Shinisaurus crocodilurus. The sequence goes on from CM037881.1 coordinate 33,908,406, forward strand.
TTGCCAGAGGGTGAGCAAACAGGTGGCAGAAGTGCCATTGAGAGAGAGCTGGAAAGGGGTCCTATCAGTCAAAACTGATAGCTGCTATAGTCATTCAAAGACTTCTGACCACATGGAGGCTTATTTACAGGCTCCTCTGGAAAGCAACCCTTATAGTAACCCTATAATCTAATAATGAACTCATTCCGCATGTGGATCCTTATGTCGCCAAAGTGGCAACATCCATGCAGAAGAGGGAGGTATTAGCAGGCTTGGGAAAACCCAACGGTTTGCAGAAGTACAAAAAATCTTTAGGGAAAAACAACAATAGCCCAATGGGCATGCTCAGTGTGAAAGGGCTAAAAATTGCTCCAGCCCTGATGGCTTACAATCCACCCTGTAGGCTCGTCCGCCTACATGGATTCAGCAGAGCGTGAGTTGGAAGATTTAGCCTCTGTCTCATGTGTGTAACCGGCCCATGTAGTTCACACAGAGATTCAGCCTTTGTCTCCTCCACACGCAGCTTGTCCAAGCGTCTCGGATTACAGCCAGCTCCAGCTTGCTCGTCCTGTCAGCTCAACTGTAATTAGGAATTTCCATAGAATCCACCACAGGTTTTTTACTACCTGTTTATTCTATATCAGAGTAAATACAATCTCCTAAGTTACAGTCTATATTGCAGATTATAATGCATAGCCAGTGCATAGCCAGTCCAGTCTAGCACACTTCATTACATGATTGCAACAAGTCAGAGAGAAGAGACAAGAAGAAGCATACAGAAAGCAATCCTTCTCTCTACCACGAAAGTTACAGGAAACGAAACTTAACAATCATACTACGTCATCAGAAAGTACAAACCATGTGATCAGCTCATATTTCTTTCCCACCTACTTTCCCCATGAGAATAGAATAGTAGTGTCAGACTAAACAAGATTGTTTTTCTAGCCATCCTGTACCTTTCCAAATGAAAACACTTGTGTCACAGCTGTTGTTTTGTTACATGTCCCAACACAGTGAACATGGAATGCTAACTGACTGATGCGTGGGGGAGGGGATAGAAAATTTGGGTGGTGGTAGAATGGAGTATCCTGGAGGAGAGCATGGCTGGCCGGCCAAAACCCTTAACAGGAGTATTCTGCACTGTAAAATTTGTTTTCAGGTCGTACTTGTTTTATGTCTTTGCCCCTCCAAGAGCACTATGGTCCCAATCCAAATTGAGGTCACGGGCGCTTAAGTAAAACAAGGACATCCTTACCTGAACCAGCTTCTCTTTCTCCAAAAGGCAAGTGGGTGGGAGACAAGGCTCAAGTGCTGCAGCAGCCCATCTGCCCACCCACAAGGTCTCCGATTGGCCGGCCAGCCAAACTAGCTAGCTGGCAAAGGATGAATGACCATCTTCTCCTGCTGTGCTGTTCTGGTCCTGCATCATCGGCATCACCTGGAGCCAGCAATGCATGGAAGGAACACTCAGAGATAACTAATATCAATCCACATTATGCCTGTTAAAATTCTTGTATGCTATCAGAAATACTGTAGCAAGCATTTCTAGCATGGGAGAATTCATGGGTTGGCCCTAACCTCAGAGAAACAATATACAGGGGTATATTATTATTATTTCTTCTTCTTCTCTGTAGTAAAGCAGACAGGAAATTTTAGTCAGAGCCTGTATAATAGGGGGTGGGCAACTCCCTCAGCTGAGTGGATTCATGATAGAGGGGGTATGAGTTGATTCATACTAGCTGGCAGCACCCAACCAAAAAGTTTGGAAATGTCTGGGGTTGCACCAAGCTTATCATGAGATGAAAGTGCTCCTTTAGAGGTTCCATTTCCATAAACTGGTGCCTCCAGGGGAGGGGGCTGCCATGATTTGCACAATCCCTTTTTGGAGCCACCACAATGACACCAGTCTCAATGGATAGAAGCATCGCTACTGAGAGCATGTGGTGCCAAATGGTGTAAGAAGATCTCTTAGCTAAGGATTATGAACAGATAATAATTTTACATGATAAGATAATGACAAGAATAATGAAACTGTGTGTTTTAAGACATCCTTTCAGGAGTGGGAAACAGCTCATCACTATCTTCCATATACAACCCTGGAGAGATTGAACAATGCATTAAAACATTTTCCATATAAATGTCAGAAAGATTAAATTGCTAAAGGGAAGGTAACAGTCTGGGTCGGTTAATGATCTGGTTTGTATACTTCTAATTTTCATTCATCTTCCTAAAGAGAGAAGAAATTGTGTGTGTGTGTGTGTGTGTTTAAAAAGGTCACACAATCATGCATCCATGGGGAATAGAAGTAGCAGAATTGTATTGGTTAATCACAAACAGTGTTGCAGACAATGACCCAGTTTGCATGATCAAAATAAGCTATGACAGCTTGTTTAAACTGGTGGTGTGTACCAAGCGCCATTAGCCTAATTATGCGCCCAGGCGCAGTTTATCATATTGTCTGAACCCAGGCGGCATGGCTTGGGGAAAACAACCCTCAAATAATCCAACAATAGGCCATTGGTTATTTGAGGGTTGTTTCCCCCTCAAACAAGCCATGCCGCCCAAGTTTGTATGACACGACAAGCTGCACCTGGGCGGGTAATTAGGCTAACTGTGCCTGACACGCGCCACCAATTTAAACAAGCCACTGTGGCTTACTGAAGCCATGGTGGCTTGTTTGATCATGCAAACCAGCCCATGGTAAGTGCCTATGGCTATGTTCACACATCATGCTAAGCCACCCTGTGAATAAGCTATGCAGTGTGGGTTGTTTGCGGAACAACTCACGGTGCGCCCGACAATCAGGCTCAGTGTAGCTTGTTCTCCCACTCCTTTCCCCTTGGTCCTCCAGCTGGTATCCCAGTGTCCTTCATGGCCAAACCCCTCCCCACTCCGATCATTACTCTGTTTTGTTCGCTGTGTTTTGTTTTTTTTAAATTCAGAGCCTCAAAAATGTGCAGTTGGGGTCGGTTGTTTTTTAAAAAAAAATCGGCCCCAGAAAATTGTGCAATTGTGTTCGTAATTTTTTAAATTATTATTATTATTATTATTATTATTATTATTATTATTATTATTATTATTTTGTCAGTCTTTCTCAAGCATGCTGTTATGGTTGTCTGATCGGTGTAGGCTTGCCTGGTCAATTTCCTTGTATGTTTCAGTTGCCAAAGGGAGCAGGGAAGTGGAGTAGGTAACATAAGTTAAAATTGACAAGGCAGGACTGCATATAAGCTAATTTGCGCAGTTGCCCAGGACCAATTGCCAAGTTGTCAATTGAAAAGTCCTGAAAAGCGGGGGGGGGGGGGAGTGGCAAACATAGGTGTGCCAAAGGGGGGGGCAATATATCCCCTTTGGCAATGTGATCCTGTCACTTTTAAGTGTTGAATTGACACTTCTCAGTGCCCTCCCCCTTTCCAACACTTCCCCAAGTCTCCAGCTACTCCAGAAAGGGGAGAGATTGGCTCCCTGAAGCCTTTTCAACGGCTCCTTTTTGGAGCCTCCGTGGAGAATCTTAGTGCAGGGGCAGGCTCATGTGGGATAAGGTGGTGCTTCAGGTACCCTAGTCCTTAGCCGCATATGTCTTTGGAGATCAAAAGCAGCACTTTGAAATGTGCATGGAAGTCAAGGAAAGTTTTTCAAAACAGGTAAAATATGTTAATCATGGCAAGTCCTGATTAATGACATAATGATTATTTATGTTCTGAATAAGCTGAAGTTTTCAAACACTTATTAGAGGTAGCCCTGCATACAGGACATTTCAGCAATTTAACTTGGATGTTATCAGGGCATGGGTAGCTGTGGCAGTGTGGCAAGGTCATGTTTGTCCAGAAGAGGTCATGACTAGTATACCAACTGAACTTGGTGGAAGGTGCTTTGAAGCACAGATGCTACTTGGGAATCTGTCAGCAAAGCTGCATTTAACATCATCCCCAAGCTATGACTACGGTCCTTAAGGAGGAGTGCAACCTCATTCAGAACAACCATGTCCAAATACCATCTCCAAATCCAGTTATTATCTAACAACAGAACCTCCATCAAGTCTTGATTGAGCTTTAATTAATGCAGCTCATTACTGACTCCAGGCACATGGTATCCACTGTCATATCTAAATGAAATGAAAAGGATGAATAGAACTGAGTATCACCTGCATACTGATGGCTACTCACTCCAAAACTCCAGAGCACCTTTCACAGTGTTTTCATGTAGATGTTAACTAGCAAAGGGCACAAGATGGAAACCTTGCAGTATGCCACAGCATAAATGCTAAGCAGAAGTGCTCCAGCACAACTTTCAGGAATCAACCCATCACATGGAAGTGGAACCACCAGAGCAAGATGCAACTCCCATCTTAGATAGTCTAGAAGGATATCATGGTTGCTGGAACTGAAAGCTGCTGAGAGGTCCAGGAGAATTCTATAGAGTCACACTCCCTCTGCCTTTCTCCCAGGAAAGGTCATCAGCCAGGCAACCAAGGCAATATCACTTCCAAAATTAGGCCAGGAGCCAGAGTGAAATGGGAGCTAATCAGTGTCATCCAGGAATGTTTGGAGTTGGGCAACCACTGCCCTCCATGTATTCAGGAGTGAGCTCACTTACTCAAAGAGGCATTTACTACCTCCCAGTCTCTCTCCTTCAGCTAGATATTATTAGCCAAGATTGACAAGGGCTGAGCATATAGGGGTGGTAGTTGCAAGTCCTCTGTCTGCATCATCAAGCTACAGTAACTAAAATTCATCCAAAGAAAAATTGTGTGCAACAAATAAATAACAACTGAATGTTTACTGTACACATCGCAAAAAAATAAAACTTAAAAATGATGACCCAAAAAGATCCATGGAAAGGAATCCTGACAACAAGCTTTCTTTTTGATCTAGCCATTCCATCACTAATCTTCCTGTAACTCTAGATAGTGAGACAGACAAAAGCTGTTATGCTTTTGGCCTCTGAAAATTACTATTTATTGGGGCTGGGAAGAAATCCTAATTGGATAGATCATTAACTGCAGTCAGATCAAAATGTACACTGCATATTGGATTTCAGTAGTAAATGTTGATGTGAAAGTGTTCAGTTCTAATGACATAGAAGTGAATTATCCATGCACACCTCTCAATTTAAGATGTTTTAAAATGATTACCCAATGGAGCAACTGTGGGAACAGATAGAGATGCCATTTGGAAAAGGGTGGTCATCTTTTACTGTGTGGTTGGGAAATGTTGCCTTAACTTCCTTCTACATAAGGTTAGCAACCCGCCTATTGGGGCTGACTATCCCAGTTCTTGCTCTTAGGTTACAAATGGTGTGCACTTACTTGTGAATCTGACAGGCAGGACCCAGGTCCATGCCCCTTGATTTTGAGTGTGATGAGGGATAGGTCCCTTACAAGTCTCTACCTCTTAGGGGGATTGCAGAGGATGTAGAGTTTGCAGCCAGACCAAGGATCATTCCCCTAAGAAGGCAGTAGTTTTCAGTGTGTTTCAGGAAACTCTTGGAAACTTTTGCAGGGGTTTATTAATGAAAAGATTGGTAATTTCCCAGACAAATTTCCCTGAAAGACAGCTTGGCCACCATAGCTATCTTCTCCTGCAGTGTGCAAGCGCTGAGGAATGTTGGGTGTAGTCTAAGGTCAAACTACATATTGTGTTGCATATGTAGCATACAGCTTGGCAGTTATAGTAAAATAAAATAATAATAATAATAATAATAATAATAATAATAATATCACCACCTGCCAGTGGCACCAATGGTGTACTCTCACTTTGTGCAGGAGAAGAGTGAGGCCTATTACCAACACAACACTCCATGCATACTGGCAGTACAGTAGCATGTGTTCCAGAACCCTCTGCTATGCACAGGTGTTTCATGTCAGATGAGTTCAGGTAGAAAGAGTTCCCTAAAGATAGAAGGCTTGAAAAAATGATTGCTCTAGCAAGCCCAGTCTAAGCATTGTCAACATGGTGGGATGCTATGGCCTCTGCATCCAAGACCTGGCTCAACATCCCACTTCATTGTGCACTGATAATTGCTTCATAATTATCAGTAAGAAACGGTTGTGCCATCCACATCTGTGTGTTGTGCGGAAAAATGCTGACTCAGAAATGCCCCCTAGTATCAGGCGATTCTGTTATCACAGACAGACCTCCCACATAACACACTCACTGGTTTACCAGATAAGGGGCTATGGATACACCTGAGTAACAGCACAATTCTATGTCTACTCAGAAGTAGGACCTCATTGAGTTCAAGGAGATTTACTCACAGGTAAGTGTGTGTATAGGACTGCAGCATAAGGGCGCAATCCTATGCATGTTTAGAGAGGAAAAAGTTCTACAACTCCCAGCATTCCCCAACCTACTGAGTCTACAGTCATGCTGCTTACACACACACACACACACTTTACAGGCTGGAACTTCTGGCAGGACAAAGCAAACTGATAGGACAGCTTCTGGCAAAGCACAGCAAAAATATGTAGCAGCAAGCAAAGGACAAGGCTCCTGGAATGGCATGAAGTAGCAGGGAAAACATCTTAGGGCTCTGACCCCATATACATACTTACCTGAAAGTGAGTTTCACTGAATTCAGTGGGACTTACTTCTGAGTAGACATGCACAGCAATGAACTGTTGGCATAACTTCTCCTGTGGAATATGTCAAGCTGTAAAGGAACGTGCAGGGCCTTAAAGTAAAAGAAATAATAATACCCATGAATGTTAGGGCCAGTAAAAAGATCTTGGATAGTCACAGAGGAGAGAGCTCACTGAAGAAGCCAACTTCCATGTGCAGCAGCAGTGAAAAGAACAAATGTGACCATTAGTTATACATTTGAGCTTTCCTAATAATTCCTTAGTTTCCTGAAATGCAAACTCAGAGTTCAGAATTATTAAGAAAGCAATAGAAAATGAAACAGCAAGTATCGTTGCTGCGGCTTGGGGAAGGCTGACATATATAAATCTATAATGCGACCACATTTGGAATAAATACTGTACTGTGTACCAATTCTGGTAAACCCATCTCAAGGGATAGTCTAGAGTTGCAAAAGCTATGGAAAAGGGCAAATAAAATGATCAAGGAGTTGGATTTCCTTCCCTATGAGGAAAAACCAACGCATAGGGGGATTTTTAGTTTAGGAAGAAATATATTACTGCTGGGGCAGGCAGGATGGAGGCTAGAACCAGGAGTGGTATGGAGGGAGTTGATAAGAGATTCCCCCACCCCACACGCATAATGCTAGAATCCAGGGGGACTCAGTGAACTGACAGTAGTTCCAGAACAGATTAAATATAAAGTACTTCTTTACACAATGCCCAATTGACTTAAAGAATGCACTACCTCAAGCTGTGGTTTCATAGATTTCATAGATCATAGAGTTGGAAGGAGCCTACAAGGCTATCGAGTCCAACCCCCTGCAGGAAACTAGAGGAGGGGTCTCCCATCCAAGTAATAACCAGGCCTGACCCTGCTTAGCTTTCCACACTCAGACAAGCTGAGCCAGCGTAAAAATAAATTCCAGAATATAATCCATCATTCCCCAGCCTGGAGCCCTGCAGACATTTTGGATGTGGTCGCTGGAGATAATGGGACTTGTAGTCCAAAACATGTGGAGGGCACCAGGTTCAGGAAGGCTGGCATAATCTATCAGTTGCTATGAGCTAGGATAGCTAAATGGATCCTCCATGTACAGAGGAAGTATATCTCAGATGCTGGGAACAGGCAACAGGGCAGAGCCATCACATTAATGCCCTATGTTTCAAACGCCGCCTGAAAACGCACTTGTTCACCAAGGCCTCCTCTGGCTTGTAAATAACTGCAATTGATCATATGCTGTTCCATCTCAAGGCTTTTTGTATTAGAGCAAAAGTCCATGTAGTGTAAAATAGTATATTTTAAATATATTTGTTTTCTTGTTGTAGTTGAATTGTTTTAATAGTGTTTTAATATTGTATTTAAATGTGATTTTTAATATTAGCATGTGAACTGCTTGGAGATTTTTTTTAAAATTAAGCGGTATAGAAATATTAATTAATTAATTAATTAATAATACTTGTGAGCTTCTCAGAGGCATTTGGCTTACTGCTTTTGGAAAGAGAGTGCTGGACTAGGTGGACTTTTGCTCTAATCCAGCAGGGCAATTTTTATAGGAACGACCAAACAAGATGAGATGTTAAAGATGTCACTTGCTTGGCCCACGCTGGCTCAGCTTGTCTGAATGTGGAAAGCTAAGCAGGGTCAGGCCTGGTTATGACTTGGATGAACTCTATAAAAGAAAAAAAAGAAAAGAATGCCAAGTGCAGGGAAGCCCAATTTTCATTGGTACCTTGGGTGCAAGGGAAGGGGAGGTCTAACACTTTTCTCCCCCACTGTGGCCTCAGCACTGCTGGATGAGGATGATAGTGGGTGCCATCCAATACATCTGAAAGGCACCAGGTTGGGGAAGGCCATGCATGCTTCCAGGCAGTAAAACTTTCAGGATAAATATAAATGTATGAAAGCCTTTGGATGCCAAAGATATTTTGTTGACACACCTTAGAACTGTGAAAGGCTTGTGGGGGGAAAGGGGATTACAGCTTTTCCTCTTTCTTGTTTTACATTGCCTGGCTTCAGGCTTCACTTCCTTTGATTACAAACACTTAATAATCCTACCTCGAAAGCTCCGATGTAATTACGAAAGTTAAGAGTACCCTCCAAATGAGATAAAATGTTATGATGAATATTTGCTCTTTACTCTCTGTGGGAAGGAATGTTGGAGGTTTAACAAAAAGGGTGCCGGCTGCCTATTACTCATTATATTCACACACACAGAGAGAAGCACGCGCACACACACACACACACAGATTACCTGGTGTTCTGGCTTTTGTAGTCATGTCTAAATTTTTTGTTTCTGGACTTGCTCTAAAAGCTCGGTCTCATTTTGCCAGAAGCAAAATACTGCTAAGTGTTGCACCATTTTGCTTAAAAAGAAATCCCCCACCCCAAATTTCCAGCTTGATTCTTTTAAGGACAAAACCTCCCCTACTGCTTTTTTCCTAACCTATTTTGCAAGAATTTGACATGATCATGAATAAATGCCAAAAATGCCTTAATGAAGAAAAGAGAGCTAATGGCCACACATCTTGCACCCCCTCCCCCACAAATGTATACAGACATGCTGACAAGCATACACACGACCTGAAAATGTCCATCTTTCTCCCAAGCCTGGCAACTGAGAGGGGAAGGATATTTTTTGTATTATAGAGGAGGAATCAGGCTAGGTGTTTCTAGATGAGGCTCATATCCAGCCATTACCCTGCCTCATTCACAGAACCCAGACTTCCACTCGTAACCCTCCCATGTTTTCTCAGCTTCTTCCATCTTTTTTTCTTACTGCAGAAAGTCCATTAAAGGGGGGGGGGACACATGGAATAGCTGCACAAGGCTTTCTAATTGTTACTATTCAGAGCCCTCTGTCTGGAAGCATCCCAGGAAATAGTGTTATGAATTTCCTATCAGGTTTCTGGGAGTAGGGCTATCAGTGCGGGTTGTCCTGAGGCAATATCTGGCCAGAGTCTTAGGACTTGACAAGAGTGTTGAGAGCACATGCTGTTCCAGTGATGTGCCTCCATGGGAGGTAAGAAGGCTAAGCAAAGGCCAGAAGAAATGGCTCAGCCAGTTCCCCTCTCTAGCCAGGGGGAAGGGGCAAAATGTATGTGGGTAAAAAGAACAATAGACTGCCGTTTGAGCCAGAGCCAAGGGCTGGGAAAGGCACAGATCGCCTAAGTTTGGGACTCCATAAGCTAACAGTGTGACGTAGTGGTTAGGGTGTTGGACTGGGACTCGGGAGATCTGGGTTCTAGTCCCCGCTCGGCCATGAAACTCACTGGGTGACTTTGGGCCAGTCACTGCCTCTCAGCCTAACTGTGGAGAAAGCCAACCTAAAACCCCTTTCTGACACACACACACTCACCAAGGAGGGGGGAAGGAGACCCAGGGGGCAGAGACAGCCAGTCTCCACAGAGACCAACCGGGACAAAATGCATAGAATCACCCCAGGGGGGAAGGCAGGAAGCATCCCCAGGTTCGTCAATGCTCTCGTATATCAGCCCCATCTACATAAGACTTGAATACCTTGCCAGAGCAGACATTTCGGCACCCATAAGAAAGGGCCATTCAACACCACAGGATGGGACCATTAAGCAGGTGGCTTCAAGGGGACCCCACCCACCTGAGGAGGGTGGCAACCCACCTGATTGGCCGCCCACCTGAGGAGGGTGGCAACCCACCTGATTGGCCACCCACCTGAGGAGGGTGGCAACCCACCTGATTGGCCACCACCTGAGGAGGGTGGCAACCCACCTGATTGGCCACCCACCTGATTGCAGAGGGAGGGGCTACCTGAAACCCAAGGTATAAAACACCCTGCGCAAGGGAACTGAGTTGTTGGACCTGATCAGCAGTCTTGCCCCATGCTTGGGGTAAGGGAATGAAGGGATCGGCAACCCCGGGTAGCAGCACCCGGCGTGCTCCAGCTAGCTGAAATCACTGGCCGCTTGGGTTGACTGGACCCCCGGGAAACTAAGCTGAAATCACTGGCCGCTTGGGTTGACCGGACCCCCGGGCAACCAAGCTGAAATCACTCACTAGCCGCTTGGGTAGACCGGACCTCCGCCGGGAACCCAGCTAGCCGCTTGGGTAGACCGGACCTCCGCCGGGAACCCAGCTAGCAGCATGCGGTTGACCGGGCCTCTGCTGGAGCCCGAGCTGAACTAACTAGCTGAGAGCCCTGAAATCACGGTGTCCTTGAGACTTCTTGCTTGCTACTTTGTGCTGTACTGATAAGCTGTATTGCTGGCGTGTGTCTGGGTTTGTGAAGGTAATTTTGTAAATAAACTTGTTTTATAAAAGATACTTTTGTGGCTATAAGTTATCCCTTTGTTCTAGGCTAAGGGTGATAGTCGCTGGGGGGCCTCGGAGAAGGCCCGCCCCCAGGACTCGCTACCCCCTTAGTATTGAACCCGCGCAGAAGACCAGGTTGGCGGTCTTCCACTCTAACCTACCTCACAGGATTGTTGTGAGGATAAAATGGAGAGGAGGAGGAGGATAATATCGTGTAAGCCGCCTTGGGTTCCTTGCAGGAAAAAAGGTGGGATATAAATATAATAAATAAATAAACAGCGTTTTGGGGTGCTGGCTATCTCCCTGGAGACCTGATGCGAGAGCAGCGGATGTTGTCTGCTTGCTGGAGCAGTTATGCTATGCATCCACCTATTCTCAACCTGTACGTACTTGTAAATAAATGCAAGTATTACAAAACATGGATATACCTCTAGTGACCTCTGTTCAAAGGAAACCAGAGTATGTGCTGCACCCCTAGAACCTCTCACTGCTCAGAGAAGTGTGGAGAACAATATTGTAAACAGTGGAAGATGTTGCCTTTACTCCCCCCAGCCCCAATCAGCTTTTGAATGAGGCTTGGAAGGATGCTAAGTGCCTGAGAGGCAGAAGATTGGCTTTTTCTGACAGTCCACGGTTCTACGGAGAGGAGAGAATTGCAGAAATGAAAACAATGCAGAGGCCCCTCTCGCTCTCCCCTTCCCCCACCCTTTCCTATTTCGCCTTTCCCGCCTTGCTCCTGTTTGTTTTGCTTTCTCTCTTTCTGAATGAATCTCTCTCTCCCTCCCTCCCTTTCCGCCCCCTGATCAGGCCCCAACGCTGGTGCCTCTTTCTTGAAACTCTGCTGCATGCCAGTTAGAGGCCAGCGTGGGGATGAGAAGTTGGGAGGGGGCAGAGGGAGCTTTCCTGCAAATCACATGATTACCGAGCTTATATAAATCACAGCTTGTTTTTCTCAATTTGCAGGGGATTTAAAGGCACAGAGTTCCCTTTTAAAAAATGTGAGTACCCTTCTTGGGCCTTTTCAGACTAGAGACCCGATTTGACGTACCACAAAGGTGCCGATTTTTTAAGATCGTTTTTAAAAAAAAAAAAATAAAGAAAGAAAGAAAGAAAAGAAAAGAAAGAAAAGAAAAATCAGTAGAGAGCATTTTCTGATGCTATCTTTTGCTGGGTAGAGGTAAAGCAATCCTATTGTATCAACATTTTACTGTACTTTTCACCCCACAATGCATTATAATCACTGCACTTGCAAAGGCAGCTGTATGTGCTGTTCTGGTTTACAGGGTGATGCACTTGCTACACAGAAAGCTTAACAGTGTGTCTACATTGTCATCTAAACATGGCTGCCAGTATGGTTGAACAAAGGGATATTCTCCTATAGCAAGCATTTTGCACAGATTTAAGCCCTTAGGCAAATTCTATACTGCTCTTAACTATGAAATGCAAGAACATCCATGCAAGGAAAAGGTGAAAGTTCACACACACACACACACACACACACCCATTTTTTCTAAACATTCTTTGGGCAGTTTTTTACACTTTTTTTTTTCATGAATTGAACAACAAATAGAATGCTTCCTGGATGCAATCCCCATCAACCCATTATTTTGAGTTGTATTCTCTCTCCCCCTCCCCATCTCCCAACCAGTGTTGGCATTATCCGTTCTATTATCATTCTTGCAAGGAAACTCTTATGTCATGAGAATTTAAAAAATCAGTATCTGGGGTTGCCGACTATTTTCTTCTTACCAACCCCTGTTCCTATGCTATTAACAGCAGCTTTTATCCTTATACATTAGCAGGTGTTTGTCTTCATGCTATGAAAAGCATCACCAGCTAATTTCTGCAGATCAAACTGCTGTTACAGATACAGGAACAAGCCACACCAGTTTTTTCAGGTCAGTTGGCAACCCAAAGGTTCATCATGCATTACAAACTATGCAGAATAAGCCCCATAAATGGATTTAATAAAACAAGATAGCGTGAAGAGGCCATTAACTCTTCCAGAAGAAATGAAGGGCAGGATCATACATGCATTTTCATCACTTGATGACTGCAGCATCAAGTGATGACTTCCATGTGTCAATGGGCCATCACAGATACACCACAGACAGAAGTATAATTTCACCCCACCTCATTTCACAGACAATGATTCTAATAAGAGACAATGCTTACATTCAGCTGCCAGTGACTGAATGTAAAGCAATCTAGTGATGTTCATGCATGTGGGAACCAGCCCTTGGGTGTTTGGCTACACTGCAGCCTACTTTGAAGGACTTACAGCACCTTTTATATTTGACCACCTACTTTTAAAACAAATTACAAAGAGATCCTGTGTTTACACAGCAATGGGTAAACTTGCGCCAAAACGACTGGCTCCACTGCTGTGGTTTTCTTCCCCAATGCTGCTGGCAGAGGTTTTGTTTGCCTGCCACCCTCACAGATGGAAAATGGTCATGATTGGTACATTATCACCTTACTTGCCAGGGGGAACATAGAAAATCTAAGAGAGGGCACAAGGACAGACCAGCTTCATGAATACATATAAACTAATGAAGACGGAGTCTAAGGTTAACCTAGATATCTATCCTGGAAAAATGGACCTTAAGTGGTACATTTTGGCCTGCACAATGACAACATGCAGTGGTACAGACATCAATGCTCAGATGGTTTCATTAGAGACACAGCTTGTAAAATCAAATAAAGTTCAGCACTGAATTTACATACCATAGGCAAGCCCAGAAGAACTGATCCAGAATTGGCTCAGCTCTTAAGGGATGCAATCCTATATGCATTTACCTGGGAGTAAGTCTCATAGAAGTCAATGGGACTTATGTTTGAGTAAATGTGCATAGGATTGCACTGAAAGTTGTTAATTTGGGAAAGTGAAGCCCAGCTTGCATAAAAATTAAAAGCATATGTCAAGTAGAAACTAGAAATCCAAGTAATTATGCCACAAGAAGCATTGGTAATTAAAAAAAACAACAACCAAAAACAGGCCTGTGGCTTATGCTGGCTCAGCTTGTCTGAGCGTGGAAAGCTAAGCAGGGTCAGGCCTGGTTATTACTTGGATGGGAGACCCCTCCTCTAGTTTCCTGCATTGAGCAGGGGGTTGGACTCGATAGCCTTGTAGGCTCCTTCCAACTCTGTGATCTATGAAATCTATGAAAACTTGTGTATGTGTATATGTGTGCGTTCATTCTGGTACTGTTCCATATTTTCTCTTCTCATAATCAGTGATATAGTGGAGCCAGGGCTCACAGGGTCTCGGAGCCAGGACTTCTTGATTAGGAGGAACAATAATCTGCCACCGCACCCTCAGAATCCCCCTTTCCCTCTAAGTTTAGCTGCTATCCTCAAAGTAGCTGGGGGTGGGGGGTGGGTTTAGAATGGATTTTCCCAACAACAATATATTGTCGTAACTATCCCTATTGTAATGTGACATATTTTGGGGTGACTTGGGTCTTGACTGGGCAATTAAAACTGTAGCTTTACAAAAGACCTGCTCCTGGTGGAGAGGAAAATTGCTGGAACTGGTTTGTTGACTTTTAGATAAAATGTTTCTCCCTGTTGCTGGGAAAAGAAACTCCTGGAAAATTTTGAATTGGCGTGTATGTGTACACCCAGATATGTGAATCAACAGAGCTACCTTCATTTTTGGGACTCTCCTTGGGGGCATGGCTATGGGAACTGTTATGATGAGCACCTGCACTTTAAAATTTACCTCTATGCTACTGCTCATAATCTAAAGGACCACCTGTTTCCATGTGAACCTGTGCAATTCTTAAGATCTCCTTCAGAGGTCCTTCTTAGGTACCCTGGCCGTCCGAGGTTAGGTGGATAGCAACTGGAGATAGGACATCTTCTGTGATGCATGTTCCACAACTGGAGCACCACTCTAGATGTGTTTGCTTGCACCTCTTTTGTTGAATTTTAGAAGCTAGGTTAAAATGGTTTAATTTGTCTGGGTTTTCAATAATTTTATTTATTTATCTATTTTCTTACTTACTGTAATTTAAACCACCCAGTAACTGAAGTTCTCTGGGTCGTGTACAATACAATAAACAGCAATGTTGATTTTTATTACTCCTGTTAGAATTTTTTTATGCTTTTAGGTTGTTTGTTCAACCATATTATTTAATTTTCTAATGATTCAAGGATTTCTAATGATTTAATGATGTGTCATTATTTTTATTTTTTAACTGGAAGCTGCCTTGTGAATTTCTGAAAATGTAAAGGTGGGATATATGTATGTGTGTGTGTAAATAATCCATATACTGTGTTTTTGTTTCCATTGTATACATACATGCTCCTTTGATATTTGATATTTTCTTCAGAAGAAATGGTCTGAAGGATGTGGCTATGATCACATGACAAACACATGCATTTAATTAATTAACCTTAACTGAGCACAGTATGCCCTACAGATATGTGATTATGGGCTTGATATGAGCAGAAAAAGATATGGTGGAGGAGCCAAGAATATATATATTTAAAGTCTTTCCTTGTAGATCAGCCCTTTTCACAATGCAGCAAGGCAGAGAAAGATTTGGCAAGCTCCAGCCCAAGATTAGAACAGGCCTCTTTGCATGATTAGGCCCAGGAGGACACAAACTTAGAATAATGACTAAAATGTGTGACCTAACCCATGCCAAAGCCAGGTCAAACCAGAGGAAAAAAGCCAGCAACACGCGGAGGAGAAAAACGGGAAGCTTGATTATTCACTAGGCTAGACTAGAGGTTCATATATAGAACCAGCAAAGCATGGAAGATCTGGGATGAAGGAGGCTGAGCAGGTATCAAAAGAACAGCATGCAGCTAGTTGTAGTAGATGGGAAACCTGGGTCTTTGGAATAAGAGTCAGGATGCAAAATGCGCTTTAAAAAGTAGAATGTAATGTTCAGGTTCAGTGCCACCTCCAGGTTTTTGAGGGCCCTTGGGCAAGACACCCCAGTGCCCCCCACTGAGTCTATCTTCTCACCTTACGCTGGCTCAGCTTGTCTGAGCATGGAAAGCTAAGCAGGGTCAAGCCTGGTTATGGATGGGAGACCCCTCCTCTAGTTTCCTGCATTGAGCAGGGGGTTGGACTCGATAGCCTTGTAGGCTCCTTCCAACTCTATGATCTATGAAATCTATGAAACCACCATTGTCACTAACTACTGCTCCTCCTCCTCCTCCTCCTCCTCCTCCTCCTCCTCATCATCATCATCATCGCTACCGTGTGCTTGCTTGAAAGGCAGAGAGCAAGTAAACGGTGGCATCTACTGCTCCTCCCAATGAAACAAATTGGATATGAGCTATTGCTCCTCCTCCTTACTACCACTGCTGTCTGGGCCAGAGCAAGAAGCAGGTGAACAAGCAGCTTGCAGTGGTGGAGCAACTCCAGGGGGCTCTTGTCAGTGGTCCCCTGCTGGGGTGTGGGCCCTGGACAGGTGCCTGCCAAGCCTGCCTTTGACACTGGCCCTGTTCAGGTTCTACACCTGTATACAGCAACAACAGGACTCCTATTCTTCCTTCCAGACTTCCTCCTGACTTTCCAGTCTAATGTATGTCCTGTGATGGGCTAGCCTGTGAGGAACCCAGGGTGATACCAGGGATGGGGACTCGGACTCGAGGACTCGACTCGTGAGTCGGACTGAGTCCCCCCTCTGACTCGACTCGGACTTGAGTCCCAATATTTTTAATGGGACTCGAGACTCGACTCGGGACTCGAGGCCAAGGACTCGTCAACATCCCTGGGCTGTGCCAGAAGGAGTGGAGGAGAGCGCGATCACCGGTGAAGAGCGCATGGAAGCGAGGCGTGCCGCTGCTCGGCCACTATGGACAGCTATCAGGAGCGCAGCCCCAACGATGTGTTGAGATTTATTTTGATTGATGTGTTGTTGTGGGGGGTTAGGGTCAGACATTTTGGTTTTGGCTGCCTCTGCCTGCATGCTTTGGGGTTCCCAACCTCCTCTGCCTGCCTGGTCTCTTCTTAACCAGTTCCACAGTTTGAATTGTCCAAGACAAAGGCCTCTGCCTGCCTGCTTTGGGGTTCCCTGCCTCCTCTGCCTGCCTGGTTATTTTGGGTTTGTCTGCCTGGTCTGTTCTTGCCAAAATCAGTTGCAGAGTTTTGAAATAAAAAGGCACACTTGTGCCTAGAATTTATTTAAGCCACACATCTGAAGTAGCCTTATTTTGTTGGGGGGAAACCCCATTGATTTTAATAGGGACTCGTGGAGTCAGTTTTGGGAGTGACTCAGGACTCGTGACTCGTGAGTCACCATTTTGGGCCAAGGACTCGGACTCGGACTTGAGACTCGAGTCCAAAGACTCGTGACTCGACTCGTGACTCGAGCCCAAGGACTCTTCAACATCCCTGGGTGATACTGAAATGGTGAAATACTGGCTTGGATCAAGGAATGGAGTTGCCACAAACATCACATTGTGGTGAAGTAGAAATCCAGGCTGAAGGGTTTTGGCTGTCATGGGACAGAAGCCAGAAGGAGAGCAGGGGTGCCTCCAGATAAGACTTTTATGGCAGCATCACCTTGCCTCATTCACAGAATTTTACGGGGGTGGTAGTGGTGCTTCCAGATGGCATCATCTTCCACTCGTAGCCCTCCTGTGATTTGCCACTGATCATTCCGTCTTTTTAGCTGCCACGGAAAATCTGTTAAGCAAGAAAAGACCAAATAACTGCATAATTTGTTTGTTTGTATTGTTTTTAAATCTCCCATCTGGCCGGTCACCTGGCCACCCTGGGTGATGTACAACAGAATAAAACACCATTAAAACATCATTAAAACAAACACAATTAAAACAATATAAAAGTTTTTTTTAAAAAAATCCTAACCCACCCCATATTCCTGCCTGAAAAACCATGTTTTTAAAGCACGGTGGAAGCTCATCAAGGAGGGGGCATGGCGAAGGTCACTGGGGAGGGAGTTCCATAACTTGGGGGCCGCCACAGAAAAGGCCCTCTTCCTAGTCCCCACCAGCCTGGCTGCTCTGGCTGATGGGACAAGGAGAAGGCCATTCATGGCAGATCTTGTTGAGCGGCATACTTAATGTTGCTGGAGGCACTCCTTGAGATAGACTGGACCAGAGCCGTATAGGGTTTTAAAGGTCAAAACCAACACCTTGAATTCGGCCCAGCAAGCAACTGGAAGCCAGTGTAACTCCTTGAGCACTGGAGTGATGTGATCTTGCTGGCAGCTGCCTTTAACCAGGCGAGCCGCCGCATTCTGTACCAGCTGTAGCTTCCGAACCATCTTCCAGGGTAACCCCACATACAGCGCATTACAGTAGTCTAGGCGAGAGGAGACCAAGGTGTGAACCACTGATGGGACCAGATGATTAGGAAGGTAGGGGCGCAGCTGCCGTATCAGAATCAGATGGAGTTGGTACAGTGCTGCCCGGCTCACAGCTGACACTTGAGCCTCCATGGACAGCTGGGAGTCTAGAATGACTCCCAAGCTGTGGACCTGGTCCTTCAGGGGTAGATGTACCCCATTCAGCACCAGGTCAACATCCCCTAACCTCCCTTTGTCTCCCACCAGAAGTACCTCGGTCTTATTGGGGTTCAGCCTCAGCATGTTCCTTCCCATCCAGCCACCTACTGGCTCCAGGCACTTGGACAGGGTCTCAATGGCCAACCTTGGTGAGGACTTGAAAGAGAGGTAGAGCTTCTGATTGTTAGCACTAGGAGCCCTCTGTCTGGAAGCACCCCAGAAAAGAGGTATCTGTCTCCAAAGAAGTAGCAGTAAGGAATGAATAAAAGCAGGAGGAAAATACTGTGGACATGTCTGATCTACAATAGTCCCATGAAGATGATCAAAGTAAACTGAGTAGGAAAAGAAGCCATTACCTATCAGTCACTGCAAAACTCAGTTCTCCTGGTAATTATATTGACCTAATATAGTCTTCTCCAACCTGATGCCCTCCATATGTGCTGGACTACAGGAAAGCAAGAGTCAAGGATGCCCAAACTCCTTCCAGTCTTTCCTTTTTTGCTTTCATTCAAAGGGCCAATAAAGATTAAATTGTAGCATTTTCTAGAACCACTGTAGGACATTTCAATTTTGGAAAGCATTTAATGGTCAGAGGATCAGGTTCTTTTGATGTCATATATTGTAATGAAGTGCTTTTATTACTTTTATTACTTACTAGGCACAATCAAAGCAATGATAATAACTACTTTGATATTTTATTGGTTTAAAGGGGAGAGTTAAAGATCTGCTTAAATCTCTCCCATAGAAATGAACTGGATCTAAAAGTGCTTAACTTTGACTAAGTATCCCCATTGTGTTTATGTTTGAACTTATCCTGAGCCATCTGGGATAAAGATTATTAAATTAAATTAATGGTTAATGAATTATTTTTGCCATCACAATATACAATTCTAATAATTAGGCAAAACTGTAATGCACGAAAGGAATATTTCAAAGCTCATTAACAGGGGGGAAATACACAGTTGCATAATCACCTGTGATGTATCTCCTCAGAAACAACAAAATGTTTTGAGCCAATTATCTCTGTTTCAGCTTCACAGTGATAGCAGTCAGTCTGTGCTATTTAAACTTTTTAGGTTCATGATACAGGGTGTGGTTGGCATAGAATGACAAAACTCATATTTGCTGCTATTCACTCTGAGCCTGATGATATGGCAGGCCATATATCTAAGTTTTCAATATAAAACTGTGTTAAGTGCAAGAAGTAATGAGACTGTAGTGAGCATTCAGGACTGTGGGAAAAAGTGGAGATGTCTCTGACCTAGTGCAGATGTAACGTCCCCAATCTCTTAGCCATTGCATTATGACTGCACTGGGCTTGTGTAGGACACTCCTAAACAGAGCTGGACAAAACACGTGAGTAGCAGCAGAGTGGCTGGATCATGCCCTTTTCATAGGCAAAATGTTCAGAGAGTTAAATCATGTGCTTAATTCTCTCATTAAAATCAATGGGACTTAAATGTGCTGAACTTTGGCTGATTCATGCTCTTGAGATGGCAATTTGTTTTAATATGTGTGTGTTTCCCCCACTGATTGCTTTGTGCTTGTATTGTAATTTCAGTTGTACCATCTAGGGGTACTGGTGAAAAGCATTTGTTTGCAGTCCCTTGGAGAAGATGGTGCTTTGCTTGCACCCTGCTGACTGAAAGAGAAAGCTCTTTGTTTGCACCCCTGCTGTGGAGACAGCACTCCCTTTGCACTGTGCTAAGTGGTTGGAGGTAAGGGGGGCGGGGACATGCATGCCTGGATTTAATCACAGTGATAGCAGCCAAATTTTCCTAGTAAATTCATGGTTTGAAGAAAACTATTTCTACTTTTGCAGGATGGGACTGAACCCTGGCTTGACGTGTATGCAACCAGCCTATGCCCTTTACTTATCTATTAGCAAAATTTCCAAACACTGGTCCCAAATATATTGCATATGAAAAAGGTATTGCATATGTGTAAGCAAGGGAGCAATAGAATAATGACTGTGATTTCCTCCAGGCCTGTGGCTCACGCTGGCTCAGCTTGTCTGAGCGTGGAAAGCTAAGCAGGGTCAGGCCTGGTTATTACTTGGATGGGAGACCCCTCCTCTAGTTTCCTGCACTGAGCAGGGGGTTGGACTCAATAGCCTTGTAGGCCCCTTCCAACTCTATGATCCTATGAATCCCACATGCCCTCAGTTTAGCGTACCTGCCATGTGGCTTGCAGAATTAATGCATCCAATCTGATCACACCTTTTTTTTTTAAAGGAGTCCCCCTTTAAAAAACATCATTATCTTATTTTTCACTGTTTGAAGAGCAATTTTCTTGCTTCTAATTTCAGGATACTTGACATCAAGATTTACCACATAGTAATTGTTTAGAAGCAAAACACTACGCTGAGGCTGGGCTGTTGGACTGAGTGGAGAACTACCAGGGCCAGTGCAGCAGCAACCTAGAAGCTCCTGGCATTGCTTTTGTATTCGGCAGAGGGCAGCACTGCTAATCAGCAAGCTACAAACAAGACTGGGGAACTATATGAGCCCTTCCACTTTACTACAACCCCAGTGACTGTTCAGTTTTCTTTTCTTTTTCATCAGTCTATACTTGATATTCTACCAGTCAACAAGTGGTTTTTAAAGTAGCCCAAACCCAGTGAAATACATTTTAAAAAATCAATAAAACAGATCAGATATTAAAACAGTACTGTTATACGCAGATACAAACACACACACACACAACAACAACAACAGGGAAGCTGTGACAGCAATAAGACCAGTCAAACGCCTTCCTAAATGAGGACATTTTTGAACTGCTTCCTAAATTCACTCAATAAACTGGCCATACAAATAGGTTGTATCCAGCTTCTTCATTGCACCCATTCTGGGACGTCAGTGTCCTCTCCTGCAGCCCCACACATACCCTCCTAATCTCCTCTGGAGGGTCCCCTAACCCTCTGGAGCATAGCTGGAAGGCCACATGGGTGGGTGCAGCCAGGAAGAGAGAACACGGAAGCCCCATTTCGCAGGCGCAACAAGGAAGCTGCATCTAACCCAAACATGTTTAGACAAGGAGTTCAACAGGGATGGTGCCATCTAGGGCCAGCCCTACCATTGGGCAGAACTCAGGTGGCAGATTTTGAAGGACCATTAAAGGACAGTGAATTTCTGAATTTAGATGATGATGAAGAAGAAGAAGAAGAAGAAGAAGAAGAAGAAGAAGAAGAAGAAGAAGAAGAAGAAGAAGAAGAAGAAGGAGGGTGGGGGCACTTTGGATTTTCTGCCTCAGACACCGAAATGTCTTGAGCAGTCTATGGCACCACCTCAAGAAAGGTCCTGCTCCTCACCTTCACAAGCCTTAGCCCCGAAGGCAAAATTCAATTAGCCATTCCCTCTCATATCTGATTTTTTTTTAAATGGAGACTATGTTTTTTCTCAAGGGCAGGGGGAGATTTCTGGATTCCACTGCAATATTAATAGTAAGTATTATCTACCTAAGATGTTTTTCTCATCGTCACATTTCCATGCCCGTTTTATATTTTACTCCAATCATGCTGTACACTCTCTCTCTCTCTCTCTCTCTCTCTCTCTCTCTCTCTCTCTCTCTCTCTCTCTCTCTCTCTCATAATAAAGCAGCAGAGCAGTGTGTAATTAAATATGACAGCAAGGTTTACAACCTTTTCTCAAACATTCCTAGCTCCACTTAGTCTACTTTATTATTATTTTTTGTTTCACAGATTTCCGAGAACAATAGGCTTGTCAGTGAATTGTGAACATTCAGAGAGCAATGTAATTTAGGAAGCCTTGCCTCCATCTCTTCCTTTGTGACACCTCCATTCTTCCCATTCCCATTTTCATTCTGGATGCTGCCTGCTTTAGCAAATTAATTGTTCTAATAGGAAAAAAAAGTGCACAGGTCACCATTTGGAGCCTATTGTGTTTCTCCCCCCCCCCCCTAGTTCCAGATGTCTTCAGCATTAGATCTGGATATTGTGCCTCATGTAGGAGAGCCTCCGTGCCACAACTTCATGGGAGATTAACATATGAGCCAGGGCATCCACACATTTCTTCCATCTCCAGGAGGCTCTGCTCACACAATGTCTCTCCCTTCCTTTTGCAGTAGGGAAATCATGTGAGCAGGGCTTCCAGACAGCCATGGCATTGGCGTGGACGCTGTGGTTCATGTGTTGCTTCTGCATATGCCTATGGCAACTGGACCACTTTGTATGTGGGATTTTTAAAAGTATGAATCAGGTCCATGTCTCAACCACAGCATGTAATGTAACATAAAAAGATAATTTTCTTTTCATATCAACATATATAGGATATTATAAATGTGTATATTGTACTTGTATTTCTGGCTCTCTCTCCTTTTTTTAAAAGGAATTTTATCTATATTTTCTGTTCCTAAACTGTTCAGGTGTGGGGGTTGGCCATGTCCAGTGCAATCCCAAGCCTGTCCTCTCAGAATCCCCACTCTGTTCAATAGGCCTTACTCACTAGGAAGGCAGACCAGTTCCAGATTTTTAAAGGTCCTCTAATGAGCTTATTGATTCTTCCTGGAGCAAAAGACTGGCTCTTCCCTCAGCAAGAGTGTGACAGTCATCATTCACTTCTGCAATTCATAATCCAAATCCACCCTCTCTGCTGATCTTTAAGAGAATGAAAGAACAGCAAGGAGGTAAGACTAGAGATCATATCAGGTCAGAGCTGCATCTTCAGCCTACCAGGTGGCGGTGAAGGCAGCAAAGAAGAATTTCTATGCTGTCTCCATCGCGTCTGCGGAGTGCTGCCCCAGGAGGCTGTTCCAAGTGGTGGTCCGGAGCCTGGTCGGTCCAGTTGCTCCGGATCCGTTCGAACAGTCTAAAGTCTCCTGTGAGGCTTTAGCAAAGCACTGCAGATAAAATGGATCGGATTAGGAGTGGGATTCCGTGCGTCATGGACACAGTGGAGAACGGGAGGAGGCCTGTGGCAGTCCGGTTTTGTGGAATCAGTTCTAGCTTCTTCCTTCTGGTGAAGTGGACAAGGTGCTTTCTTCTGTTAAGCTGACCACCTGCTTGCTTGATCCTTGCCCGTCCTGGCTTGTTATGAGCTGCAGGGAAAAACTGGGTGGGGAGATCAGGGCGGTAGTGAATGCCTCCCTCGAGGAGGGAGTGATGCCATCAGCCCTTAAGGAGGCAGTAATAAGACCACTTCTAAAGAAGCCCTCCTTAGATCCCCAAGATTTGAACAACTTTCGCCCAGTCTCCAATTTGCCATTTCTGGGCAAGGTGATTGAGCGAGTGGTGGGGGCTCAGTTGAAGGCATATTTGGATGAAGCCGATTATTTAGATCCATGCCAGTTGGGCTTCAGGCCTGGACATGGGACAGAAACGCCCTTGGTCGCCTTGGTGGATGATAGAGGGCTTTGGATGGGGGCGAATGCTCTTTACTAGTCCTCCTCGATCTCTCAGTGGCTTTTGATACCGTTGACCACGGTATCCTCCTGGACCGCCTGGAGGGGTTGGGCATGGGAGGCACTGTATTGCAGTGGTTCCGGTCCTTATTCTCTGGAAGGTACCAGAGGGTAGTTCTTGCGGAGGAGGTTTTCGGACCCTCGACTGCTCACTTGTGGGGTGCCGCAGGGTTCCATCCTCTCCCCAATGTTATTTAACATCTACCTAAAGCCACTGGGAACTATCATCAGAAGGTTTGGGGTGCGCTGTCATCAATATGCGGATGACACGCAGCTCTACCTCTCCTTCAAGTCCTCAACAAGGTTGGCTGTTGAAACCTTGTCCAAGTGCCTGGAGGCAGTGGGTGGCTGGATGGGAAGGAACATGCTGAAACTGAACCCCGACAAGACCGAGGTACTTCTGGTGGGAGACAAGGGAGGGTTAGGGGATGTTGACTTGGTGCTGAATGGGGTACATCTACCCCTGAAGGACCAGATCCGCAGCTTGGGAGTCATTCTAGGCTCCCAGTTGTCCATGGAGGCTCAGGTGTCAGCTGTGAGCTGGGCGGCGCTGTATCAGCTCCATCTGATGCGGCAGTTGCATCCCTGCCTTCCTAATCATCTGCTCCCATCAGTGGTTCACACCTTGGTCTCCTCTTGCCTAGACTACTGTAATGCACTCTACGTGGGGATTTTTTCGCAAATCCCGCAAAAACAAATTAAAGAGGAACTTGCAATACTCCCCACTTTGGATGAAGTAAAAAAAGCCATTAATCAAATGAAGAACAACAAAGCTAGTGGACCAGATGGGATTCCTGCTGAAATCTTTAAAGAAGGGGCCCCCGAACTTGTACAACATCTTCATAAACTCATCGAAAAAATCTGGATAAGATAAGAGATCCCAGAAGACTTCAGGGATGCCATAATTATCACCCTCTTTAAGAAGGGTGATAGAACAGACTGTGGAAACTATCGGGGCATTTCTCTCTTAGCAACCGCAGGTAAAATATTTGCTAGGATTCTCGCAAACCGTCTTCTATCTATTTCAGAAGAGATCCTCCCTGAAACTCAATATGGTTTCTGCCCCTCTAGAGGGACAGTAGACATGATTTTTACTGCACGTCAGCTCCAAGAAAAATGCCGGGAGCAAAATCAACCCCTTTATATGGCATTTATCGATTTGGCTAAGGCCTTTGATACTGTAGACCGTACAGCTCTCTGGACTATCCTTATGAAAATTGGATGCCCCAATAAATTTGTGAATAGCTTGCGACTTCTCCATGACAACATGACGGCAACGGTTTTGGACAACAACGGCTCTCATGGTGCTCCATTTAAAGTGGGATCAGGTGTTAAACAGGGATGTGTTATCGCCCCAACATTATTTGCCATTTTCATCGCCATGGTTTTACATCTTGTCAAGGGGAAACTTCCCACCGGTGTGGGAATTATATATCGAACAGATGGAAAGCTTTTTAATCTCAGCAGGCTGAAAGCAAAAAGTAAGGTAATTACAACCTCTGTTGTGGAACTTCAGTATGCTGATGATAATGTGGTCTCCGCACATTCAGAGGATGATCTCCAAACTATCCTAAATGCTTTTGCAGAAGCATACGGAAAACTTGGTCTCTCACTTAACATCAAAAAACCCAAAGTGCTTCATCAGCAAGTGCAAGCCAATCCTTTGGTGATGCCATCTATGCAGCTTGGCGGGACAATACTGGAAAATGTCGATCATTTTCTCTATCTTGGCAGCTATCTTTCTGTTACAGCTAACATCGACAGTGAAATCCAGCATCATCTGAGCTCCGCAAGTGCCGCATTTTCTCGAATGAAACATAGAGTGTTCGAGGATCGGGATATTTGTAAGAAGACCAAAACACTGGTTTATGAAGCCATTGTATTACCAACTTTATTGTATGCCTGCGAAACATGGACTATCTATAAACGTCACTTCCACCTCCTTGAAAGGTTTCATCAACGTTGCCTCCGGAAAATCCTGCAAATCACTTGGGAAGATAGGCGAACAAATGTCAGTGTACTGGAAGAAGCAAAGACTACTAGCATTGAAAAAATGATCCTTCAACGCCAACTTCAGTGGACCGGTCATGTTGTTCGAATGCCTGACTGCCGTCTCCCAAAGCAGTTACTTTACTCCCAACTCAAGGATGGAAAGCGGAATATCGGTGGTCAATATAAGAGGTTTAAAGATGTTCATAAGGCTAATCTAAAAAAATGCAATATAAACATCAAAAACTGGGAAGCTCTGGCCCATGAATGATCTAAATGGAGGTTGGCCTTTCACAAAGGTTCCATGGACTTTGAAGAAGCCCGAGTGCAAGGTGAAAGGGAGAAACGTGCTAAGCGAAAAGCACGTCAAATGAATCCTTTACAGGACCATCTTCTATCTGGTAACCTGTGTCCTCACTGTGGGAAGCTGTGTGGATCTAGAATTGGCCTCCACAGTCACTTACGGACCCATCGCTAGAGTCTACACAATCTTCTTTAGAATTCCCTCCTTTTATCCCGGAAGACAATCTTACTTGGTCACGAGTGATCGCCTGATGATGATGATGACCCTTAAAGACGGTTCGGAAGCTACAGCTGGTACAGAACGCGGCGGCTCACCTGGTTAAAGGCAGCCGCCGGCGGGATCACATCGCGCCAGTGCTCAAAGAGTTGCACTGGCTACCAGTTGTTTGCCGAGCTGAATTCAAGGTGTTGGCGTTGACCTTTAAAACCCTGTACGGCTCCAGTCCAGTTTATCTCAAGGAGCGCCTCCAGCAACATCAAGTAGGCCACTCAACAAGATCTGCCACAGACGGCCTTCTCCCTGTCCCATCAGCCAGAGAAACCAGGCTGGTGGGGACTAGGAGGAGGGCCTTTTCTGTGGCAGCCCCCAATTTATAGAACTCTCTCCCCAGTGACCTCTGCCATGCCCCTTCTTTGATTAGCTTCCGCCGGGCATTAAAAACGTGGCTTTTCAGGCAGGAATATGGGGTGGGTTAGGATTTTTAAGTTTTGTACTGTTTTTAATTGTTTTATACTGTGTGTGTGTGTGTGTGTGTGTCCCTCTTGTATTTTATTGGACTGTACATCGCTCAGAGTGGCCAGATGTCTGGCCAGATGGGCAATTCATAAATATAATAAATAAATAAATAAATAAATCATGTTGGGTCTGGAGCTCAGCTTGACTGGCACTTCAACCGCTCATAGGGCTCTGACGGTTGCCTGCCCTTGCTGGATGCTGGTACTGGTCATGCTAGTAAAAGTGCAGCCTTGGGGTGCTTCCGGATGGAGGGCTCCCAGTGCTACCAATTAGAAGGCATTGTGCACCTACAGGCAGTCCCCAAATTAAGAACGTCCGACTTACAGACAACCCATACTTAAGAACGGACTTCTGGGTTCCCCGGCGCTATGTCGTTTACATAGAGTACATAGCGTAGTATACTACGCAATTTGAGTAATTTACACCAGTTGCATAAATGCCAATTTTAACATATAGAACGCTATGCTGTTCTGACTTACATAGATATTCGACTTAAAGACATTCTTAAGAACGGAACTCGTTCATAACCTGGGGACTGCCTGTATTCCATCTTTTTCTCCTTAACAGATTTTCTGCAGTAAGAAAAAAGATGGAAGGTGGGAAAACACGGGAGAGTTGGGATTGGAAGATGACAACGTCTGGACCCATATTCTGTGAATGAGGCAGGGCAGTGGTGTGATAAAAGCCTCCTCTGGAAGCACCCTTGGTCCTTCAGTGAGAACCTGAAGATCCAAAACCATCATCTTTTGATTATACAGTTAATAAGGACACAAGGAGAATTACATAAGTGTGTAACAGAGAAATGTATTTGTGTAAATAAAGTGAATTATACTTCGATAAATGTATTTGAGAGGATGGTGACATCTGCTGGACAAAATAAAAGTGCACATTGTTATAAATTATATTTCATTTCTGGTTCACCAGCTAACCTGCCACTACCAGGGGTCGGCAACCCGCGGCTCCGGAGCCGCATGCGGCTCTTTCAAGCCTTTGCCGCGGCTCCGGACAAGGCTGCCCTGCTCCGCCGCCGCCGCCTCGGGGGCAGCCTGATTTCGCTCTTCTGAGCGGCGCGGAGCGTTCTCCGCGCCGCTCTAGCTGCCGCCGCCGCCGCCAATGCCGGAGCCGCCGCCGCGTCACATCCGCCGCCGCCGCGTCACATCCACCGCCGCCGCCGCGTCTCATCCAGCTGCTTCGGCGCGCTGGACCCCCCCCCCCCGCGCTATGATTTTGGCAGGGGAACTTTGGCGGGGCGGGGGAACTTTGGCGCGGCAGCAGCACCCCCCCCCCGGGCAGCAGGGACGCGAGCGGGTGAGCGGCAGAAGAGAGGAGGGCTCCTGCACGCGCCAAAGTCCCCCCCCGCCAACAACATAGCGCGGGGTCCAGCGTGTCGAGGGACCAGCGTGGCCGGCTCGCCGCGGAGAGCACAAGCAGGCGAGGAGGCAGGTAGGCCTGCGTGAAAGCAGTAATGATTAGAAAACAAGGGGGAAAAGATTCATGTGCCAATTATTGGAAAACTAATAGCAAATCCTGCTGATGGATGATGAGGGGTGCTATTACCACATGGAGGGTGTTTCTGGTGGATGATGAGGGTGCTACTGCTGGATGGTGCTGATGATGGGATGCTACTGCTTGGGGGGGGGATGTTGCTGGTGGCATCCCATCATCCACCAGCAACACCCTCCCCCCCAGCAGTAGCACCCCCATCATCCACCAGCAAATCCTGCTGATGGATGATGAGGGGTGCTATTACCACATGGAGGGTGTTTCTGGTGGATGATGAGGGTGCTACTGCTGGATGGTGCTGATGATGGGATGCTACTGCTTGGGGGGGGGGATGTTGCTGGTGGCATCCCATCATCCACCAGCAACACCCCCATCATCCGTCAGCTGATAATTTCCCCTACCTATGCACCCAACATAATCCACCAGCTCTCACTGGGAAATTATATTAATTATTATTATTTTTTTCTTCAGATTGACAGCTGACTGCACGATCCTGTATATATAGCAGTAAGAAACAATATATGCAGTGTTATATTTGTTTTAAATGTCACAATGGTTTTGCGGCTCCCAGTTTTTTTTTTCCTTCGGAAACGGGTCCAAGTGGCTCTTTTTGTCTTAAAGGTTGCAGACCCCTGCGTGACTAGCCTGACTAGCTGAGTTCATCTAAAAAAAACAAAAACAAAAAAACAAGGAGAGAGAGAAAGAAAAGTGGACTAAAGGTATAATTATTGCACATTAAAAAAATTGGAATGTGAAGGATATAACTAGGTATGATTTATATTAAAACATTCAAAGAATATAAGAATGTTTATTGTTTTAATAATTCCCCTAAAGAAGAACACTGTTGCACAAAATGTGTACATGTAGGATGTTGCAACCTTTCCTCATAGGGGAGTTGCTCCAGCCCATTGATCATTTTAGTTGCCCTTTTTGCACACTTTTTCCAAGTCTATAATATCCTTTTTTTGGTTAGGTGACCAGAATTGTACACAATATGCTAAGTGCGATCACACCATAGTTTGCATGGTTTCTGCTGCATAAAATTCTTCTACTTTCCAATGAGATAGCTCTGAGGCACACCACTCATAGGCATAGAAATACATTTCATACAGGCCTGTGGCTTACGCTGGCTCAGCTTGTCTGAGCGTGGAAAGCTAAGCAGGGTCAAGCCTGGTTATTACTTAGATGGGAGACCCCTCCTCTAGTTTCCTGCATTGAGCAGGGGGTTGGACTCGATGGCCTTGTAGAACCCTTCCAACTCTATCTATGAAATCATACATTTTAAAATTTCTGTTCCTATATTATTTTACAAGTGCTCCCTCTTCTAGCCATTTGTATTCTTCCAGCAGTCATCATCAGGCGATCACTCGTGACCGAGTAAGATTGTCTTCCGGGATAAAAGGAGGAAATTCTAAAGAAGATTGTGTAGACTCTAGCGATGGGTCCATAAGTGACTGTGGAGGCCAATTCTAGATCCACACAGCTTCCCACAGTGAGGACACAGGTTACCAGATAGAAGATGGTCCTGTAAAGGATTCATTTGACGTGCTTTTCGCTTAGCACGTTTCTCCCTTTCACCTTGCACTCGGGCTTCTTCAAAGTCCATGGAACCTTTGTGAAAGGCCAACCTCCATTTAGATCGTTCATGGGCCAGAGCTTCCCAGTTTTCGATGTTTATATTGCATTTTTTTAGATTAGCCTTATGAACATCTTTAAACCTCTTATATTGACCACCGATATTCCGCTTTCCATCCTTGAGTTGGGAGTAAAGTAACTGCTTTGGGAGACGGCAGTCAGGCATTCGAACAACATGACCGGTCCACTGAAGTTGGCGTTGAAGGATCATTTTTTCAATGCTAGTAGTCTTTGCTTCTTCCAGTACACTGACATTTGTTCGCCTATCTTCCCAAGTAATTTGCAGGATTTTCCGGAGGCAACGTTGATGAAACCTTTCAAGGAGGTGGAAGTGACGTTTATAGATAGTCCATGTTTCGCAGGCATACAATAAAGTTGGTAATATGATGCCTATAACAAGATCTGCCAGGGACGGCCTTCTCCCTCTCACATCAGTCAGAGAAACCAGGCTGGTGGGGACTAGGAGGAGGGCCTTTTCTGTGGCAGCCCCCAATTTATGGAACTCTCTCCCCAGTGACCTCTGCCATGCCCCTTCCTTGATTAGCTTCCGCCGGGCATTAAAAACGTGGCTTTTTAGGTGGGAATATGGGGTGGGTTAGGATTTTTAAGATTTTTAAGTTTTGTACTGTTTTTAATTGCGTTTTATACTGTGTGTGTGTGTGTGTGTGTGTGTGTGTGTGTTCCCCCCCTCTTGTATTTTATTGGACTGTACATCGCACAGAGTGGCCAAATGTCTGGTCAGATGGGCGATTCATAAATATTAGAAATAAATACATAAATAATATTAATTAATAATAACTATTCAGTCAACTGTGGTATTTGGATGTGACTGAGGGACATGTTTATTTCTGAATAACTAATTGTGCTATACCCTTTGCATTGGATCCAGACTCATACCCTCCAACATTTCACATATGAAAATAGGGACACACATGTGAATTTGTAAGAGGTATGGTTAAGCAACATAAAGGTGTGATGAAGAGGGCATGGCCAGGCAACATGAGGGCGTGGCCAAGGGTACGGCCAGGCAACCAAAGGGCATGGTCAAGCACTAACATTTTTAGAGGAAACACAAAATCTTATATATTATAATTATTACATTATTATATTATATATTATTTTATAATATTTTATTAGTGGCTTTTGTGATTTTTTTTAACCTTACTTAAACCTCTAATTATTGATATCTGCTGTTTTTCATGGAGATGTGTGTCAGTGCTTGCAGGGCAATCTCTTTTTGTTTTAAGATTGTCAGGATTGGCACAAATTCAACAGGTGAAGCTTACCCACCCACCCATCCCACACCCCCAAACATGGAGCTTCAGAGAGAAGGGGACGTTTATGTAGCTTGTGATTGACTCTGCATTCACTCCTTTTGTAATTCAAAACCAGATTGCTAGGCTGGCCTGAATAAAGCTTTTCAGTTAGAAGCCTGGGTGTGGATTCTTCTCTGGAAGGAGGGGGGGGAGTTTCACCCTCAACACTTCTGACACTGTAAACTCACCTGTCAGAGGCAGAGTCAGCTCTGTTAGGAAATAAAATCTTTGGCAATATAAAGATAGGAATCATGTGATAAATTCCCTCATTCACCTATCTGTTGGTCCAGGCTTTCACCCAGCTAATCTCTTTCCCACAGCAACGTGCAGCAGGCAGAGCACACACATCCTCACCTGTCCTTCCCAGTTTAGCAGTGTCTGTTCCCTCCCTGCTTACTGTGGCTGTTTGAACCTAAGCAGAGCTATCTTAAAGGGGCCATGGGAAAAATTGCAGCTAAGCTAAAACTGCAAGTTGAGCTGCAATTTTGCCCAAGGCCCCTTTAAGTAGCTTGCAGTTGTGGGGAGGCAGGGGAATTCTGGACTCTGCATGACAAAGTGAGAAGCTGTGATGGCTTAAGGATTTTTGTGATGGTCCTTGCATTTTGGGGGCAGTTGGAGACTATGTCATTTTTAGAATACACCCATTAAAATCAATGGGGCCTACATTCATTAGTTAGGTCCCATTGATTTCAGTAGGTCTGTTTACGTATGACTAAAGACCAAACCAACATTACTTTAAATCTATAAACCAGCTATGTCTTTTTCATTTTTACTCTAGAGTAGGTGCAGGCCCCCTGAACTAGATCTTAACCCCACCCCACCCCACCCATCATACTAGTGTCCCAATCTGAATTGGGGCCACGTGCCTACTCTAGAGAAAAAATGTGTGTGTGTGTGTGGGGGGGAGAGACATAGCTGTGAGATTCAGATTTAAAGCAATGTCTGCTTCGGCCTACGTCTGGCTCCAACCCTTTGTCTTCAGTGCGATGAGAATTTCATTCCTTTTAAAATGACTGGCTTTACTTATTAGAGCATTTATATAGCTGAGATTATTTAAACAAAATAGAAAGTTGGGAATCATGTTGTTGTTACTGCTATCATTATTTAATTCCAGAATGTTTGCTTTCCACATTCTTTTGGGTACCTCTGAAGGACTGAAAAAAAGCATTTCTATTCTTAGAAAGTATAAAATATTTAGGCAAGAGCCCTTCTCTGAACTGAAGAGGAAAAAAAAAACACGCCCACGTCACACATTCCTAGGTGCTATAGCATCAGTACAATAAGTTAAAGAAGGGGGAGGGAAGACTTCTCTTCCACCCACTTCCCTTGGCAACTTTCTGAGAAAGAACAGTTTTGAATTTTTAAAATGTGCCACTGCTACAATGTATCATATGTCAGCACTCTACACCTCACCATACCTGCTCATTCTCACCACTGCCCAGCCTCAACTTTTCAGGTGACCCCATGACAGCCACTTGGTAATTTCCCTACACTGCATCTCAGGCTGATATACTTTTCTATTCTTCCACATTTACCTGTTTGTCAGTTTGTCTTACTACACTGCAATTCTTCTGGGCTAATTTTGACTTGCAAAAGCACTGTCTGCAACAGCATAGTTTGAAAGGATGGGTTTGCCAGCTCTAGAACCCAAGAGGATCCCTATATTTTTGAGAGTTACATAGGAAGAAGAATTTTGCCAGGTGCTATTATTTCCACAACAATACTGCAGCAATGGGAGAAGCTAAAGTTGGTGGCCTTTCCTGTTCTATGGATCTCTCACTATCTTGACTTAGCATCTCTATGAAAGGACTTTCTTTCATGGCATTTTCTAAATTGACCCTCAGAAGCATATAAGGTCATTGGAGCAAGCAATCTCTACAGCTAGCAAGATTGGGTTATCTCTCATATTCCCAACTACCACCACAATGTATCAGTCAGTCAATCTGTTTATTGTAGAGCTGTGTGCAAATGTCCTCTTGAAATTCTCCACCCTATTTATCAGCAGAGAAATTGGGGGAACAATTTCACTGAATTTCTCCAGGGGAAGTAGAAATTCTCCAACAGTTTCTCACAGGTGGGGTTCACCATTGGCAGGGGTTGTAGCACAGCTTCGTTTTTTGAGTGTACCTCATCATTGCAAGATGGCTAAGGGTGCTGTGTTTTTTCTATTACACATCTCTCTATTGTCCTGCAGTCTCTCAGGCTGCCTGCACTTCTTAATCTGAAAAACAAAACAAAAAACCTTATGGGAGGATTTATCACACAATGTCTTCCCCTAGGCTTTAACTGCGGTAGGCTACAGGTCTTGGCTTCCTCATAAGTAAGGTAAGCACAAGAACCCCAAGCCCAACCCCTGAGAATTTATCTGAAATTTTCTTCTCCTTTGAATTTCTTTTCCAAAGCAATTTCTTTTCTATCAAATTGAATGAGAATGGTTGGGGGGGGGGGGTAATGTGGAAGAAATTTTCAGCACAGCACTAGTTTATTATTTATATCCCACTCTTCTGCCCATAGACCACTTACAGTGACATAACAACGATAAACAAAGCAAAAATGAAATACAAGCACATTAAAACAACAATTTAGCTTGTTTCACACCTTATTTTTTTAATTGAATACAATAATGAAAAGCAAGTGTGGGATGTGAAGGCTAATGGTCTCTGGAGATCCAGCATATTCCTTTTTACTGTCTACTGTGGCTGCAAATGCTTGGATGGCTAATAAAAGTAGCTGAAAGACAGGAGAAGGAGCTAGTGTAACATTATAGTGCAGATGCTGTGACATTTCAAGAGAAGAATAGGGAAGAAATGCAGGGTTGCCACTAAAATTTCATTTTCCATTTCCCTGACTTCCCCTGACCAACTTTTGTCAATTTCAACCACCTATCAAAATTAACCCCAAGTTATTTAATGTAATGTAACCTATTAACCCCGATTAATAGGTTACATTATATTAAATAACGGTTTTATTAAATGGTTTTAAACTGCACAAGGACTGAAAGGCAACTTTTTGGGGTCAAAATAGGAGCTTCAATATGAGCTTCTTTAAACACTGACACTAGGTTCGCATCACATGACAACCCACCGTGGCTTATAAGTCACAGTGGGTTGTCGTGTCATGCGAATCCGGGATGGGTTTGTCAGGGTGGCTTATTTTGGGGTTATAAGTCACCCTGAAAAGCCACGGCTTGTAGTAGGGTCTGTTTGACCTACATCGTGGGTCAACCCTGACTGCAAGCGAGCACAGAACCCTGCTGTAACACCCTGCTGTACCTTGGAGGGGCTACCCATGGTCAACCCCCTTTTAAATTGTACTGATAATGTACTCATTTTTTTTTAACCTGATCTGCCTGATTTCTGCAAATTGGGCAGGGCAGGTTAGTGCAAGGGGGTCCTGGGCTAAGTACTGGCCAGGGTGGGTGCCTGCTGGCCAAACCCAGCAGGCACCCACCCTGAACAGTGCCTACCCCAGGCTGCAGGTAAGTATTTCCCCCCTTTGCAAGGAGCTGACAGGTATGACAGGTCCGGACCTGTCAGCTCCTTGCAAAGCCCTGGGAGATCACAATTTGCAGAAAGGGGCTCTTTCCCCCCTTTTCACAGCGCCATCCCCTCATTTCTTTGGGGGAGATCAGATGTCCCTAGTGGCTCCCCAGTTTTGCAAGTGCAGTCCTGCTGCTAGCATTGAGGGAACCTTCAAAACTGGAGGGGATTCCCACTGACAGGAAGGAGGGCTTGGTTTGAAATGTGTCAAAGTAACACACACACACACACACACACACACACACACACACACACAGCACTGAGAATCCCATGTTTTGCCGATCCCTGAGGTGCTAGTGGCTTGGGATCAATGGCAAAACTGAGGGGACACTTGGGACTTGCGATCACACCAACTCCCCCCTGGGATCCAGCTGGAAAGGGGGGCAATTGAGGGGGTGGGCCCCCCAAACACCCTTTTCCACATCATCCTTGGGTTTTTTGGAGGGGACCTCATGTGCCCCTGGGTTATGCATGCTTGGACAAGTGAGGGCAGTATATGGGCACATGAACACCACCCCAAACCCCCAAAGATTCAGCTGCTAAGGGTCCTTCTTACAACCCCACCCCTTTCCCCCCTGTGCTTGCAAAGTAGATTTTGCAAAGTGTTACAGTGTTCATTTTTGGCAGGTACACTTGCTGGGAGACAAACTGTGGCAGCAGGACTGGACTTTACAGCAGGCTAGAAGAAATAATGGCTGGCTACTAAGTCCAGCCAGCCACAATTTGCTGACCCCTGCCAAAATATTCACATCTTCAAGTCAATTGAAACTGATTCCAGTATGTTTGAATACACAAATTACCTAGCTGCAAGAAGCCAGTCAGTTTCTCCATAATAAAATAAGGCTATCATATGCAGGTTCATTTCATTCTGTTTTACTGTTAACAAGTAACAACCACCAATCAATATACATTTTCAAAATCATATAATCATATTATGGAATATGTGTGCATCATTACATTACAATTGTATTCTGCCGCTTCCCTACTCTGATTGCCTCAAATGCAGACTGTCCTCTTGCAACAGCATCTCAAAATATCCATTACACAAGTATATCTTAATCACAGTTTTCCTGACTTTTGACCAATTCCCCTGATTTCCCAGAAAGTGGCAACCCTGAAATGTTATCAGGCAGGCACTGGAACTACCAACTACCATCTGATGGGAAGGTTACTGCTGCATATCATTTTATTCTAAGACTCACTGTTCTAAAGCTCCATTTGAAAAAGAGATGGGTGGGTTGTTGCCAAGTATAGCAATAAACAGTGCCCTTGTGCCCTTAAGGAAGGGGTGCTGAAGGGACAAAACATATCATACTCCCCAATTGCCCCGAATTTGGTCCCGCAAACACTTAAGCCATCACCGCGTATTGTTATGCAGAGTCCCGATTTGTTATGCAGAACCCCGAATTTCCCTGCCTCCTCCCTCAAGATATTTGGCTTAGCTGCGATTTTGACCATGGACCCTTCAGACCGAGGATGTGTGTGTGCGCTCTACCTGCTGCCTCTGACCAGGACCCCTGGTAAGTAAGAACCATTGAAGAATTTGTACTTACTCCCAAGTAACTGTGTGTAGGATTGCACTGTTTGTTTTAACTTAATTCAGGTTAGTTAAATTCTGTAAGAGTATTCCAGTTTAAGTGTTTCTTTAAATCTAAATTGTGTGAATAGAACACAAAAAGTACTTTAAACTGGGGCCATTCCACAATAACAAACAACAGCAAAGCTGTTCAGCCTCTCAAAGTTACTCCTTGTGCTTAAAAACAGAGCGTAGAGGTGTTGGAGCAAAACGCTGAAGGGGCTCAAAACCCCAATGTGTCTTTTTGTATTTCCCCCCACCAAAAAGCTCCCCCTCCTCCACATCTCCTTCTTTTCTTCTTCTCCAACTACCCTGAAAATGGGGGATCAATCCTGACAATTTTAAAACAAAAAGAGATTGCCCTGCAAGCACTGACACCCACCCACCCATGAAAAACACTAGATATCAACAATTAAGGCAGATGAGATACTGGACATTCATGATTAGATCTCAAAGGGTTGAATCCAGATTTAAGCTGGATCAACTGTGCTGTGAAAAGCTGGTTTCCCTTGCCTCCTCCTTGCCACGGCAGCCCCCCCCCCAAATGCTACACAGAGTCAGAGACCCTGCTAAATGGGTAGAGGGACCTTCCACAAATGGAACCCTTCCTTCTCTCGCGGAAGGTTCCTTTCTCTCACAGAAGTCAGATTCTGGATCCAAACCCAGTGTTCTTAATATTTACCTAAAAACAGTTGTAGGGTGGTGAATTATGGTCTAAAATTGATTGGAGTACTGGCCTCTCCCTTTATACTGTTTCCCTGATCTAAATCCCCCTCTTTAGTTTCCCCTCTCCAGACCCACAATGGGAAAATACCTTATTTCATATAAAATAAGCAATCCCCACTACATGCAGTCACTACATGCAGTATTGAGAGCCAGTGTGGCAAAGCGGTTAGAGTGCTGGGCTGGGACTCCGGAGATCCCGGTTCTAGTCCCCACTCAGCCATGAAGCACACTGGGTGACTTTGGGCCAGTCACGGACTCTCAGCCTAACCTACCTCACAGGTGTTGTGAGGATAAAATGGAGAGGAGGAGGAGGATTGTGTAAGCCACCTTGGGTTCCTTGCAGGAAAAAAGGTGGGATATAAATGTGATGATGATGATGATGACTATAAGAAAAATCGCAGGAGATAGCCACATTTAGGTGGCAAGATGCAAAAGTGGACAGGGCTCTTGCTCTTCAAATTCTCTTCTACAGAACCATTAAAGGGGCAGCAAAAGCCCCCTGCATCTGGCTGCCCTAGATTGTGAGCTTAAACTACTTTATAGGGGCAAAGGGAAAGAGCTGGTGGCCTAGACAAACGTTCTTGAAGGGCCAAAACCCATGTGTCAGCTTTCTCAAAACTCATGAGATGAAGCACATTAAAAATATTTTTAAAATATTAAAATGCTTGTTCTGAGTATATCCTACTTTTGCAAATTAATTATTCCAGTTTGGGGCTCAGAGAAATACTAAACTTCTGAGCAGAGGTAATAAGATCACCAGATGCTATGCACCTTCCATCCATGATGCTAATTAAGGTTTTTGTTGTTTTAAGTTGGAAATTATTTAAAGCATGGGGCTATGCATTATTTTGAGCTGCAGTTATATAACACCCACCACCAAGAACTAAGGAGTAGAGTAGGAAGTTAAAACATATGTGCCTTTATCTCATCTAAGTAATTTAGAAAGTTGAAGGATGTCTACTTATATGAAATGAACACATTCAACAGCTAAAACAGTAACTTTTTGATCTGATGAACTCAATTTCCCTCTTGATCTAAAGTGGAAGTCACGAACTGCTATTTCTTTTCTCTGGGATCGCTGTGCCTCCTCGTTTTTCCTTGACTTTGGCTATGGTCCTTTACAGCAACATATCAGGCAGAAACCCCAACAGGTGGCACATCTCTTCTCCACCTGCTGAATTTCTGCCTGTCACAAAATTGATAAAGAAATAAGCCTGCGGGGGGGGGGGGGGATGGCAACACACTCGACTTCTCTCTCCCTCCTTCACAGAGCTCAGTCCTTAGTGAGGACTATTTCTCTCCAGCACCGAACAGGGTTCACTTAACGCCCCAACCCGAGAACTCCAGTACACGAGCTCCAATTTATGTTGTTACGGTTGCAATCCTAAACACGCTTTCGAGGCAGTAAGACCCAGAGAACTCACTGGGGCTTACTCCGCAATAAGCACGCTTAAGAGTCCAGGAGCACCCCGAGGAGCTCTGAAACGTTTCCAGCCCTTTTCTTCGGGGAAAAACAGCCCTGTCAAAACATCCGGGTCCCGCTCTACGCCCTCAAACCGCCGCCCTCCGTAAAGCTCCTTTTTCCTATTGGCGGTTCAGGAGCGACGTTTCCGGGAGAGGTGGGGGAACGGGAGGGCGCTCGGAACGTCTCTGGTTCGAGTCGCCAGTTCCCTCCCACCATAACTTGGCCTCTTCTGGCAGGTCGGCGAAAGCAGCAGGGGGTGATGGGAGCACAAGAGGGATGGCCTCTCTTCTCAGAGGCGTGATGAGGAGATCTGGGCGGGAGGGGAAGCAGAGTCCTTTTCTCTGTTGCTGGGAGATACGTAGGGCGAAAGCTAGGGTGGGGGAGAGGTTAGGGGCAATTAATTTTTAAGGGAGAGAAGATAGTGGGGAAGTGAGGGGTGCTGGACACAAAATGGGGGGGGGGGGTTGAATTAGGATGGGGTATTGATATGAAGAGAGAGATGACCCGTGTGGGAGTAGGGAGAGTGTTCAGTTTGAGCTAAGGCTCACTATAATTTAGGACCCAGAAATTATTTACAATGCCATGGCTGTGGCCGGAGACCTCTGAATTGGTAAAAGCCTTCCTCTCCTCTCATGACTACCAGGCCACCCCCACATAGCAGATTAGTAGGGCAAGGCTACCCAATCCCATGGCCTGAGTTTTAAGTATAATTTAGCTATCTTACATTTTAGGAATTAAAATCATGATGGGAGTTATCTCTGGGGACATGTCCCCCCCACACACCCACACATGCTGCAAAAACCATTTAGGGTGCAATCCTATGCATGTTTATAGACAGAAAAAAGTCCTACAACTCCCAGCATCCCCCAGCCAGCCATTGGAGTTGTAGACTTTTTTCTGTTTAAACATGCATAGGATTGTGCCCTTAGTGCGCCTGGAACTTGTGTGGACACTTGCACCTGTCAAAGATCTAGTGTCAACACGGACTTTTCCTCTCAGCCCTCAATTTCTAAATCTGGCAGGCATGTTTACTGAAAAGCAAGTCCTAAATTACTGGGATTTTGTGGAGGAAGGGGGGGCTGGCTGGCCCGCCACACCCCCACCCTTTCCTACTCCAAAGGAACCAAGACCCTCAGAGATCTCAAGGTACCAGATTACCAGCCTCAGCTGTCTGCCATCCTACTTGAATCTCTGTTGAGGGACTCGCCTTCAATTCTGTAACCTGGATTTAGATACTGAACTCACAGAGTACTACAAAACCCATGTGGGGTAAAACCACGACAAGGTTTATTCTGGTAGCATTTTACAACAAGATTAGGGAAATGAGAGAAGCACACAAAATAAAGAGAGAGACACTTCAGTACACAGTAAAGCTGCAAAACAATAAAACCTGATTCCTTAAGATCTCTCAGGCATACAACTAATTACCTGAGGGTATTCTCTTCAAGGGTTAAATCCATCACAGCGCCCGATGGAGAATTACCACACCTACCCGAAGGTCCGAGATGGGTAAACTCCTACAAGGCTTGCCTTCACCAGAGCCCTCATCCAGCTCATTTCACCAGGAGCTAAGTGGGGTCGGATCTTGATGGGCCCCCCCAAAGGCTTGGGGCCTCTCTTTGGCTTGCCGCCATCCCCAATAGCCAGGGTAGCTGGTAGCCACACGATCCAGGACAAAGACAAACCAAAAACCACACTTTGGGAAATATACCTTTCCCCCCTCCCCTCCTCCCTGTAGCTCTGCTGCCTCTCAGCCAATCATAATGCATTTCACCTGGCCAGGCAGGGGGAAGGGAACTCATGACTTATTGGGTTTGAATTACATCTGCATATGAACGCTTTCAGCCTGGCTCCTCCAGACCTCCGGG
This sequence comes from Shinisaurus crocodilurus, assembly GCA_021292165.1. Classification (NCBI taxonomy): domain Eukaryota; kingdom Metazoa; phylum Chordata; class Lepidosauria; order Squamata; family Shinisauridae; genus Shinisaurus; species Shinisaurus crocodilurus. Next base: position 33,948,817 of record CM037881.1, read on the forward strand.
CGCCAGGCCCCATCCTATGTTTTATGTACCTTTCGCTTCCTCCCAGCCCCCTCAACTGGCCCTACTTGGTTTACACATGAAGAGGTGTGTGTGTGTGTGTGTGTGTGTGTGTGTGTGCGCGCGCGCGCGCGCATGCATGCATGCATGCAGGAACCCCCAAAAGCCCCTTTCTCCACACGCTAACTATGCACACCCCACCCCCAGCCTTTAGCCGGTTCACACATGAGTGTGTGTGTGTGTGTGTGTGTGTGTGTGTGTGTGTGAACCCGCAAAGGCTCTTTTTCTCCACAGATTTACTCCCTACTAATGAATGTGGAATAGCAGCCTAAGGCTGGAATTGCTAAACATTTTTACAAGAGAGTACATTCAACTATGGGACTTATATCTGAATAAACATGCTTAGAATTGTATTCTCCAAATGTTGCATCCTCTGCTTTGGGGACTACTTATACCAGATATGTGGAGGTTAATTGTGGTTATTTACTGCACATACCCAAAAGTAGCATACAAGCCTTTCATTTAGCAATAATCACATCATGATAGGGTGTGTGTGCATGCACATATAGGGAGGGCCTCTATAGAAAGACTCCAGGAAGACACACAATGCTCTTCCCCCATTACTGACTCAATATCCTGATGATAGGTCCTTTCCCACCATACATAACATGACTGTCCCCAAAAGCAGTACTTTTCTGCATTGGAGTGAATGGTAACCATGCTGTTATATAGGGAAATGTAAAGGTGCGCGGGGCTATACCAGTTTTGCCTTTTCCCAGCTGGGTCCCAGAATGCAGCACCTTGACTTTGTCCCGCAGAAGCCATTACAAAGTTGAAGTGGTCCCTGTCTGCTTAGCCCCACTTCTTCCTCTGCAGAATCCAGTTCTGGATTCTGTTTTTTGGTCACTGGACTGACTCCAGAATGTGACAGAACTTTGTGAACTGGCTTTCTTATCTATAAATGTTCCACAGCTGAGCTTCTGGGAGAACAGTTTTATCAGTGAACAGTTTTTGAGACTAATTGGGACTCAAATTCTCTGCTATATTTTGTAAGTCCCTTTTGACAGGGACTCTGGCATTAACCATAGGACACACAAAAATTGACAAATTATGGTTTCTTAAATGTAGATCTTCATTTTTCCTCCACAAAATTCAGGACATGGAAGTGTCTGCAGTTTGCATTGATCTGTATTGGAATAATCACTTCTCTTGCTGTAGATGAAATATAATCTAGTCCAGCCCTTCTTAACCTGGCACCCTCCAAATCTGTTGGACTACAACTCTCATCACCCCAGCCAGCCATTGTTCATGCTGGCTGGGTATGATGGGAATTGTAGTCCAACACATCTGGAGGGCATCAGGTTGGGGAAGGCTGCTCTAGACAGACACCTGTAGGTTGCAGATGCCTGCAGAAAAAAGATGAATCTGTTCATGATAAGCAAACTTTTTTCAGGACTATTGGTGGCAATCCATTTTGTTTCTTTGATAATTGTGCACCCTCTGTTCTGTTCATAGTGTGTTCTGCAGTAGCAGGTTATTCTATCTACAATTGTATAGCCGTTTCTACACCTGTCCACATTTAGTGGATGTATGGAACCATAGCAATGTGCATGTGTAAAAAATAGCTGTGAATTACTTTGGTGGTGTTCTCCGAAACAAGTGTTTTAATCAAGATCCTTATTCTGGAATAACCACCTTACTTGGGATACAATCACATGAGAACAGAATAAAGAAGTTACACCTAGGACAGAAGTGATCACATAGGCAAGTGGGTGCTCTGAGATTAACAATTTTGTGTTTGCATAAATGTTTACCCAAAGTAGTAAACTACTTCATAATGTCTGTTTACAGCAGGGCTCTCCAATCTTGAGTCCCCAGATGTTGCTGGCCTATAGCTCCCAGCATACCCAGCCAGCATGGCTAATGGCAAGGGATTCTGGGAGCTGTAGTCCAGCAACATCTGGGGACCCAAGGTTGGAGAGCCCTGGTTTACAGCGCAATCACAAGCTATCCTCTTGTGAATATCAATTAGATATGCTGTAATAACACCGGTATTTCAGTACAGAAGGCATAACTTTAAAGGATCCAGGTATGATAGATTTGGGTTGGGCTTAGGAAACATGATGTTATGGTGGTTCTGGTCCTTCCTGGAAGAGCGGTCTCAGTAGGTGATGCTAGGGGACTTCTATTCCACCCCATGGCCATTGACTAGTGGGATGCCACAAGGTTCCATCTTGTCCACTTTCCTTTTCAACATCTACATGAAACTGCTGGAGGAAGTCATCCAGAAGTTCGGACTGAAGTGTCGTCAGTATGCTCTATATCAGTGTTCTCCAACCTTGGGTCCCCAGATGTTTTTGGCCTACAACTCCCAGCATGCCCCAGCCATTAGCCATGCTGGGAGTTGTAGGCCAAAAACATCTGGGGACCCAAGGTTGGAGAACACTGTTCTATATCTTGTTTCCATCTACTGATCCCAGGGAGGCTGTGGAACTCTCAAAGTGGAGTTTGGAGGCAGTTTTGGGATGGATGAGGGCAGACAATCCAGACACAACAGAGGTGCTCTGGATAGGGAATTTGACCACTCTGGATGGAGAATTTGACCACTCTGGATAGAGGTTTACAACTGGCCTTAGATGGGGTTGCGCTCTCCCTAAAGACCCAAGTGCACAGCTTGGGCGTTCTTCTGGACTCATCACTAACTGGAGAAGTTCAGTTGGTGGCGGCCAGGAGTGCTTTTTCCCTGCTTAAGCTGGTACTGCAGTTGAGGCTGTAGTTGGAGAATTCTGACCTGACCTCCATTATCCTTGCACTAGTGATGGCCTACTGCAATGCACTCTATGTGGGGCTGCCTTTAAAGACGGTTTGGAAACTTCAGCTGGTGCAGCTGCCCAAATACTGGTGGGGCTGAGGTGCTTGGTTCATGTGACACCTATATTGCGCCAGCTGTGCTGGCTGCCAATGCATTTTCAAGCTCAGTTTAAAGTGCTGTTTTTAACTTTTAAAGCAGGGGTGGGCAACATATGGCCCTTCAGATGATGGGAGCTGCAGTCCAACAACATCTGAACATCCCTCACCATTGGCTATGCTGACTAGGGCTAATGGGAAGTTTGTTTTATTATTATCACTGGCTTTTTATTAATTCACGTGTTTGTTGTTGTATTGTTTTTAATCTTGTGATCCTCCTGGAGAGAGTTTTGTACTCTAAAAAACTAAAAACATTTTAGTGTTTTTACTAAAAACATTTTAAATAAATCAATGACTCATCACATCCACAGGATTGCATTCACCTATTAGGCTGTGAGAACTGTAAGAGTAACAGCACAGCATGATTATGATAGTGTACACAGACAGAAGAGTGAGAAGGAGCTATCTTACAGTAGGATCTTTCTAAGGATGATAGTGCCAGGCAGACCATTATAAGCATATGAAATTGTTTTTAAAAATCAATAACTTTTAAAGCATGCAAGAAAACGTTGATAAGACACAGGACTACTCAAACTCCAGAGGTGTGTGTGTGTGTGTGTGTGTGTGTGTGTGTGTGTGTTTAATTACAAAAGCTATTGATATAGCAGAGAACTGCTTATCTAGATAATGTAAAAAGAGTAGCGGGTAACTTTAAAAGCTTGCACATTGCTTCAGTTATAAGCATTTCCAATAACGCATAGAATCTTGTCAAGCTAAGAAAGGGACTAACATTTTCCTCACAAGTAGAATTAAAGCCAGAAATGAGGATGAAAAGTTATGGTCTACTTCTTGAATAAGGTCACTTCTGCTTATTAAGCCGTTGATAGTACAGTAAATATTTTCTAACCTGTGTGCCTCTAAAAATAATTATGAAATTAACAAAGCTTACAGAACCTGTGGGAGGAAGCCTATTAGATCATACGTTGACTTCAAAAATAGGTAATTATATTTGTCCCTCATTACTGGCAGCAGCCTCAGCCTGCAATACAAGATAATCTCTCCCCGAGACCACAGAGTAGATGGGCAATGCTTCAGGAGCAAAGGTAATCCAACATCTTATTTTATTTTTAAAAGTTAAAATTTCTAACAAAACTCAAAATTAATGGCTATATCTCAGGTAAAAAGAAAGACATCAGGGCACTAACAAAAAATATAGGAGGTACTCATATAGCATCCAGTTTAACTGGTTCCTGTTTGCATGATGCAGTCATTAAAAATAATAAAAACGAGGGGTATAGAAATGCTATTTTTTCATATGTAGATATGAAGTCCATTACATTTCTCCATATATTTACTCTCCTTCCAACTCTTGGATGAGAATGAAAGCCTGGACACGACTTCAGAGAAGGGCAAATCAAACAGATCCTGGAAAAAAAATCCAAGTCTGAAGGAGCTTGTATCTAGATTTTGGAAAGAAAAGTTCATACTAATACATTCACTTGAGAAAAAGCTTCAGAGAGTTGCACGCTCTTGAATCATGCAGAAAAGGCATAAACAGATGGCAGGGAACCAAAACTATATAAATTCAGTCTTAAGAACAAGGCTAATGTTAAGGGTAGTTTAAATAGTAAAAATAGTTTTCAAGAGGAGTCTGTAACACGGGGGAGTGGATGTGAGACCCTCCAGATGTTGTTGGATTGCAACAGCCATCAGCCCCAGCCAGCATAACCAATGGTGAGGGATGATGAGAGTTGCAATCCAACAACATCTGGAGGCACCACATATCCCTATCCCTGCTGTAGATTAGACATCTACTTTAACCAAAAGATGAATTCCATGCCTTCGTATGGTTGTTATACAAAGTGTTACATATATCACTGTACAGTACATATACAAAGCTATTAGCTGGTAGATTGAGACAGTGGGATGTTGCAGTTAAGAGTCAGACTACAACAAAATAAATCCCCACTGAGCCAGGCAGGAAGCTCACTGGCTGACCATGATGCAGCAGCTATCTCAGCCTAACCTGCCTCACAGGGTTGTTGGGAGGATTACCTGAGTGGTGGGGAGCCTGGTGTGCCAACCTGAGGTCCTTGTAGGAAGGGCTTTTTTGTGGCAGCACCCCGTTTGTGGAACTCCCTGCCTCAAAAAGTTAGATCCTCTTTATCTGTATTCTTCCAGCAATTGAGGACATTTCTGTTTAAACAAGTGTTCGATTTTGTTGTTTAATTTAATTTATTGATGGTTAGTTTTGTGTTTTTGTCTTTGCTGCTGCTTTTATCCAGTTATAAATGTGTTTTAATGATTGATTACTGTTGTTTTTATATATATTCTTTAAAAATTGTCAGCGGCTTTGAGTGACTCCTCTCGGAGGGGAAAAGCAGGGCATGCATATTACACACACACACACACACACAATATTATATATAATAAATATATGTGTGTATATATATAATAAAGAGCTGATACACTCATGATTTATGATACTTTAGAAACATTTATCCATTCGCTATTGTTCATGTTTTCATTAAAATAAAATAAAGAGCCAGATTGTATACATGAACTATTTAAGAGAGTTGTTGATGTCATAAAGTATATCCTTTATGGACATCTAGTCCTACCACCTGGTGGTGCAGGAAATCTGCAGCTACAGCACCCCAAATAGGTGGCCATTCAGCCTCTACTTAGCAAACCCTAATGAGTGAGAGTCCACCACTTTCCTGAGGCAGCCTGTTCTACTGTTGAGCAGCTTGTACTATCAGAAAGCTCTTCCTAATGTTTAGGCGAAATCCTTTCTCTTGTAATTTGAACCCAATGGTTCAAGTTCTACCCTTTGCTGCAGCAGAAAATGGATTTGCTCCATCATTTGTGTGTCAGCTTCAAACATTTGGAGATGGCTATCATGTTGCCTTTTAATCATCTCTTCTCCACGCTAAACCTACCCAACGCCTTCAACCTTTCCTCATAGAACTTGGTTCTCCAGGACCTCATCCTGCATTGTAACATCCTCACCCCCCTGACAACCTTATCTTCTATACTGGTCCTGAAATCATATCTCCTTTCCCTCTCCCATGTAGCCTGTTGCCAATATTCTTAGGCTGAGAACAGTTCAGTAACAAAATTGGCTCTAGGTGCATGGAGAGATGGAGGTATATGGTCTCCTGAAACACAGTTGATGTGGGAAACATACAGCCCCAGTTTGCCTACTGAATGAATACTACTACAGTAGATGCTCAGGAAAAGCTTTGTTTGAAAAAAAATGAACCAAAGCATACTTGCTGTACGTCCCTCTTCAGATGCTGGTAGTAACCAGAATGCCTATCATCAGTCATTTTTCTCTTTTCCCAAGGTATGTTATTATTTCTCAACTTTTTCAGCCTTTTTCCGTTTCAGACATTAGCAATGTCTTCTGATGAGCACTGGTCTCCAGGCGAAGATGACAGTCAAGCATCTAAACTAGCTAGAAAATCCCGGGATACCCCCTTTGTCCCCATAGGTGAGTTGAACCATTAAACATAAAAGAGACAGTGTGTAATAGTGGCTAGTGTTGGACTTGCTGGGGAGGCCTGGGTTTGAATCCTAGCTCGGCAGTTAAGCTCACTGGGTGATCCGAGTCTGAGCCCATTACGCAGACTCAGCCTAATCTACCTCACAGGGTTGTTGTGAGGATAAAGTGGAGTAGCCTTGAAGAAGGGTGAGATATAAATGTGAGACATAAATACATAAGAAGTAGTAAACAAATTTAGGGTTATTGGCATAGCAGCATTTGAAGGCACAATAATGACATGCCTAAGAGTGATATAGAGACAGGCACTCCAATCAGGCAACTTATTACATATTCTATATATCTAGTTCCTATATCTATCATGTTGCTGTTTTTTAAATTCTTGCTTTGTTTGGACATATTATTTTGTTATTGTTTGCTTTTATTGATTGTTTTAAATTGTTTGCAAATTGTTGCAGTTTGCTGCTTTGAGAGTCATTTGACAGAATCACAGGATAGAAATACTTTAATAAAATTAATGTCCAGAAATACTATTGTTAGCTCCAAGTCGTGGGCAGCAAGGGTGTTGGGCAGGGGGTGACGGAGGTGGGAGCAGGCCAGGGGTGAGCAAAGTCCAGAAGCTGGGCCGAGGTTGAAGCACATAGTAAGTGAAGTGGGGGCCAGAGGCAGAAGATAAGTCCAAGGAAACAACCGAGTTCAGACGAGGACCAGAGACAAGACCAGAACAAACAGAGTTCAGACAAGGGCCAGAGGCAGATCCAGAAGACAAACAGAGGTCTGGCAAGGACCAAAGGCAAGACGCTGGGGCCAGAATCAGGCTAGGTTCAGGCACATACCAGGCAGAGAAGGGCCAGAGGTGAGAAGTAAAGGTCAAGAGCGGTCACAGGTCAATCACCAGGCAAGATGAGGATCAAGGTTGGTTTCTGGATGCAGGAACCAGCTGTAGTTAACACAGAGGCTTGTGTTGCTGTGGCAAAGGCTGGAGTGACAGGACAGCCCTTAAGTAGGCCTCCCAGCAGCTCCCAGATGGTCTGCATTAGCAGGCCTGACAGCAGCTGGATGTATGGGACCAAATCCTGCGAAGACTGGGTGTTGGCCAGGTTGCTATCTGGACAGCAGCCACCAGATTGAGCTGTGGTGCTGTGCAGGCTGAACGGATCCTTACAGCTATTCTGCCTGTTCTGCTGTATCAGAAGCACAGAATGACCCACTCTACTGGAGCGAGGAAGAGTCCACATTAAGAATAGTGTGGCACAGATAGAAAAAAATGCCATTAGTTACCCCAACAAGATGTCCAAGCTTGTTCATGAGGCACTATGTATTCACTGGGTGCATAGTCATGTGCTGCCTCCAGGGATGTTGAAGAGTCCTTGGTCTCGAGTCACGAGTCTTTGGACCCGAGTCTCGAGTCCGAGTCCTTGGTCCAAAATGGTGACTCACGAGTCACGAGTCACAAGTCACTCCCAAAGCTGACTCCACGAGTCCCTATTAAAATCAATGGGGGTTTTCCCCAACAAAATAAGGCTACTTCAGATGTGTGGCTTAAATAAATTCTAGGCACAAGTGTGCCTTTTTATTTCAAAACTCTGCAACTGATTTTGGCAAGAACAGACCAGGCAGACAAACCCAAAATAACCAGGCAGGCAGAGGAGGCAGGGAACCCCAAAGCAGGCAGGCAGAGGCGTTTGTCTTGGACAATTCAACTGTTGAACTGGTCAAGAAGAGACCAGGCAGGCAGAGGAGGCTGGGAACCCCAGACAGGCAGGCAGAGGCAGCCAAACCCAAAATGTCTGAAAGGTTGCATTTTAGAAAAATGATTTTAAAAAATAAACTTGCTGTACTTCCTACAACTTATCCATGTTGCATTTGAGGAACATGATTTTTTCTAAATGTTTGGCCCCCATTCTGGAACGGTGAGATCTCATCCCAATTCCACCCTCACTGAACACCCGCTCCACTGGTGATGAACTTGCTGGAACCAGAAACACACTCAGAGCAGCCACACAGAGTAATCTCAGGTCCTTCTTCTGCCTCTCCCAAGTACGCAACACATCAATCAAAATAAATCTTGACACACTGTTGGGGCTGCACTCCTGGTAGCCGTCCATAGTGGCCGAGCAGCGGCACACCTCGCTTCCATGCTCTCTTCGCCGGCAATCACGCTCCTCTCCACTCCTTCTGGCACAGCCCAGGGATGTTGAAGAGTCCTTGGTCTCGAGTCCCGAGTCGAGTCTCAAGTCCCATTAAAAATATTGGGACTCGAGTCCGAGTCGAGTCAGAGGGGGGACTCAGTCTGACTCACGAGTCGAGTCCTCGAGTCCGAGTCCCCATCCCTGCTGCCTCCATGATTCTGTGGCTCAAGGCTAGTATTTTGTAGCAAATTTCTTTCTTTCTTTAGCCAACTTAATTGGAGCCCCCCAAAATAGCTTTATATTGAAATGGTTCTGTGGTTCACTGTTAGCAGAGTCTGAAGACTCCATGGGAGCCCCTAACTCTAGCATTAGCAAAACTGTTAGCAAAACTCTGGGAAATCTGAGACCCATCTTCCATTTCCCAAAGAGCAGTAACTTTGTATTGTCTTCTTGTACAATATTCTGACCAGCCACAAGACCGGTGCAAGGCAGTTTGGTGCCCTAGGCAAGATCAGATATTTAGCGCCCCCCTTCCCACTTGAGAGCGCTGTATTTTTTCCCCAAGGCATTTCTGGCACCCCCTTTAGCCCTGCGCCCTAGGCAGCTGCCTAGTTGGCCTAATGGTAGCTGGCCCTGACCAGCCAATCAAAATCCTGCAGTTCAAATAAACAAAACAGAGATGTGGTGATGTATGACTAGACAACAATTCTGAGTACTGTTGTTTTTGCAGAAAGGTAGTCTCAGGTTTCAGATTTCTTTTGAGGCCTCTCATTTAAAAAAAAAGGCAAACACATTGGTGTCTTCAGTTCCTTTAGTTTTCCATAGCAAGTTGTGGTTTGTACCCTAAGTCTCCAATGACTAACAGGTCACCAGTGGGCCAGATCCAGATTCTGAAGCCACTGTATCTGGACCCTGATGGTTCTATGAAATTTTAGTCATGAAGTGGTTGCTCTGTTTCATTTGTCAGTAAAAGAAGCAATGAGTTTCTGAGTCTCTCGTATGAATACCATTGTATTGCTATCATCACTGTATTTCACTAGTACCAATAGTTGTGTTTTTTTACTATACAGTATACGTATACCTGCTGTGTGTGTGTGTGTGTGTGTGTGTGTGACAGAGAGAGAGAGATCTGGTTCACACAGAATGTCAATTCATGGATTGTTTAACCCATTAATTGATGGAGCTGAGCCTCCCGCATGCTTTCCACTTCCACTTTGCATCTGGTTTCGTAAACAACCCAGGAATTCCCCATTCCTGGGTTGTTTGATGCGATCTGTGAACCCAAAACTCTGGGTTGTTGAAGGATAACCCCATTCTTGGGTTGTTTGATGTGACGTGTGAACAGGGAACTCTGGGTTGTTGAGGAATAAACAACCCAGAGTTTTAATCCAACAACCATGTGAGCCCAATCGGGATGTCAACTTCAGTCACCCAAATTGATAATCTCATACCTGTGAAGCCCTTACGTATAGGTGAGGCTAAATTTATTATGGAGCCTGGCCATCCATGAGGGGTCAGATTGTTGTGCTCCTTGGATCAGCATCTGGAGAACAAAGTGGCCCTCGAGAATACAGAAGTTGGACAACCCTGGCATAAACAATAGGCAGGAAACTTGGTATATATCCATATCCACATATGCTTTGGATTTATACCATCCTTTTAGAAAAGTCAGTATATTTTATACTGATAAGTGAATGACATTTTCTTTTAGCTGTTAGTGTTTCCTTTTTTAAAAATGTGCCTACATTGAGAGAGGTAAGCAGAAACCTTGCAAACTGTCACTCATCAACCTTCATTAGCCTTCCTTCCCATTTATCAGCTCCAGAGAACTGTACCGGAACAGGAGCCTTACCAGAATTTAAAGTGATTTGTACATGCAGTGTCCACAAACACATGGTAATTTGTATGCACTGTAGCCAATTAAGCTGGCTGCAAGGACACTGCTTGCCTCCTTCAGACCACATTTGCAGTTGAAAGATAAAGAAAAGAAATGTCATTATATTCAATTATGTATCAAATGTGAAGAAACAAAAAAAAACAATTTTACATTATCTGATTAATCTTCCCAGAGCAAGCTGTTCAAGAGATAAAGCTTTACACATCTGGATGTCACTTCTGAGCAAATAATAATAATAATAATTGGATTCAATGAGAGTCATTATGGTTACAGAGAATGTAACCATAATGAAGCAAAATCCAACCTTCACCCAGAAAATGAAACATCCTGTTGAAACGAAAGGAGCTGGTGTTTACAAATTACTGCTTTAAACAACAATTTGATTCAGAAGGGACCCTGTTTTATAAATCCCTGTATTTCCTTTAAAAGAGAGAGAGAGAGAGAGAGAGAGAGAGAGATTTGGAGGGACACAGCCTAGCATTCAGAACAACAGAAGTAATTTGGAATTTATTTGTTTGTTTGTTTATTTGTTTATTATATTTATACCCCGCCTTTTTTCCTGCAAGGAACCCAAGGCGGCTTACACAATCCTCCTCCCTCCTCTCCATTTTATCCTCACAACAGCCCTGTGAGGTAGGTTAGGCTGAGAGGCAGTGACTGGCCCAAAGTCACCCAGTGAGTTTCATGGCCAAGCGGGGACTAGAACCCGGATCTCCCGAGTCCCAGTCCAACACTCACCACTATGCCACACTGGCTCTCTTATGTGTTAAATCTCCCCCCCCCCCTTCAAAATTGGCTCTAGTGACTCTTGATGTCAAGAAAGAATAACTTGTGAGCAGCCCCCAAGTTTAGCAAAGACCAACTGATAGCGGAATCCTATACATCATGTCTACTGAAAAGTCCCATTCAGTTCACGTGGAGCTTACTCCCAAGCAACTGGGTATAGGATAGCATTACAGCCTGAAGCTGACTTTCCCCATAATTACTTACAGGAATGGGGACAGGCAAGCTGTATGAAAAGGGAGAGAATGGGACCCTGTCAGTGTGGTTTATTTACCACATTTGCATTTCATCCTTGCTCCAAGGACCTAATGGTGGCATACATGGGGTTATTTCACTTTATACTCTCTACAACAGTGATGGCGAACCTTTTTGAGCCCGAGTGCCCAAACTGCAACACAAAACCAACTTATTTATTTCAAAGTGCCAACACTGCAATTAAACCTTAATACCGAGGTTTTAGTTTTAGAAAAACAACTCATACAGTTGTCCAAACTAATTAACATCTTTTGTCTTTAAAGAAAAACACAATAACAGAGCTTTCAATGATACAGTTTTTTGTTGGAAAAAAAATCAACTCAAAAAATTATTATAGTACTACATTGTACACATAGCCTGAAGGGAATTTATACAAACTTTTTAAATAATTAGGCACATGTATTTTTGGATAAGGGATTCTCAACTTGTAATATGATTATATGCCAGACTGAAATTGTATGGGGCAAGCTTTACTCCGGGTCCTTTCCCTGCTTCTACAGGTGTCGGATTAGTAAAAGTCAACTGTACTAGGATGAGCAAGATAAACAAGAAAACTAAACGTGCTTAACACATTTTAAACACCATATGTCTTGGACTGCAAACACTGCATTAGGTAAAAGTTTGCATTGGCCATGCTTTTGCACAATTAATGTGACTTTTGCTATTGCATGCATGCTGCTAATTTGTCAAACTTTGGCTCATACTCCGTTAGTTTGAGAGCAACACATGCAGCACTCAGGTCAACTGTTAGGGCTTTACATCCAAGCCAAGCACTGTGCATCATTCTTCAAAATCTTTTAAATGTGATAACAATGTAGAAAAGAATTCTGTAACAGGAATTCTAGAATAAAATAATTCTGTTCCACACTGTGAGAAAGAACAAGATCATTAGTGTGTTGCAGAAGGGGACGGTCTTTTCGCGATCTGGTGACCAATGGTTCGAGTGCCCACAGAGAGGGCCTTGCGTGCCAGCTGTGGCACCCGTGCCATAGGTTCGCCATCACTGCTCTATAACCTTCTGAGTTTGGTAGGTTGAACGATAGTGAGTATCCTGGTGAGCTTCATGGCTAAGCAGGGATGTGAACCAAACTTGGTCTGACCTGATTCAGATGACACAGCGCAGCTCGTCATGGGTTATTTAACCCACTATGAGTTGCGTCATCCGAGGGCACCACTTTGCATATCTAACCCCCTCTTGGGGGTTGTTGTGTCATGCAAACCAGGCGAGCATGGGTTATGCAAGGATTAAACAGCCATTGCATAACCCATGGTCTATTCTAGGGTTATGCGAGGGTTGTTTAACCCATGCTGGCTGGGTTCGTACGACACCCGAGCGGGGCTTGGATATGCAAAATGGCGGCTGCACCCCCCTTCCCACATGCGCTGCAGCCTCACTGTAGGTTAAATAACCCATGATAGGCTGTGGTGTTGTGCGAAACAGCCCTCTGTGTTAAGCACTCCACCAGTTTAGGTTCATTGGGGAGGAACCCTGGGAAGAAAATAGTCCATGAATAACAGCAGCGGTGTGTGTGTGTGTGGGTGATTTCATTGGACTACATGGAACCTTGGTTTGGTCCAGCAGGGCTCTTCACATGTTCAATACTGAACTTCACCTTTCTCTTTAATATACAGGGTTGGCGGGCTGCTTTGCTGTAGTAGGTTATGGTCTTTACAAGCTAAAATACAGAGGAAGCCAAAAAATGTCAGTCCACCTCATCCACATGAGAGTTGCAGCACAAGGCTTTGTTGTAGGTGCAATAACAATAGGTAAGATAACAAGTTGTTGTGGCTGGTAGCCTTTTAAAAAATACTGTTGTTAAGTAATACCCCCACCCCGGCACTCCCTTGTGGCTTCTTTCCATTGTGTAATGAATTTACTGTATCAAAGGCATCACTATATGTTTTAATCAGTAGTCCTAAGCTTTTGTTGTTAAGTCATCAATGGGCAATAGTTCAATTTACCTGTGTTAAGGTATAAAATGTCACTTTATTTTACAATGTAAATTTTACATAAAGTATAATTGCTAGACGATATTGAAGCAACCATTCGTAACAAACATATCTGCTTTCCTTTGTTAGGTGTTCTATATTCTATGTACACAGATCACATAAAGAACCTGGATGGGAGTGGGCCGAAAAAATGATCAACCTCATAGAAGGAAAGAGGAAGAGCAAAGCACTGTTTTTCAGTATTGTTTTAGAATACCTATATGTGTGTGAGTGTTTAAGAATGTGTTCCAAGCATACCACCAAGATTTCGGCTAGCCCTTCTATTTATTAAAACAGCTGCTATGCTATATGCTCAAGCCAAGCACTGGACTTGTATTTGCACTTGGTTTCCAAATGTAAATCTTCAACTTTGGAGCTCTGTGCTGGGTCAAGAGCAGGGGTGGGCAACTGGTGGCCCTCCAGATGTTTTGGTGTACAACTCCCATCAGCCCTAGCCAGCACAGCCAGTGGGGAAGGATGATGGGAGTTGTAAGCCAAAACACTTGGAGGGCCACAAATTGCCCACCCCTGGTCTAGAGCATCACTCCCAAGGTTTGGGGTTGTTTCAGGCTTTCTGAAACACAAGCAATCAGGCCTGTTATCCAAGCATTAGCCTGGCTAATGCATGAACCTATGATGCTGCCCTACACTGATAGAACTGGACCATTGGTCTATGTAGCCTATTTATTTAATATTTATTCGTTTCATTTCTACCCCTTTCTACCAAAAATGGCACTCAAGGTAGCTAACAATCACTGATAAAAATAACACTAAGCAAATATATTAAAACACAAAAACAATTAAAAACACGACAACATAGTAAAAGCAGCATCCAGCTCAACAGACCCCTTTGCACACCAAAGGCCCGCTTGAATAAAGCAGTTTTTGCCTGCTGGTGGAAGGACAGCAAAGAGGGAGCAAACAGCCTCCCTTGGCAGGGAGTTCCACAGCCAGGGAGCAGCCACCGAGAAGGCCCTGTTTCACATTGCCACCAAATGTGCCTCTGAAGGCAGCAGTCTCGGAAGAAGGGCCTCTCCTGAAGATCTTAAGAACTGGGCAGGCTTGTTTAGGAGGAGGTCTTTCAGGTAGCGTGGTCCCAAGCCCTATACGGCTTTATAGGTCATAACCAGTACTTTTAATTCTGCCAGGAAACAGACTAGTAGCCAGTGAAGCTGTTGTAACAAGGGAGTTGCATGCTCCCTGTAACCAGCCCCAGTCAACAGTCTGGCTGAAGCATTCTGGACCAGCTGAAGTTTCTGAACAGTTTTCAAAGGCAGTCCCACATAGAGCATGTGCTACAGAAGACCAAACGGGATGTAACTAAGGCATGCGTGGCTGTGGCCAGATCAGATGTCTCTAGCAATGGGCATAGTTGGCACATTAGTCTTAGTTGTGCAAACACGATCCTGGCCACGTCCAAAACCCGGGCATCCAGGTTCAAGGCCGAGTCCAGAAGTACACCCAGACTGCAAGCCTGAGTCTTCAGGGAGAGTGTAACCCCATCCAGCACAACTTGAATCCCTATTCCCTAATCTGCCTTTTGACTAACCAGGAGCACCTCTGTCTTGTCTAACTTAAGCTACAATTTGTTTGCCCATATCCAGTCCTTTACCAACATCAGGTCTGGTTTAGAACTGGAACAGCTTCCTTTGGACTCGGATGGAAAAGAGAGATAGAGTTGGGTATCATCAGCATACTGGTGGCACCAAACCCCAAAATTCCAGACCATCTCTCCCAGAAGTTTCATGTATATGTTAAATAGCATGGAGGATAACAAAGAACCCTGAGGGACACCAAAGGCCAACAACTATGGTGTCGAACAGGAATCCCCCAGGACCACCTTCTGAGATGGCCCCTCCAAGATGGACTGGACTGGAGCCACCATATAACACTGCTTCCTGGTCCCATCTCAGACAGATGTCTCAGAAGGATACCATAGCTGATGTCATTGAAAGCTGCTAAGAAGTCCAGCAAAACCAGCAGGGACACACTCCCCATGTCCAGTTTCCAGCATAGATCATCCACCAAGGCAACCAAAGCTGTCTCTGTCCCATAACCAGGCCTGAAGCCAGATTGAAATGGATCTAGATAACCTGCACCATCCAGAAATCCCTGGAGCTGAGAAGCCACCAAACGTACCAGCACCTTGCCCAAGAATGGAATATTAGAGACCAGCCAGAAATTATCCAATAGAGCGGGGTTCAGGGAAGGTTTCTTTTAAACAAAAGTCTTACCACTGCCTCTTTTAGGCAAGACGGAACCACACCTTGCTGTAAAGAGGCATTTACTACTAACCTTACCCACTCAGCCAGCCATCTTCTCTGACCGGCAACAGGTCCCCCAGGCCTCAGCCAGAGAACTCTGCTATCCAACTTCCTTTGGGGGATGTCAGAAATTGAACTTGAGACCTTATGCCTGTAATGCATAACTGCCACTGACTTAGGCTGCAGTGCTGTGCCCACTTACCTGGGAGTAAGCTCCACTGATGTCAAAAGGGCTTACTTCTGAGTAGACACTATAGAATTGTGCTGTTCAAGTCCTTCCTCAACATCCATTTCAGTTCACAAAAAGGAAAGAATGAGGCCCACCACTTTTAGTTATACATGTCAGGGAGCCAGGCACAGCTCCTTGTACAATGCTCAAACAGTGGCAATTCACAGATCACCTCCATGTAATGTATGAAATGGCCCACAAGTACAATGCAATTGAATTCAGTGTGAGAGCTGATACCGTCAGCCACATTACCTGGATGATGAGCTCTGGAACGGCTTGATCATCTGTGTTGTCCTGCCAAGTAATCGGGAATTCTACAGCACATCAGGTGATAATGTGTGGTAAGCCATAGAGCAGAATGTGTGATAAAATCTGTATGGGCTCATGAGATTTTCTGCTCTAGCATTCTGTATCTGCACTGTCCTGGATTCTTTTCTCTCTCTCTTCCAGAATAACTGCTTCCGTTCTACTCCTACAGCAGCCTCCATGGAATGACTTTGCTTCCATTTCACACTCATGCTGTGATTATTGCTGTGGTAGTTTCTCCTCCAATCGCATAGCTCTCTGTCTCCCCCCCGCCCCCCAATAATGTTGAAAAAGGGTCACCAGGTGGAATGGAGCACTAAGCTGCCTGTCTGTCTGCAACTCGTTAATATATTTCAGTCATTCCTTTTACAAGAAACAAACCACGTCTAATTAAACCAGAAATTATTTAGATCAGAAGACAAAAGGGAATCAGTATTAACTGGGGAGATTGGATAACAAGATTAGCAGTCAAAAAAGATGAACGTAGTTGATCTATTTATTTGAAAATCTGGACCTTCATTAAAACAAACAGAAAACCAAATGACCAGTACATTTAAAATAAATTAGTGCCCAATAGAGAATGAAAATAGAAAAAATCTGGAGGGAGAATGGGTTTTGTAACAGAGCACAGATTGCAAATATATTTTTTAAAAAACCACCTGACACCAAAGGGTAGTTTCTGCTGAATGTTTTGTAACACAATTGCGAACATCTAGTGCACCCTGGGGTGAAGATGCATGTAACAATTTTAGAGCAGTGGGGTCACTTGGAAGCACCATCACCATGTTCAGTTCAAACGTACCTATTTTGGCCAAGTTCAGTGAAACGCTCTCCTCATGCCCAAGTTTGAGCATGCGAATATAGTATGGCTCCTGAGACACCTACCTTGTCCAGTCTAAGGTAGAAGAAGGCAAAGCAAACAGCAACACCCTTGCAGTCTGAGTCTATTGATTTTTACTCAGAAGGAAGTCCCACTGAGTTCAATGGGGCTTACTGGCAAGTTAAATGTGCACAGAATTACAGCCTTAGGCTGTTTGAAATAGGGTGAATCTCCAGGTTCCTTAGAGTGCCATGATGCAATCAGAAAGTACAATTTGTAGAGGAGGTGAATTAGTATGTGGACATCTGTGCTGTTTCAAGAGCTGTGCTGACCCACATCACAGAGCACATCCAAACTCTAATATTTGCAGCCGGGATGTACTTTGCAAACGAAATCAGCTGCAAAATAGATAAATACTAGTCTTTTCTGCAGGTACTGCATGCACATTGTCATATGAGTTTGTCTCTGTGAGCATGAGGGTTGAAATCTTGGGACTTAGGAGGAAAAAAAATGCTTTAGAAATCAAAATTCAGCACCAGGTTCCATCTTCCGCAATTACACATGATGAACAACTCTGCTCAAATCTCAAGGATTATGTGGAATCTTGACAGCACTTCAAGGCTGGCCCTGAATTATATTGTGCCATTACAATATTTCCCGTGAAAAATATAAAAGAAACTAACAAAAGCAAAAAGGGGCCTTATAGTTTGCTGTAATTTTTTTAAAAATGTAGTTTACCAGCAACAGAATAAGCAATGTAAGTTACAACTCTAAGAGAGCGATCCTGTGGCCCCTAGACAGTGTCTGAGGGGCCATAGGATATTTTGGATTCCCAGAGCCGAGGTCAGAGACAGTGCTCGACCTTGGAGCTGGGAATCAGTTCCGCCCTGCCGCAGCTGGGGTGGAAAGAACCCCGCTGGCTGCTCTCCGGGGTTGGGAATGCAACCTCAGAGAGGGGGGAAAGGGGTTCCAATGGGTGGGGAGGAAAGGAGACTGGAGAGGACAGGATACAAGTCTGGCAAAAGCCCATCTAGTGAAAATGCAGGATGGGGAGGCAATGATTGCCTCCGCAGCTCCTCCCACGCTGCATAGGATGAACGTAAGCCTCTGAGGGGGGCTTACGATCATCGCAATAGACTTGCGACCTTAACGTTTTAACGTTAACGCCCTTAACATCCTTAGCCATGGATGGCTAAGGATTGCATCCTTAGCCATCCATGGTATCTTAGCCCAACTCTAATCTAACTGCAAAATTGAGTAGTCGAAGAAGGGAAAGAAAGGGGCTCTTGTTGCTTTTGAAGGCACCATGTACATTGATGGTACTGTATAAATAGATAATAAACATAGAGACAGTGAGAAGATGGGGGCAGGGAGTTGGAAGTTAAGGGACAAGGACCTGTAAAGTATGGACAAGTTTCATATGGACCGAGAAGACCCTCCATATCACGAGAGTTCTTAACTGTTGCAGTTGGCATCTTTTTAAAGCCATCCCACAGACCAAGGAAATGTTCAGAAGCTCTGAGCAGGCCTCAGTGTGTGTCACAGTTTGTTCATGTCCAGAAACTTTGGTGGGGAGACTTCATGGTGGGGAGACTCCATGGTGGAGGAACCGCCACTTCTTCAGCCCTGCTGGGCTTGCGCTGGCCAAGGCAAAAGTGTGCGCAGGGTGGTGGGTTTTTACTTTCCCACTGCCCTTCTCACTGGTTTGTCTTTTTAAATTTCCCCCCACTCACTGGTTCCAATGGGAGGGAAAATAATTACTTGAAGGCTGGCCTAGTTTCCCTCCATTCTGGGGCATACCCAGGAAATGAGAAGGCCAATCCATCTGATATGCCCCTGGAATGCCCCGCTGTTGCCCTTGGTTGGAGAAGCCATAGGTGGCGGAGCTTTCCCTTGCCAGTCCATTCCAGCGGGATTTCCCTCTGCCTGCAGAGGGGGCGGTCCACAGTATCCCATGACCCCTAGGACACCTCTGAAGGGATTGTGGATCTCTAACAACAGCAACTAAACATTCCAAGCACCTTCTCAAAATCACTCTACCCAGCATTCTTTGGAGGAAGCCATGACAATTAAAGTGGCTTAAGGCACATTCCTATGCATGTTTAAACCAAAAGAAGTCCTATAACTCCCAGTATGCCCCAGCCAGCCATGCTGGCTAGGGAATGCTGGGAGTTATAGGACTTCTTTCTGTCTAAACATGCATAGGATTGCACGTTTAAGCTTGTAGTGTACATGTACCCTTAGTCAAGAAACAAATTTATGACTAAACCTTCCCTTAGATTCCACTGTCCTGTTTTCATGTCCATTTCCGGAAGAGTATGACTGAAGCTCAGTTAGGAAAAAAAAGAAACAGAAAATCCAGAATTTAGTTCTGAAACAAAACTGCAGTCTCACAACACATAAGTAAACAAGCTGATTTTAGACTGGGTCCAAGTGTACTTGATCCTGCGTTTTTTAAAAACCCACACAAATATCAAATAAAAGCAGAGATCTTCAGAAAACCTAAATGTGAACAAAAAATGCTGTCTTGCATGAGTACAAGGAACAGGTGCATTGTAAGGAGAGATGAATGAAACATTCAAGAGAAGGAGGTGGGGAGGGACAAAGAGTTGAATAGAGAAAGGCCAAGGAATTCTCTTCTGGCAGAACACATAACTTGGCTGACAAACTGTCCTGGCAAATCTATCAATAAATTATTGTGTCTAAACCCTACCAGGGGCTTGAACTTGTGCTCCGGCTCACCTTCTAGTCATTTCTTTTTATTTCAGGAACTTCAACATAAAACAATTCCAAGGTGGCTTCTTGTTGGGGCCTGCGCAGAAGTTGTTCCTGGTGGATTGTGCCCACCAGTGTTTCTCTCTATGGTTTTACATTTCAGAATTTCCTTTCAGATTTTCAATCGCACTCATTGACTACAGAATCATAGTTAGGATGATCAAACGTCAAGAAGGCTATGCCTTAATTTCTATAGAAGTCTTCCTTAGTGTTGCAGGAATTTGGGGGTAGGAAGGGGTGCCCGATCATTTCCACCTTTGACAGACAGAGATCTGCATCAAGTGGAATCATCAGTACCTTTGCAAAGAAATATAGGAGTACCAAAAAAAATTTTTTTTTTAAATTAAAAACCATAAAAGACCTAAAAACAAGATTGCCAGGACAGACCTACAGGTGATGGTGGCACACCCGAGTTCAAATATGGCTCATCGCCAAATTGCCTGTAAAGCGATGGCAGAAGGGGGTGCTGAACCCTTCTTCTGCCTGCCATTCCCCCAACACGCATCTTCTCTCCCAGCCACTTTCCCCCCAGTTGGGCTCTGAGGCCAGAAAAAAATCCAGTTGGGAGAAAACCAGCTGGGGTGAGAAAGGTGTGTGTGTGTGGAGGAAGACTTTGGGTAGAAGAAGAGTTCAGTACCCTCCTTTCACTAAATGCTTTTCCTAGTTGCGACCCATCCTGCTTTTTGCAGAGTCCCACATCTAAAGATACACATGTCTGTCCCCATCACAAACAACTCTGCCCCGTCATAGTGTGTGATGATGTACTAGCTTACTTTGTCAGTCGCCTTGTACGAACCTTCATAGTTGCCTTAGGCTCAACCTCTAAAGACGTCTATTTTCCAGTGTACCAGACAATCCCTAACGGCATCACTCCTTTTCCCCACCCCCTTCCCCTTGTGCTCCTCTGTCTTGACTCCCATTTGCAGCTCTTGACCGTACACACTTGCTTCTGAACCAATTGAAATCTGGTTTTGTGCAGCATAGGAGGGCACTTTTTTTTTCTTTTCTTCCTTTGCTTTAAAAAAGTCACACTCTCACTACTGTGGTTCAGAGGGAATCATCTATTCAGGACCGAGTCAGTTTCCATGTTGTTGAGGAGGAAGAGTTCAGGGTGAGCAGCGAGTCCCAGATGATACTAGATAAGGCACAAAAAAAAAAAAAGAGGCGGCGGCAGTTAGGAATGCTGTTTAGGAAACAGCTGAAATCAGGTACGATCACACATCCAAGGTTTCCTAAGTGTGAGGCTAGCCTCTAAAGCAGTGTTCTCCAACCTTGGGTCCCCAGATGTTTTTGGCCTACAACTCCCAGCATGCCCCAGCCATGGCTGGGGCATGCTGGGAGTTGTAGACCAAAAACATCTGGGGACCCAAGGTTGGAGAACACTGCTCTAAAGAGGGGCACGTATTTGCTAGGAAAGGTACTACCTCCTCCCTCCTGCCTTGAGTGTCCCAGGAGGCTGGCTCACCAGTTAACCCATCCCTTCTTCAGTGCAATTCTGGCACCGGTGCATTCCAATTTGAAGCTTAGTGCTTCTATCTGGTGCCTTCCAGATGGGTTAGACTACAACCCATTTTATTGGTCCCCCCCCCTTTATCTTTGTTGAAGTCGTTGTAATAAACAGTGGATTTGAGCAATGCTTTTTAATATTTTTATGTAAACCGCTTAGAGACTGTATTATATTAAGTGGTACAGAAGTATTATTAAATAAATAAATAAATTCCCATCATCCCCCCAGCCAGAAAGTTGGCTTAGTTCAGTGTGACACGTCCTTATTTTTATTTTTGAAATGTCTGTTTGCATCTCTACACTCCCTTTCTTAGCTAACGTCAACCACACTTCCAAACGGGAAAATTCCAGAAGGGCAGCCATGTTAGTACTGTTGCAACAAAGAAGAAGAAGAAGAACAACAACAAAGTTTTATGACACTTTAAAGGCTAACAAATATACTGTGGGTTAAGTTTTTGTAGGCTAGAGCTCATTTCGCCAGATGTGTGATCACCTAAGAGGTTAGGTGTATGTATATATATATATATATATATCCCGAGTACAGAAAAGGGCGGGATATGGGGTGGGGATTGTTTTATGAAGCCAAAAAGTCAAGCAAAGCAAGTGATAGCAGTAGGTGTGACACAGCACTGTGCAGATTACAAATGAATAGAGCATGAAGTTAATCTGAGATCTAATCAAACGAATGCAAGATCCACTCACAGCACTCTGGACTAGTGACCACTGGTGATGATGATTAGGCATAGCAAGAAGAAAAGTGCAAATGCACACTTAAAGAGGGACAGATACTTTCTGACTCCCAATCTCTATTGAGTCCAAATTCCACAGTGCTCAATTTGCAAAGGAAAGATAACATAGCTTTGAAATCTCTCTCCTCAACCCCTCCCCAGAGTATGCCTTTAAGGTCTGCTACAGAGAAGACAGAGATGCACCCTCATTGGTTTCAAAGTCTAATTTGCAACCATCTATTCTCTTGAGTAAGAGACTGTCCTGTTTGACTTATAATGCCAAAAGGGCATTGTTGGCAGATGCCGCTGTGTATCATGTTAGAAGATATGTCGGTGAATGAACCCTGATAGTATGGGTTGATGTTGTTTGATCACGTACCGTAAGTGTCACTTGAATAGATATAGAGACTGTTGGCCCTGGGATTCGTATCTCCAACTTTGTGGCTGGTGAGGGGCTGTCTCTAAGTAAGGCCAGATGTTCCACCCAATGCCTGTGAGAGGGAAGGATCATCTTCCATGATGGCTGCAGATCCTCCCTTCCCTGAGTATTGCAGTTTTAAGAATGCCTGATGTAAATTTTTGCAAGGGTTTCTCCTTCTCCGAAGGATCAGAGTAAATTATGCAATTCTTTCGCAAGCTTGGTTGTACATGATGGGAGTATGTGGTGTGCCCTGGAGGGTTGCTGGCTGCTGGCATCCAGGTATGTGTGGTGCTATCTTGCTTTCTGGTAGCAGGTACTGTTTATATAGCCCCTCACATAGTTGTGCTGTGGTGTCCAGAAAATTACTCAATTGCATGGGATAGTTCAGGCTTAGGTTAATAGTGTGGATATAATTGAAGATCTGGTGGGATTTCTCAAGGGTCTCCTTCCTATGGGTCTGGATGTTGAAGATATCATTAATGTATCTCTGGTTGAGAAAGCAGCATTTAGGGGTAGGAGCAGAGGAAATATTGTTCTGAGTCAGCCATAAATACAGTGACATATTGTGCTTCTTTATATCATTGACTGAGCTATGCCTATTCCATTACCGGTGACAGCTGGCAGTTGGGAGTCACACCCATACTAACTGGATCTGATATTCATTTGAATGTATTTTGTATAAATGAATGCTCTGCATATTACTGTGATGCATCGAGTATCAGCTCTTGCACTGCTTGGCTTTTGGGCATCACTTTGTATTAACAACAACACATCCCCGTTCATTGATTTCATATAGAGTTGGAAGGAGCCTACAAGGCTATCGAGTCCAACTCCCTGCTCAATGCAGGAAACTAGAGGAGGGGTCTCCCATCCAAGTCATAACCAGGCTTGACCCTGCTTAGCTTTCCACACTCAGACAAGCTGAGCCAGCATAAGCCACAGGGCTGTTGTCTTTGTCCTCAAGGTATATTATACCTATCATATAGGTAACCACTTCATAAATCTGACAAAGTGGACTCTGGCCCTTGAAAGTTTATTTCATAATATTGGTGTTTGTTTTTAAGGGACCCCAAACCCTTCATTGCTTAAAGGACCCTGTTGACCTTTCTCCTTCTCCATGGAAACGTTTGCCCCTATGCTAGAACCAGAATGATAGTCCCTGTTTTGTTTTTCGCTAATAAGCCATACTTGGAGATCCTTTTCTCCTCACTCCATTTCAAGAAGTTAGTCTGCTTTACCCTTTTTTTTTTAAGGATTATAACAATTTGGGAGAACCAGAATGCTAGAACCAGAGAGTGTTGGTTATTAGGTGGACTGAAAATATACTAATATAATAAATAAATAATAAACAAGTGGCTGGTGCTTGGGTGTTAACTCTCTTCACTTTCTAAAATTGCTTGTTCTTCAAACATCCCCCACCCCATACCTGACAATTACACCAATTCAGTGAATAGCGGCAAGTGTAGAGTTCTGGGATGGGAATAGTTGAGAGCCCCATTCATTTCAATGGAAGGAGATCTGTGCACATACTTCCTTTTAGGCACATGACTCTTCTCTCTGGACTTAAGGTTTTAGAAGCTCATCAGGTACACTGGAGTGTGCACAGGGCTCACTGGATCAGGACAGGTGCATTTTATTGTATTTTTTAGAAAGGTGGAGCTGGACTTGGGCCTAGGGACTGATATTTCAGCCAATTACTGACCAAACTGATGCCACAAAAAGCAAAACAAAACAAGTAGTTAAGGATCACTTTACACATTATGAATATATCACTTGTGTTAGAGAAATACAAGTTTCTGAATGTACATGCTGTGGAAAAACTGATTGACACCAGGTTCCTACAGGCAACAGAACAGTCATGTGCATTTGCTGCAAGTGATTATGTACATATTGGGTACGTGATATTTCCTAGACAGGAGTGTTTATCTGTAGGAAATTTACGGTGCATCAAGAGGTCCGAAGTGGGTCACCAACAGCCAAGTGCTGCTCTCTTCCTGCCAATGGGAATTTGGGCAGTTTAAGCGAACATATACCAGCTTAAAACAGTTGTGAATTTCTGCTGGAATCACAGCAATTAGAACAGAGCTCTTATCAGTTCTACTTCTAGAAATTCTGTCCTGGGGTCTTGAAAGTTCCATGTTGTTCTTGAGATATGTGAATTTCAGAAAGAAACATTGAAGATATTTTGTCCATAAAACATGTTTTCCCACCCACTGTGTCTCTTAAGACAAGTGCTATGCCATCTTCTACAAGTAGTAGCACAGAAAAACAACAACCCAAGGTTATCTGGCAGCCAGATGAATACACACACACACACACACAGTTCTGGTTTTTTTTAACCAATGTTATTTTGTATCTAAGTTGTCAGACCTGCACTAGACTGATAATTTAAGGGCACATTAATTGTATTTTGACAGTTATTTTTTAAATTGTCATTAACTGCCATCTCATGTTAATCTGCATTGCAAAAACCACTACAGGCAAATCTGGCTAACTCCATTAAATGTTTGAGAAGTTTAAGCTTTAAAGAAATAGAGAGGTATAAATCAAACTGATAGACTAACTGCCTAATAGATTGAAGAACTTACCAAACAGATTCGTGGGAGTTAAAATTAAAGTTTAGCGCATGTTTAAAATATTGTACGAAGTTGAAAGTTTCTTAGGGAGGAAAAAATAGTAATTACTTACACCGTCCAGTTCCCTTGGAGCTGGCAAAGAAAGCTTGTAATAAAAGAGGGGGAAGAGAAAATTCCCATAACACATCAGAATTCAAGCTATGACTCGAAGCAACCTATTTGTAAGAGGAAGATGACTGGAACAGAGTTTTAATCTGCATGTAATGCTTGCCCCATACTATACTCGAAATGATTTTGCTAACTCGGAAGTAGTTGTTTGAAGGCTGCTCTGCTGACCAAGAATCTGTTGGCATTTGATTTGTTGTGTAAGTAAGAAATTACTTCTATAGAATGTTAGCTGTTTTAGTAAATTTGTGCTCTGAATTGTGACATATGGAGCCACAAGAAACACAAATACATTACCTAAAATGGACAGAATTCGCATCCAGGGGTCTAATCTAAGTCATTTCCAGTTTGCCCCCACCCCACCCCTCTTCACCTTTATTAAGCAAAATTCAGCTACTTTCTACTCATACAAGATGAAACATGGGTGGAGGGCTCTTTATCCACCTCTTCCCAAGGATTAACATCCACAGAGGCTTTGGCAGCTCCTCCCTTGCTTCAGTCATTTTTATCCTGTGTCTGAATGAGCCATTAAGCTGCATTTTAAAGTGAGTCAAAGCCTCTGTTGCTACTCACACTGGGCAGGCTGTATCGTCCCTGGGTAAAATTAAATTGCCACCCAGAGATCTAAATGTAAACAGAGCGTACTTATTTTTCGTTACACACGGTTGTAAAAAAGGAAACCATGGGCAGTATCCAACAGTGTCATTCCACAAACTCAAACAGCACTAGCAGAGCTCCACCAAATTTATTTATTTATTATATTTATTTATTTTTTATATTTATACCCCACCTTTTTTTCCTGCAAGGAACCCAAGGCGGCTTACATAATCCCCCCCCCCTATTTTATCCTCACAACAACCCTGTGAGGTAGGTTAGGCTGAGAGTCAGTGACTGGCCCAAAGTCACCAAGTGGGTTTCATGGCCGAGCGGGGACTAGAACCCGGATCTCCCGAGTCCCAGTCCAACACTCTCACCACTATGCCACACTGGCTCCTTCAGTTGCGCAAGCACTTGCGCATTACACTAGCAGTATCTGATGGCCCACTCTCCTAAAAAGTGGTTGTGCAAACACTTGCACAAACATAACTTTAAATGTAACTTTAGTTGGATTCACCTCTTGTGCATAGCTCGTTTCTGCTAGCGCAACGTCACTTGTGCTAGCAAGAATGACAGCACTGGATACTGTCCCATGTGTGTTTCATGGAATCTGTTGGGCCATTATTTGTAGAAATTACCGGTAAGTGATCAAACCAGCACATTTGGTGGGACCAAAACACGTGCACTTTCCTCCACACCCCCAAAGATGGTGGTAATGGGAATTCAGTAGCAGGCGGGCTAGAAGTAGGTATTGACAGGGGCTTGGGCTCTAGTTCTTGAGCAAGACTAGAACTTTGTCCCATGAAGTTGATTTGTGGTAGGTTCGGGGGAGAAAGCAGAAAGGTTTGATTTAACTTCATGTAATTCACTATCATAAGATGTGATGGCTACCAGCTCAGATGGCTTTCAAAAAAGTATTACTCAAATTCAGGAAGGATGAGTCTATCAGTGCTTGTTAGCCAAGCCAGTTAAATGGAACCTTCTTTTTATTCAGACATTATATTTTTCAGAAGCACCTGGCTGGCCCCATTGTAAAAATGGTGCTGGTCTTTGGTCTGATCTGGTAAAGAATTGTTATGCTCTTCAGGTTTAATGATATCCACCATTCCCGGCCATTATCATTATTTGTTATGGCCAACCAATAGGATTATTCCTACTGTCAACTCCTCAATGGCTTACCACTTTGCAATTTATCATCCAAAGCAGAAAAATGAACTTTGCCTTGTGCATAATTCACTGATTGCAGCCTATAAACAGCAGTACAAAGCTGCATGCAGATTTTGAAGCATGTGTGGAGCTCCATGTGAGACAGCAGGAACTTCCTTATTCCCTTCAACAAGGAGGAGTGCTTGGCAGGTGCGTGTGCAGCATTCTTCCACACTCAAGTGAACAGGGGGAGAAGAACTGCTTGTACTCTAGACTGTGTGTGCATTTTACAAAATGATTTTGTGCATCTTTGAGATAAATATATGATACCACTAACCCAATAAGATAATCTTCATGAAATTAATTTAATTTTTAAAAAAGGAAAGAGACCCACGTTGAAAAATGTTCAATTTTTTAATTGAAATTTTCATTTATACAGACTGGTTTTTAAATTAGATAAAAATAGACATTTGCTTCACAGATTATACATGTAGCTCAGTTATTTTAGTACATGATTGCTACATCGCTATGATTTTCAGAATCTTGTACCGTATTCAAACAGTGTCAGACAGAAATTGACATCCCAAGAGGCAGCTTGTCTATCATCCTTCTGAGAACTTAGAAAGTTAAAGTGCATAGGAGCAAAAATTGGAGTTGCTGAAGGCTGCTGGTCATATTAAGTAATGTGAATCCCCAACAAGCCTCAGTGTAAACTATACTGTTACCAAAAATGGAAGACATTCATCCATGCACTGTACAAAGCATTTTAAGTCACACTGCAAAGTCTATACAGAAAATGCAGGATGTATTTATTCTCATAGCTTGCAATACAGAATTTTAAAATGTCTATTTTGAATTGGGGGATATTAAACAAGTTTCTTGATATACAGAGAAAGAGTAGTCAATTACGTAGCCAGTACAAATAAAACTGGGAGATGTGAGATGATCACATAAATAGCCAATAAAATTTAGCAGCTTAATTGCAGCAAGTCTAGCTTGCGTACAATGGGAAGTGAAGGCTCCTCCATCAAGAAGTCCTGCACAAGCCCCTTTGAAGGGAACGGAGGTACGACAGCAGCACTGCTGAATAGGAACCACACCACAAGTATATGGTCAACTCAACAGCTCTGGAGGTCCTTCTTCGCTGCAGGCAGGGGCATCTCTTCTTATGAAAAGCTACCCATAAACTAGCACCGTGGCATGCCAGGCTTAAGTGTTGATGGGGGAAAGTTAATGCGTAATCTAGCTATCTAGCTGTTTGAGGTAGAATGCTAGAGTTCTCTAGTTTCGTACCATGTGAAAAGCAATGCACTTTTGTCACCTTTATGCAACTACATGCAGTTGTGGGGTGAGGGAAGTTTCCAGTTAACGTTTTAAGCACAAGTAGTTTTACGTCTCCCAAGTAAAGAATTCTTCTAGCAACCATTAGTGTTTTTTTCACAGGTACACAGCACAAGATGAAAAAGTTCAGACTAGCTCTCAAACAGGTTTCAATGTTCCCACATGACTCCCAATACCCCCTGTATAAGACACCACATACAAAAATGAGAATGGTTTAGGACGCAATCCGATGCATGCTTAGACAGAAAAAAGTCCTACAACTCCTAGCATTCCCTAGCCAACCATGCTGGCTGGAGAATGTTGGGAGCTGTAGGGCTTTTTTCTGCCTAAACATGCTTAGGATGCACCCCTAATTATATTCAGTTCACTTTAGGGCTGGGTGCATCTTTCCACCTTGGTTTAGGGGTTCATTCCTGGGTGGGCTAGTAGGTTATCATAGTGACTATCATTACTTTATGTCAGGGCTCTCCAACCTTGGGTCCCCAGATG
The DNA here is from genome assembly GCA_021292165.1 of Shinisaurus crocodilurus. Classification (NCBI taxonomy): domain Eukaryota; kingdom Metazoa; phylum Chordata; class Lepidosauria; order Squamata; family Shinisauridae; genus Shinisaurus; species Shinisaurus crocodilurus. Next base: position 33,977,645 of record CM037881.1, read on the forward strand.
TTGCTGGACTACAGGGAGGAGTGCTTGGCAGGGGCTCCCAGAATCCCTTGCCATTAGCCATGCTGGCTGGGTATGCTGGGAGCTGTAGGCCAGCAACATCTGGGGACCCAAGGTTGGAGAGCCCTGCTTTAGATTATTGGTTCAATACGGCACACAGCTAAGTGATCTTTAGGCCCTCCAGTTTCAAAACAGGACATAGGTTGATAAAAAGTTACAGTTTAACTTGTGAAATCTTCTCAAACCTACAAATACACAAGGAGCAAAATGATAATCACCTCTTTTAAAGCTGGGACAGAATGCAATCTGAACACAGACTTCAGCCAGGCTTAAAATACACTGGCTATTCTAAGGCAAGATTTATCACCAGTGCTTTAAAGAGAGAGAGAAGCACACACAAAAGATGGTGTGTGAATGCCAAAGGTGTTGGTGTGCTGAGACAGTGGCCAAGTTACACGGCCTGTGTGTTTCAGTTCCAATTGCTACCCCATAGTGATCTTGGGCCTGTCTTCAAGCAAGGTGGGCACAGTTAGTGTCAAAATATATGTGTTGGAAGAGATTATTAAAATCTGTATCCATCAAAATCCAGTTTCATTTGTGAACTACATAAATTTAATGACATAGATGTGATAAGGTAACCAAAATTCAAGTCCAGCAAAACAAGAATACCCATCAGCTTTGTCACAAGATCAAGATTACAGTTGAGATCAGCAACAATAGTTTCAATCAAGTATTGCAACCTTCCCCAACCTGGTGCCCCCAGAAGTATTGGACTACAACTCCCATCACCTTAATCCAGCATGGCAATGCTAACTGGGGTTGATGGGAGTTTTAGTTCAATACATCTGGAGGGCACTAGGTTGGGGAAGCCTGAAGTATTATTTGATGCAACTCCCAGGGGATCTCTCGGGTTTTTCTTCTTAAGAATGGAAATACATTTTGGGTTCCATTGTTTTACAATGTAAATCTGTTCTGAACCGATCCCACATGAGGCTGCCTCAGGGCCAAATTCCTGATCAAAAAACAAGCTGGAGATTTGGGGGTGGAATTGCCTCTGAATTTTGGAGGAGCATATTTTACAATGTGCTACCATATCTCAATGTTTCACCACGTCTCAATTTAGGGATATACACAAGTCATGATCAGACCCAGGTATCCATCCTGGACCTTTTTAGACCTCACTGCAGCCTGTTGAAGTTAACTCCAAATTCTATTTAACCAATGACAGGCAAATGCTTCTCAAGGAGCAGTATTCCGGGAGAAAAAACGTGTACTTGTTTCTAAGAAAGCACTATCACTATTACTGTCCAACCTACCCAAAACCACAATTTTTAAAAGGTCTTAATACTATTGTTGGTCCTCTCTCAACACTTATCTCCCTGTAAACCTTGTAACAACAAAAGGAAAGATTCTGCAAGACTAGGCAAACGACTATTATAGGAAGCAGGGCAACAAAGAGATATATAGACAAAGAGATATATAAAGAAGAAGACTGAAGGAACAGTCTGACTCAATTACAACACACACCAGGTTAACCGAGCATGTGTTTTAAAAACTGTGTTCGTATTGCATGCTGTTGGAGACCCATGGCTGAAGAAGAGGGTTCAAGTATTCACACTTAAGTGATTTCCTTACTCTAAAGTTCCTAACACGCGGAATTATGAGAAATATGGACACTACTTCACTGTAATACACAAGGGTTAAGTCACAAAAAAGGGTAAAAACTTGTAAACATTGAACGCAACATTATTTGCCCTCTGCTGACCACCAGAATTGCATGCTAAGCAGCAAAAGCAGCACTTCTTTTATGCATAGGGCTGGATTAACTTTTTTTTTTAGCAGGTATTCTTTTGGTCATGAAAGGCCAACTGAATGGAATCCAGCAAGAATTCTCTAATGCAGGTGGATAAGCAAAGGGAGAGGTGATGCCTGTAAAATTATAGATATTCTCTCTGAATTCAATTCTCATCGGTGATTTTGGAAGCTAGAAAACACTTAGGCTGTGTTCTCACTACACACCTGGGTAGCAGGGAAGGATAGAGAAGTGTACACACCCCAGCAACAGTTTCCCTCTACGCAACATGTATCTTTGTATGAAAACTGCCTTTACGCTCTAGAGCATTGAGAAAGCTGTTTGGGGATTCTGCAGGGGCAGCTACTCAGAGGGAAACCTTCAGAAAATTTCCGGTGCACATGTGGGCACATGGGATGTGTACACATCTCTAGAGCCAGCCTTGATCCAATAACCAGTGGTTTCTCTACCCCCAAAAAAGAACAATTAATGACTAGGCCAAGCATTCTTCCCCTCCATCCCTTGCCCAAAATGTGCAACCACTTCATGGAACTCTCTTTTCATGTCCTTTTGGGCAGAAATCCTGCAGAAGAAGTTAGTCTGGCCACCTGATGGGCATCAGAGTAATTGTGCTTTCAGAAGTTATTTGTGCACCTTGCAGTGTCGGCCTATTAGCTGGTACTTGGCTTGGCACCAGTGTGAGTTTTTCCTTGGTAAAGAAGCCACTCGGTACCAGAAGACAGCCTTAGCACCGCCAACTGACACATGCTTGAATCATGATCAGGAGTGTTCAGCCAGTTTTGATTAATTAGATGGGATGCTGTTTGATTCGCTTGCCAGCTTCTACATTCAGCTGAATCAATGAGAAAAGCTTTACCTGAATAGTACCATTTGGGCAAAAGATGGGGAGGGATGCAGGTCTGAAGGCTCCCCTGTAGGGAAACAACTCCCCTGGCACATAGAAAACTAGCATGACAGGAAACTGGATTCAGCCTAACATTTCCCAAGTTATTTCCCTACATACAGGGTAATTCCCCCACCTATGGGTGGGGGGGAAGTTGCCTACAGACTAAAGCACACAGGCCTGACAAAGAATTTTTGCCTTTAACTAGGAAGCACATATATTCCAACTAGTCATACCCTTTTGGACCCACTCTATTAAAGTGCAATCTACGGATCTTCATTTTATGCTGTTCAATTTCTTCTCAATTTGCTGTTCAATTTGTTATAGAGAAAATTCCCATTAACTGGTTTGAGTCCCAGGTGGAATATAATATCTGCTCCTCAGTTAAATTTGAAAACATTTTGGGGGTTAGCAGCTTACAAGTAGATCTCATATTGAGTTCTGTTGCTGCTACAATAGAATGAATGTCATATCTTCAGGGAGTGATTGTAGGGGAGCAACAAGGAAAAGAATCACCAAAATATTTCTCATTATGTACATCCAGGATTTTTCTTACACTACTATCACAATCTTAACTTTGTGCAAAACTGCACATACATTTGGATATGTTCACAGAGTAAACCATAGAAACGCACTGGCCCTGATGGCTACCTGTTGTGCACAGACAGACTCAGTATTAATTAATTGGTGTTGAAGGTGGATCTTCAGAAAGCAAGGTTCTTGTGACTCTTACCGTTTGCCCACAGGCTAGGAAGGAGACCCCGAGAGCAATTAAGCACTGCCAAGTCTGGAAGAAGGGAAGAAGAATCCAAAATTAGTTGAAAAAAGGCTGGCCACCACAGGGAAGGTATTTTTAGCGGGTACATGAAAGTACAGAGTGCTGTTCTGTAGCTGGAAAAAGAATGACAGAGGACTAGATGGGGTTTGGTCTGATTCCGCTTTAAGTTTAAATTGGACACTTCCACCCCCTGGGTACAGGGGAAATGGGGTAAGGCAAACTCCTGAATGCATCTATATGCACGCGCATGCACTCACCTTGCTTTAAAGTTAAAAGTGAAGAGGTTGCTCTCGGCTAGCCATAACAATTACAATGGCTACTAGTCCTCCTGAGGGCTATATGCTACCTCCAGTATCAGAGGCAGTGTGCCTACGTACACCAATTGCTGGGAAACATGGGCAGGAGGGTGCTGTTGCCCTCATGTCCTGCGTGTGGGATCCCGTGGGCAGCTGGTTGGCCACTGTGTGAAAAGAATGCTGGACTAGATGGACCCTTGGTCTGATCCAGCAGGGCTCTTCTTATGTTCTTACAAAGGAACCATAGCGCGTGCGCAGGCTCTCTCTCTCTGCTTTTAGAGGTGTTTGCTTTTAGAGAAGTTAAAGAAAATAAAGAAGAAAATGTTTTAAAGCCTTTGGGCCACCTCATATTACTATTTGCTTACATTCGTCATTACTTTGAAATCGCATAACTGAGAACTTTCAGCTGGATATAAAACAATGATTCGAAACTTGGTGAGCAAAATTACAAATTATGACTAGGTCAGTTTGCCCATCACTACTGGGAACTGGCTTTGAGAGAGAGAGAGAGAGAGAGATCAAGGTCACCAATTAATTAATTAATTAATTAATTAATTATATTTTTAAGTTGCCCATCTGGCTGGTCACCCGGCCACCCTGGGCGATGTACAATCAGGATAAAACACCATTAAAACACCATACCATTAAAACAATATAAAAGTTTTTTTAAAATCCTAACCCACCCCATATTCCCGCCTGAAAAGCCATGTTTTTAAAGCCCAGCAGAAGTTCATCAAGGAGGGGGCATGGCGAAGGTCACTGGGGAGGGAAGTTCCACAGCTTGGGGGCTGCCACAGAAAAGGCCCTCTTCCTAGTCCCCACCAGCCTGGCTTCTCTGGCTGATGGGACAAGGAGAAGGCCGTCTGTGGCAGACCTTGTTGAGCGGCCTACTTGGTGTGGCTGGAGGCGCTCCTTGAGATAAGCTGGACTGGAGCCATATAGGGTTTTAAAGGTCAAAACCAACACCTTGAATTCGGCTTGGCAAGCAACTAGAAGCCAGTGCAACTCCTTGAGCACTGGTATGATGTGATCTCGCCAGCGGCTGCCTTTAACCAGGCGAGCCGCTGTGTTCTATACCAGCTATAGCTTCCGAACCGTCTTCCAGGGTAACCCCACATAGAGCGCATTACAGTAGTCTAGGCGAGAGGAGACCAAGGCATGAACCACCGATGGGACCATATGATTAAGAAGGTAGGGGCGCAGCTGCCGTATCAGATGGAGTTGATACAGCGCCGCCCGGCTCACAGCTGACACCTGAGCCTCCATGGACAGCTGGGAGTCTAGAATGACTCCCAAGCTGTGGACCTGGTCTTTCAGGGGTAGATGTACCCCATTCAGCACCAGGTCAACATCCTCTAACCTCCCCTTGTCTCCCACCAGAAGTACCTCGGTCTTGTCCAAAAATTATTTCTGGAAGAATAGATGTTTATAGAAACACATACTTTTTCTAAAAACTTTAGAATACTATCATATAGCCTGCTGAACACACTTCTAACCTACTATACATCCACCTCAATTTCTCTAGGTAAGATTATGTGACAAGAACAGAAGCAGGGCCAGCCCAACCATTAGACAGAGGGAGGCAGCTGATCCAGGGTGCAACAAAAAGGCAGCAAATTGATAGTTATTTACCCACACTCAAAGGTTGAGTATGGGTTGACTGTGGGTTGTTGTTGAACCATGGTTGTTGTTGAAATGCAGGTTATCTTGTTGTCTGAACCCAGCCGACATAACAAACCATGGAGAACAACCCACAGTTCACAACTCAACAAGAAACCCTGGGTTCTCTTCATGGGTTGTTCAGGGTTAATAAGCCATGGCTTGTTAGAGCAGCTGGGTTCAGACAACATGATGACCCACAGTTCAACAATCATCTATGGTTCAACAACTCACACTCAACCCCTGAGTGTGGGCTATCATGTTGTCTGAACCCAGTCAATAAGTCACACTTCCTAATAACGTGAAAGTCTTTAAAGCAAGCAAGCATGTAAACCCACCATTAACTTACCAAGTATGCCACGAAGGCTAGGTAGAAAATGCTGATAACTGCAGCACACACATACAATACTATTTGATTCAGGGCAGTTACATAGATCACCACAAAGTAAATGTTAATGGCACAGATGATAAGAATGAGAATTCCCCCAGCGATCTTCCAGCCCCTAGAAGTCAAATTAAGAAACAGCATTACAACGGGAGAAGATAGATTGGGAGTAACTACCTATGGATAACAGTGGAGAACTACAAATTAATAGGCATGAGATTAATATTAATAATATTAATTATTATTATTAATAATATTAAGATTAATATTAATAATATTAATTCATAATATTAATATTCAAAGGCTCACAAAGATAAAGTCACGTGACGACATTTACACAAAACCACCCAAAAGCCTACAGGACTGAACTCTGCAATGCCTGCGGGTGGGAAACTGATGCAAGATTTGTGCAAAACAGTAAACAGTGTTTTTTTTGCTTGTACTAAAAGAAGCGCAAAACTATTTTCTTTCAGTATGTTAGACATAGGGCAGCAAGACACATGTGCTTGGAGCCAAGCATATCTTGCGCCAGTTGAAAGGCACTTCCACTCGTGCAAGACAGACTCCCCAAACTCTGGTAGTTACCCCCGCCATCCTGCGGTCCCTCATGCCCCATCCTGTGATGTTCCAGAGCAGGGCTCTCCAACCTTGGGTCCCCAGATGTTGCTGGCTTACAGCTCCCAGCATACCCAGCCAGCATGGCTAATGGCAAGGGATTCTGGGAGCTGTAGTCCAGCAACATCTGGGGACCCAAGGTTGGAGAGCCCTGTTCCAGAGGGTCCCTTGATCCTCAGGTGTGTGTGTGGGGTTTCGGGGGGGTTCAGTAGGGAGGACAACCCAGGAAAGCCCTGTTGTGTAAGCAGAGTTCTGCTTGCATTTCTCTGGATCCAAATCAGTAGGTGCTGCAATTAATAGATTACAACATTAATCTGCAATTAAAATTTCCCCATCCCCAATTAATTGGAGCAATGCCATTAAAAATGTAGAAGTCGTTGGGTTTGGGACTGGAAAGAGACCACACTGTTACATGAAGGCAGAGGCCTGCTCCTCCTTATCTGACCCTCTGGTCTGGTCTACAAAAAAACAGTGAATGAAGTGCTAAAATTGTTCCTGGACTAAACCACTTCAGAGTGCAAGTGGTTGTGGTGATGTGGCACGTGTCTGACTGCTTCCCTGTTTAAGAGCTGTGTGTTCTCTTCACATGGAAAGCTAGGTGTCACTTAGAGCGTTCTAGCCTAACCTTCTTCCTGACATGCTAATTTTCTATGTTCAGTGAGGCTTTTTTTGAAATAGAAGGGGGCATTCAAATATACAACCCCCACTTGCAGTCTGAAGTGATACAGTCCAGGAATAGCTTCGCCATCTCATCTGCCGTTTGTGTACACCAGCCTCCCCAAACCTGGTGCCCTCCAGATGTTTTGGATTTCAACTTCCGTGAGCCTCAGCCAGCATGGCCAATGGTCAAGAATGCTGGGAGTTGCAGTCCAAAACACGGCACCAGGTTGGGGAAGGCTGGTGTAGGCCAAGCCTGGATCTCACCCTGTCCACTGTGAGAATCTACTGCCATGTGCAGAATGTAACGTTTGCACATAGCCACATGCCAAAAGCTGAATTCCACTTGTGGCAGCAGCAGGTACCAAGGACAGCCTGGGCAAAGGCAAGGAGCATTTATGTGCAGATTTCTCTCCCATGCATACTACAATATGCTGAAGTGATAATATGATTAGGCCATGGCTTTTGGAGAACAGCTGTAAACCCCCAGGTTCCAGCAGTCATGACAGCTATAACACCCCCCCCATGCATAACGGGTTCCCTGTTCTTTCATATTTATTGGGTGGGGGGGGATATTGTGCATATACACACAGAGCCACATGCATATGGGAAGATCTTCCTGTCACAGAAGGAAAGTACAGCCTCAGCGTGCTACCAGATTATGCCCACTGTGGTAAGAATGGGAAAGTCAACCAGATGTGTGTATTAAGGTAAGGTGCTGAGCTTAACTAGGGATGTCGGACAAATCTGCAACAGACTCAAATGAGTCCAGATCTCTGGGAGTCCGCCGCCCCCCGGATTCTGCAGTGGACCGGCTTTCCCAGGTTGCACAGAGTCCCGCAGGGCTTGAGGACCAATTTTGTTATTTTGCGAATTTTTGCGCAAATTTAGCCGCAGAAAAATATTCAAAATAAAAAACACTGATAAAAAAATGTGCAAATCCCCCATAGAGTACAGTGTGAAAATACGTGTTATGGGGGATTTGCACACTTTTGGCCGAGTGCGCAAATTGGCAGATGGTGGAGCAAAAGTTGCTCGAAAATCCGCAAATCGCTAGCGGGGCGGCTTTCTCTCCATTCGCACATACCCAGTAATGACAGCTTTTGAGATTCTGGGAAGTGCCTGCCTAGAAGCAATACTTATTGCTAGAAGCATTTCAGATTTTGATTGTTCTCAAGTCACTCAAGGGCGAGGGTGGGGACTCAATTCTTCACACTTACAGGCCATTGGAGAAGTCATTCATCACAGGACGCAGACTGGTGAACGTGAGGACTGGGATTAAAGCAAAAGGAAGCTGGAAAGAAAGAAAAAGGAATTATGCTGAAGAGCTAGGGAACCTCTACTAGCTCATTATCTCCTGCATGAAACTGGGGATGGACTAGGTCAGGGGAGGGCAAACTCCAGCCCCCGTGCACTCCCACTGGGGTTCCCTCCCAAATCCCCTCCTCTCCCCAAGCCCCTCCCCAAGCTCCACCTTCTGGCCTGCAAGCTACCGGGAGCTTTTTGAGGAGGCAGGAAGAGAAATCCCTTTCTTATCTCTGATCCACAAAATAAATAAATAATATGCCAGAACAAGTAACATTGTTAGTCTCTGAGGTGCCACAAGACTGAAGATTTCTAATGTAACACTGGAGAAGGGAGGGGAGACCCAGAAACCTATGGAAAACTTCACATTGGAAGCGGTCCCAGGACTTCAATATTCGAGTAAGAATACTCAAGAGTCACGTGGTTTTTAAGTACAGTCATGCCTTGGATTGAGAGCATAATTCGTTCCGGAAACGTGCTTGTAATCCAAAACACTCTTATATCAAAACGAAATCCCCCCCCAAAAAAATTTGTACAGAGATTTTTAATTTAAGCCGCACTACAGTACTTGTATTGCAAGATGTCACTTGTATATCAAGTAAAAAAATTTTAAATAAATATTTAAAAATGTGCTTGTCTTGCAAAACGCTCTCAAACCAAGTTACTTGCAATCCAAGGTATTACTGTAAAACTACTTTCATGAACCAATTTATTTAAAATAGATTTGTAGCTCCTGCCCCCACCCCCAATACACCTCACGCAGCTTACAGGGGGGAAATGCAATCAAAACTCAATGCACAAAATAAAAAAAACCTGACAACTTAAGGAGACAAGCAAGATTGAGATCCTGTTGTTTTCCAGTTAAACTATCTATGAATTTTCCCTCAGGATGACACCTTCTTCCCTTTAGTATACAGAAGAGTTTATGTTTCATGGGTCTTACTCCCTGGTTATTCCCTGTTTCTGCATAAGAAATGAATAGGGGCCATACTGTTAAACTGCCTCAGCATGCACATACTTGCTGCTGTCTTTCCTTTACAGCAGGGGTGCTGAACCTCATGCCCACAGGCCAAATCTGGTCCACCTAGGGTCCCAATCTGGCTCTCTGCAGTTCCCCTTTCCCCCGACCACAGATTGTTTGGCGGTTTCCCAGCTTTTGCGCCGTTTCCCCCCATTCTAAAAGGGCTGAAATGCTTCTCCTAAGGCTTAGTTCCTGGCAGTGAGAGCTTTACGCTACAATATGCTGGCATTTGGGGTATTTTACCCTGCCCTGTTTGAATTTGGCCACATCCACCATCGAAATATGGGCCCCAAGAGCTTCTCCAAAATTGAATTCGGGCCTCGGGCTGAAAGAGGTTCTGCACCCATTTTATAGGGTTGCTCGTTGTTTTGCTTCTTCAGTCATGACAGTTGTGAACCATTGTACCAAACCTGGAGTCTGTCTTGTCCCCCCACACCTACACAAGGGCTAATTTTACTGCCGACAATAAATGTCCCCATAACTGTTCTTTAGAATAGACCTCGTCTGGCTCATCAGGGCCCTTACCTGTAAACTCATAAGGACGTTAAGGAAGTCATTCATGCCAGTCAGGCGCTCCACATCTTGGAAAATGGCTACCAAAAGGGTCGGAGTGATGGCAATGGAACGGGTCAGAACCACTCGAGCAAAGCGCGACCACTTCAGATTGAGGAACCCCTGAAACAAGGAAGAGGGGTGGAAGGGTGGGGAATTAAAAGAGAGATCCAGTGTAGCTTCACAGATGGTCAAAGCAGCAAAACAGGAGTGAGTGGTGGGGAAATTTGTAGGGTGGGATAGGGGTACAGGTAGCACTGACAGTCTTCTCCCAGGACCAGGAAAAAACATGCATCCAGTTGAAAATCTGAGTCTATGGATCTGAAAAATATATCAAAACAGCATGAGCTGACCTGAACTAAAGTAGTCACTGCTACACTATTATGAACAGGATTCATCACTAAAATGTTTTACCATGGGGTGGGGGGTGGGGGAGGGGCATAAAAACATTTGACAGCAAATTATATACACAAAATTATATACACATACACACACTTTCTGCAATCAGAACAGGCAAGTTCTGTATGAAGCAGAATCATCTTTGCAGCTGTTATCGGATATAAAATAACCTATGTATTAGACTGATCTGATGCTGAAAGAACAGTTTATTCTACACAGTGCTACTCATGCTGGGTTACGTAATCTGACCCAACTGCAGCATAATATAACAGAAAAACAGATCAGAGTCATCGTTTACACGGAAGCAGTCAGTTTGGGGCAAAGGAAGACAGAGACTTGAGTTCATGGAGACCGGCAGCAAACTGTATGGAGTCCTGTCCTCTGCCAACCCCTCCCTGATCCCTTTACAGACATTACCATCAACTTTTAGAGCATTTCTTTGTGAGGGCTAGAAACCTGCCTTGCTTTCTGAAAATGAAGACTTCCAATAATCTGATGAGTTCACTGCACTGAAAACCCAAATACTACAGCTTGACCATTCATTTAACTATTTTCTATCGCCTTAATGTTAGAGGGTCTATGACTTGTCCCAACCAAAATATCTAAAACTGCACCTAGATGAGGGTTGGATTCCCCAGCCCTGCACTAAAGGATTAATTAAAAAGACATGGCATCCTTTATTCCCTTTTTTATCATAAAAATATGGCAAAATATTCATCCAGCAAGGATCTTCTCATAGATATGCTCACATCATTTCAGTATTCTTTCTTTTCATCATTGTTCTCTTTATATGCCTGTACTTCAGTTTTATAACAATACTATAGTGTTCTTTTATTTCACTTCACAATTACATAAATTAAAAGGTTTTAAAAACAAACTAACAAATAGAAGCCATTCAAGAAGCCTAACTACTTAAATAGTGCAAAAGGATTGCACAGACACGCTGTTTCAGGACAAAAAAAAAGTCGGCAGCTGCTCTGAAGCAGCTATGCGGCATTCTTAGTGTGTGCAATTTCTCTCTTAAGGTAAGAGTTCATGCCGAATTGCCACATTAGCCAGATCGTGGCTAATGGCCATTTTGGCCATTTTTACACTTCCACCATCTCATATTTACAGGGGACATATGGACCTGTGGGGGAAAAGGATCCTGCTGATGAATGTAAGCCATCAGGGCTGAAGAGAAATACAATACCTCCATAACAAACTGTCCAGAATAAGTTCCAGTCATTGTTGAACTCTGACCTGCAGCAAGAATCCCAATAGCCCAGATATAGAGAGCAGCAGGGCCAAAGTAACAACCCAGGATGACACCCTAAAACACAGAAGGATTTCCATCAGTATTATAAAAGTAATATTCAACAGGAAAAGGGCAAATAAGTCCTAGATGTAGGCCTGCCGGTCAGCAATCTAATACAAGGGGACATTTGATTAAAACTACTATTTAGATCAGGATGGCCAATTTATTGAAACAAAATGTGAGCTTGAAGCCATGGCTACTGCGCGCATAGATTCATTGCTGCCGATGCCTGACAGCAAAGTTGGCTGGTATTCAATTTCTCTAAGACAGTGGGCTTGCATTGTTCCTTCAAACCGAAGCAAGGACAAAGTAACCTCCATACAGTTTTCTGTAGAATCCTGGGCAATAATATGGAGGGTAGGCTAACACTTGCCTCGTATTCACATTCCGCCTCTTAACCTTACAAACTACCGTATTTTTCCGTGTATAAGATGCCCCCCCCCACTGGGCAGTTTCGCAACCGCGCGGTTCTCTCCTCGGCTTACTTCCGTGTATAAGACGATCCCTCAATTTTTAGTCTAACGATTTTAGGAAAAAGTATAGTCTTATACATGGAAAAATACTGTAAATCCAGAAGAAAAACAGCTGCCGATACATCTAGAGCCTCTGGTTAGATGTGTGGACTGTTGACCTCATGATCAATGGAGTTCCTCTCTCTCTTTTTATCAGGGTGGTCTCCTCTACGTCCCCAAGATCAACCACACAAGGACATAAGTAGGCAGGTTTATGTATGGTGGTGCTTGCCACGTTGCAGTGTTGTCAAGGGGCAATGAAGATACTTCATGAAAATAGTGGCATCACCCAACTATCTCCGCCATACCAATCTGATCCTGCCTCTGTCGATCCACAATGGCTTCTTATGGACTTGCACAGCAGCACTATAACTCTGCCCCTCTCCACCAGCAAAGTACAACTGAATTACTTTGCCTGCAAAATAGTCATCTTGAATTTCTTGTCCTCAAAAAGTAGCATTTTCCAAGTGCACATATATGAGGGTTTTTCAGAGGCTGACTCAAGTTGTGAGGGTCTTTAATTCGGGGCATTAGCCAGCGTTCTTGTTGAATTGTATTTGTATTCCTCTTCAAAAATTATTATTTATCCAAAAAAAAAAAATTGTTTCCCTTAAATGCAAAAGAATGTCATAGAAGGTAAATGTTATATTGCTCAGTATAATGTGTATCACACACACACATGCACGCACGCAACGCACGCACGCCATAACATGTTTATAATTCTGCATCAATGACAACTAGAATTATCAACTCCCTAGTCCGTACAGGTTTTTTTTTACTCAGACTTTATTGTGGTTGGGGCTTGAAATGATACATCAGGTACTAAGCCAAACCAACATTTCATTGCAAGAAAAATGCATAATGCTCTTCACTCACCCCTTTATAGATATCCACCTCGAGCGAGCCGTTGTTTGCTGGAAACAGCCCAGCTTGAGCAAAAGTTTTATTTTCACAGATTTGATGCTGCAAATATAAATAGATACATTTTTACAACTACATTTTCACAAGGTAGATCTGAGTATGAGGACAGACATGCAGAGAAATTGCATTAAGGACAGAGGAATACAAGAAAAGCACAGCCCAATCCTAGCTGAGCATTCCTTTTCAGGGTAACAAAAATGCAATAATTCATCGTTAAAAGGGGCAAGAACAGTCCTGGAAAAGAAAAAGGGAAAAATAGGAGCCCTGTTTGTGCAGATAAAAGGATGTACGGCACACAGACTCACTGGTCCCAGACAATGGTGTGGTTACAATGTAGCTTCTGGGTGTCCAGTGGGCGCTCTCCTGGCCACAATTTATAACACAGAGGCTGCTCCCCCAACACAGGGCCTCCTTTATGGGCTAGGCTAGGCAAAAGCAGAATTTGGATCCCAAAAGCAGAATTTGGCATAGGGCTTCTGCATCTTTCAATCTGTCTCTGAAAGAAAGGCTCATGCAAAAAGGAATGGAGACAGTGTAGCTATCTGCAACCATCAGTAGTCGTTCCCATAGTCTGTGAGAGAAGTAAGTAAAAGCTCCTGTGAGTCCAAAGTACACTCCATCTAAGGAGGCTGCCTGCTGCATCTGGGGAAGGGGGAACAAAGGAGGAAGGCGACCCAAAGGAGTACCATAATGAATTCTTCTCTCATGAAAGCTTTGTTGCTTTCATTTCTGGTAAAGCACACAACCTTGGACCCATAGAGCTGCCTTATACCAAGTCAGACTGCTAATATCCCTCTGGCCTAGTACTAGTACTATCAATTCCAGTGTGCAAACCTGGCATCAGGGATCGGCATGGACGGGCAGCTGCCGAGGGCCCAGGAGTTCAAAAGGACCCACCCATGTCTATGCCCCTGAGCCTGCCTGCCTTCATCCACCTGGGAAGCGCACTTTGATCTTACACCCCCAAAGCTTTTACACTTCAAAAGCAAGGATGGGGGGGGGGGCATCTGTGGCTCTCCAAATGCTGCTGGATTACAGCTCCAATCATCCCTGACCAAGGGCTACACTGGCTGGGGCTAAGGGAAGTTTGAGTCCAGCAACATCTGGAGTAGATCTGGCACGAGGCTGGGGAAGGCTGTTCTAAAGGGTGTGAAAATAAGAGCCACCTCCCCCATCTGTTGCTGTGAAGGTCACCGTCCATGGTGTGCTCCCTGAGCAGAAGGCAAATCATGTGTTTCATTTCATTCATGACATTTCTATACCGCCCAAGAGCCGAAGCTCTCTGGGCAGTTAAGAGATGCAGCAGGCAGCCTCCTTAGATGGAGTGTACTTTGGACTCACAGGAGCTTTTACTTACTTCTCTCACAGACTATGGGAGCGACTACAGTTTACTCTGATTGGCAGGGACTCTCCCAGTTGCCAGACCAGAGGTGTTTCTGAACTCTGCCACCCAAGGCCTTCCAATGTAAGATGCCAGGGACTGAACCTAGGACCACTGGCCTGCAGAGTGTGTGCAGTGAGGTGTGGACTCTCAGCCTTCCCATTTCCCCCCAGATGTTAAAACCTGAAAAGTGCCATTTGCTACTCATCTACTTGAGTAGAGAAATGACTGCTTGCAGATGAGTAGATGTTATGGCAGCACCTGCCCATTTTACAGTACACCACCTTCCTGTGCCACCTCTATAGGCCTCAAAAGTGCCCAGAGAGTCTGTCAATAAAACTGCAATAGCCTCTTTCCAGCTCAGGGAAGGTGCATTGCTGGCTGCCTCTCCTGGCAGTCAGGATAGTCCCAATAAGGCTCTTCCTGACTGGAGAGAAAATCCAGAAAATCCAATACCAACAGGCAGAGGTTGGTAGCAGACAAGGCTGCATTGACCCCTGGGGGAGATGGTGCTGTACCGCAGCAGCCCCAAGAGGAGATCAACTCTAGAACATGATCAGCACTGCCACTAGCAACTGGTCAAATAGAAACCAAATCAGCCTCTTGAGATGAGTTAATGGACGGAATCAGCAGCCTGGCATATCTCATTTGCAAACACTTACTTGGGGCTTACTCTGTTACTCACACAGTTAATACACCGTTAGGTGTTGTTTTACTTAAATGAAGGGGGCTTGAATCCCACTACAATAGGGGTCAAGAACCTGTTTCAGCCTGAGGGCCAAATTCAGTTTCGGAGAAGCTCTCGGGGGCCACATTCCAGCAGTGGGTGGGGCTACAGGGCCTAAATATCAAAATTACCAGCCTATTTTAGTTTAGAGCTCTTACTGCCAGTAATTAAGCCTTAGAAGAGGTATTTCAACTTTTTAGAATGGTAGGAAAACTGCACAAAAGTTGGGAAGCCACCAATCGATTGGTTGTCAGGGGAAAGGGGGTGTGGTCAGGGGAAAGGGGGTGTGGCCTTCTAGGGAACCCAAAGGGCCAGAGTGGGACCCCCAGGTGGCCCAGAATTGGCCCCCATGCCTGAGGTTCTGTACTCCTGCAGTACAACTTTATGTAGTTACTTCAATATTATTTGTTGGCTTCTAGTAAACCTGTTAAAGATTGCAAAAAAGAAAAAGAAAAAAAGAGCATGACAGAGGAGGAAGAGAAAAGCAAACAGGGATTCTTACCACATCCATGTTCGTCTTTCCAAAAAAAGCTTCAGCAAAAACTGAGACAACAAAGACATTGATAATAAAGGAGATGAAGAGGGCAACGCAGGATTCTATGAAGAAATATTTGTTGGCCTCGCTGACCTCCTTCTTGTTGGCCCGATTCACCTGTCGAGACTGGACAAAGAGAAGAAAGATTAACGCAGCCTGTGAGGAAAAGAAAGCTCATTTAAGTTATGTCCAAGGGAGTTCACATACAGCCAACAGGTGGCACCCCCTACAAATTTAGAATATGTTCCATCTTTTGAAAGTTAAATGTTAGGTGAGCCTAACTGTAGGTCAGCGGCCTCACAGACACATCCTATACCAGTGTTCTCCAACCTTGGGTCCCCAGATGTTTTTGGCCTACAACTCCCAGCACGCCCCAGCCAGCATAGCTTTCTTTCTTTTTCCTTTCCCCCCCTTCTTTTTATGGTTATGTTTCGTTGAAATTTACCATAAACATTTTTTTTAAAAAAAGGGAACACCCACCCCAACTCAACAAGAATGGTAAAAAAGGGTGTACAATACTTCAAATAGGGCTGTTGAACCAATTCACACTCCTCAAAAAAAGTTACCATGACTTGAAGCCTGCAACAGGGTGTGACCATCTCACTGGTGTCGTAGAAACATAGGGCAGAATCCAACACTGCTACAGCGCTGGCGGAAACTAATGCTAGCACAACAGAAAGCTAGTGCTTCCCAGTGCAACAGGAAACTACCCCAAAGTAGCACCTCTGGAAGGGGGCAAATCAGCGGAGCTCGCATTATGGAAGTTTAGTTTCCGGGCTGCGCTACCAAGTGTTAGCTTCCTGTTGCGTCTGGAACTGCTTCCATGAAGTCGACTCGGTCTTTCTGCTGTTGCTGTGTGTTGACTGATACCTTCCATGCAGGGCATCACTGGGAGACCAGTTGTGATTGCTGGGTGGTGACAGAGTTACTAGAGATGCTATGATGCTATCCCCCACCTTCCCTGGGGCTATTTAAGACCTGTGCGCCCTGAGGGAAGGCAGAAGAGAAGCCTAGGCCGGGCTCCTGAAACGTCCATCACCGGCCTGAGAGGACTGTTGGGGCAGCCCCTCCCCCACCTTCCCTGGGGCTACAGAGGGAAGGCAGAAGAAAAGCCCAGGCCAGGGAGATTGTACCAGCAGCTCCAGAAGAAGCCTTCAGTTGGCCTGAGAGAACTGGTGTATGTTTGGTTTGGGGGGGGGGGGGTAACGTTTGTTTGTTTGTGTATTTAAACATTGTAAACCGCTTTGGGTGCCTTAGCAGAAAGGCGGTATAGAAATGTAATAAATAAATAAATAAATAAATAAAGGAGAGTGGATGGCGTTGCTCTGCTGCCTCTTCTCTCCCCCCCCCCCCCGCACATTTTATCATAAGATCCAAACTAGCTAGGGCTGGTGTAAGCTCTAATGCAGATGACCATTTAAACTGGAGCATAGGATTTCCTTGTCTGTGTGCATGTGTGTGCATGTGCTCAAGACTAAAGCAACTGTGATGCGAACATGGCTTTTGTCACAGAACAGGTGGCCGCTTCAGAACCAAGTGTGTGAACATTCACATGTGGGACTTTACCATGGCATTCCTGAGGGGAAGAAAAGGGACTTGTGTGAAAATCCCCCCCCCCGGTGTGAAAACCCAATGGCCCCCATGGGAAAAACCAAGCTTACCTTGACCAAAGCAGAATGTAAGTACATGTTGTGTGGCATGATGACAGCACCCACAATCCCAACAGCTTGCTCCAGCTGCGCAGGCCCACAGCCATCACAGTATGGCATAAACATCCCTTTCAACAGTTTGCCCTGGTCTGGTCGTACTGTAATATACTGTGAAACACATGCAGGATGATAGTACAGACAGAACAGCAACTGGCCTTAGCAAGCCACAGACTTAGGCCTCACTCTCATTTTAGCCTGACGTAGCAATGCCCTCATGAGGCACTTTTCCTATCTTAATTTTCACATAGTGAAGCTCTCTCCTCAGTCTGCTGTCACAAGGTGAGGTTGATATGGAGAGCCAGTGTGGCATAGTGGTTAGAGCAGGGCTCTCCAACCTTGGGTCCCCAGATATTGCTGGACTACAGCTCCCAGAATCCCTTGACATTAGCCATGCTGGCTGGGTATGCTGGGAGCTATAGGCCAGCAACATCTGGGGACCCAAGGTTGGAGAGCCCTGCGTTACAGCAATAAATTTGGGCCACGGACATGAAGGCTCAAATCCTTGCTCAGCCATGAAGCTCCCTGCGTGACCTTAGGCTAGTTGCTGACTCAGCCAAATCTACCTCACAGGATTGCTGTGGGAATAAAGTGGGAAAAGACAGACATGTTACCCTGAAGGATGTGATAATATATGTACTACTTCAGAGATTTGTTTCTCAAGTTATACTAAATATCAGATCTCCCCACATGGGGACAGATTCAGGTTTCTCATGCCAAAAAAGAAAAAGAAAAAACAGGTGGGGGAAAGGTCACTTCAAAATTGCTTTAGTGAACAAAAAGTAAGAACTGTACCTCAAGGAAGCCATTTCTGAAAAAAGACACACTTTATTTTAGAAGTGAAATAATAATGAATTATAATTAAAAGTATTTGTTTCAAGCTTCCTTTATCCACTGTAGGACTGAACAAGTCTAGGCAAAGTGGGACTTTAAGGAAGAATTTTATTCAACTCAACAGCTGTATTCTAAACAAGGGGCTGTCTTCAGTCACTAGTGCATCTAGGCCCACTCTGTTTGCTGTCTCCATCTGTCACTCTGGCTCTCCACATAAGAACTCTTCCCCAAGCATTTTTACTGAAAATACCAGGGATTGAACACGGGACCTTATATTTATAACACATGCATTCCTATCACTGTGCTATACTCCTTCCCCTTTACCAGGGATGGGGAACCAGCCAGCTTCTTCTTCAGGCCTGTGTCCTCCTGCTCCCAGCAGGGAAAAGCTCTTTTCTCTCTCATCAGCTGCTGATCAGGGAGAAGAGCTTTTCTCTCAGATCAGCTGCTGATTGGAGAGAAGACCTTTTCTCTGTAGGGAAGAGTGACTGGGGCCTGTGAAGGAAGCAGCTGAGTGATTCAGTCCTTCTGAGGCTTGCCCTGCTTACCTGTGAGTAGACATGCTCATGAGCAAGTGTGCTGGTGCATGCTGCCCAATCACTCCCACTTGACCCCTCCTGCAAATGGCAGCAGCTAACTAACCAGGAACATACCAGGGTGGAAAAGTTTCGCATTACAAATTGGAACTCCTGGCTTGTCACTCATCTAAAAAGCCAACGTTTGAAGCTGGCTTCTGGATCCAGGCTTCTTAGAGGAGCAACAAGCTGGAGTCCCAGAGAGGGGCAGAATGTCGCACGGTGCAACTTCTAAGACAGCTTCAGATTGGGGAGGGGGGAATTTGCAGCGGTGGCCAGGAACATATCTTCGTAGACACCAACAACATATACACAAAATTCTAACATTCTCACATAATGTGTGTTCTCAGGCAGAGGCACCTCATACACTACAAGAGTCTTTGCTACAGTCAAAACAGAGAAATCCTATAGAGAATATAATGCAGGCTGTCACCTTTTAAGTTCTCTCAGATATTCAAAAGCAGTGTTACCTCGTATCCAAATGTGATGGCCATAATAGTAATCAGAAAGCCAAAAAATGCTTCCAGTT
The DNA here is from genome assembly GCA_021292165.1 of Shinisaurus crocodilurus. Lineage (NCBI taxonomy): Eukaryota > Metazoa > Chordata > Lepidosauria > Squamata > Shinisauridae > Shinisaurus > Shinisaurus crocodilurus. The sequence goes on from CM037881.1 coordinate 33,997,022, forward strand.
TCCTCAAGCCTGAAAGACACACACACACGTTGAACCATATTAGCAGCTTTGGGAAGCTGAAGTCTTAGTGTTACACATTCACAAAGAGTAAAGTTGTTCTTCTCAATTCCCCACACAGTTACAGTGGACATCACGTCAAATGGTATTGTGCGTGTTCCAACACCAACACAGTTGCACTCTTAGGGTTTAACTAGATCAGCAGTCAAAATACGCCCTGATCTGGTACCTAGGACAACAATATCCTACTCTTCCAGAATGGAAAAATGGCCTTGCTGCAAGAAAAACAGCGGTCCGCTGCTATAACACACACGCAGGAAACATGCATTCCAAAGCCTTCAAAGAACCACATTTTTCAAAAGCAAAAAAGGTTCAGAAACTGGTCTGGCATTGGGGGATGAGGAGAAAGAGGAGGGCCATGTTGGTGTAAAGGACCCCATGCACATGTCTGTGATTCGGTGGCACGGCAGAGGAAAACTCTGGTTTTAGGATGGAAAGGAAACACCCCAGTGCCTTCAAAATTCAAGGTGTTTGAGAAATGTTCTCAAAATGGTACAGGAAATTGTGGGGAGGGGGGCGTGAGCAGTGAGGAAGAGCTCATCTCTAGTGATGTCAGAGACCCATGATATCTCAAGCCAAGCGCAGCACTCTTACTGTAATGGACAGGGTTGCGGGAGGAAAAACAGCAGCTGCATGCTTCCAGTAGCAAAATCTTGCTGGTTGGGCTAGGGGGGGAATACAGTCACTCTCTCAGACAGAAGAGACCCCAGAATCCTGAGTGACCAATGCCCAAGAGGCAGTCTGGAAAGCCCCTTGCAGCCCAACCCTAAGTACGTTGACTCAGAATGAAAGCCCCCCACGTTCAATAGGACTTCTTTCCATCAGCAGTACAGAAGACTGCAGCCTTAGGGATACAAAGCCACCATCCCGTAGTGCAGCGTTCCCCAACCTGGTGCCCTTCAGCTTCGTTGGACTACAACAACCATCACCACCCAGCTAGGGGTCTTATGGACTGGGGATAATGGGAGTTGTAGTCCAACACTTCTGGAGGGTGCTGGGTTGGGGAAGACCACCATAGTGCATTAGTGGCCATGGATAAAGACTGGTTATCCATGGCAGAGGGGTGGGGGGAAGACCAACTGGTAACCAATACTTGGTTACCAATACTTGATTGCTACAGGAACAGGAAAAGCCACATGTCATGGGATTCATTGTCTGCATCAGTGGCCACTTGCCATGCGACACCTCACACTAATGGTATCCACAAGCTTTGCAAAATGCATGGGGAGACTTCACCCAGAGAACGATGCAACTCTACTCCACGTTCCCAGAAGTGGCTTTTGACATATTTTTAAAGCAGCTTGGCAAGCCACTTTTGAAGCTCAGGAGTGGCCAGAAAGTCCTTCCAGTCTTTTGCAAGCCCTGCTTAAAGCATACACAAAAGAAAGAGTCAACTGGAGTATGGCTAACAGGGCCTTTAGTTTTCAGTGCCACTTGTGAACACGCCCTGGCTGCTCAGATTACTTAGGAGAGAAGGAGATTTGCATAAGTAAGAAAGCCGCTTACCATACTTGTCCAGGAAGAGAAACACGAAGGTATCAGCGATTGTTATGATAACTCCGCCCCACAAAGGGATTCTGCAGGAAGACAAAAACAGATGTGTATGTGTTCAAGTTGCTCTAAGCACATCAGCTTAAGCTTTGGTCAAGCATCCTGTACATTTCGGGCAGAGATCACAGTCAGTTTAAGAGTGCAGTGCAGGTTGGACTCAAGGTTGTGTTTGGAAAGCTGGACAAACTACTTCTTATTTAGAGGCAAGGGGCTGTGCAGCCTAATTCTATAGTAGGAGACAGTCCAAGGAGACAAGTTGGGCAGTTTGTTAAAAGTTTATCGAGCTAAACATTACATATTTCCAGTGGAAATATATACAGTAATATATTGGATTGCAAGTAACTTGGTCTGAGAGCGTTTTGCAAGACAAGCAAATTTTTTTTAAAATGTTGACTTGATAAACGAGCAAGATCTTGCAAGACAAGTCGTAGGGATGTAACCGCTCGCCTCGAGCGGGCGTAGCGGGCCGAAATCAGCCCTGCTCACGCCCGCCAGAGACTCGCTTCGATATAAGAGTGTTTTATGCTTGCAATCCAAGGTATTACTGTACAGGAAAATGACAATTTAGTGGCTATGCCTGGCTAAAGACTGAATCCTCCAGCTGACCTGGAAAGAAAGGAGAAAAAGGGCCAGGCTGACAACAACACCATGCCTCGCGCTATTGCAAACCAAGGCTCGTGCTTCCCCAACATGGTAGCCATTGCTTTTATAGACAATAAAATGGAAATTCAGTGTTAAGAATAATTTGGAAAGGAATTGAAACAAATGTGGCAAGTATGACAATGCCACAGGGACATAGGAAACTGCCTTATCCAGAGACAGACTTTTGGCCCAACTAGCTCAGTACTGTCTATACCAGATGCTGGGGCTACAAATCCCAGCATTCCTGGCCATTGGCCACGCTAATTGGGGTTGATGGGATTTGGAGTCCAACAACATCCAAGAGGGCCACAGGTTCCCCACCCCTATTGTAGAGTCAGACCATGGGTCCATCTAACCCAGCAATATCAACGCTGAATTTGCGCAATCACAGCAGCTGAAACACGACACCATGGCTTGTCGCAGTCACTGCGCATGCCGGCCAGATTTCCCTAATTACCACACTGGTGCAGCTTGCAGTGTCCTCAGAACCTGGGCAGCATGGCTTGTTTGAGGTGGGCAGCAACCCTCAAATAACCCATGCACTGTTGTTGGGTTATTTGAGGGTTGGTACCCACCCCAAAGAAGCATGCCACCCAGGTTCCAATGACACAGCAGGCCACATCGGTGTGGCTAATTAAGAAAATCCAGTCGGCACACATGGTGGCTTGTTTCAGCTGCCGTGATCGTGCGAACCGTGCCGCTGACTGGCAGCGGCTCTCCAGGGTTTCAGGCAGGCATCTTTCCCAGCCCTACCTGGAGATGCCAGGGTTTGAACCTGGGGCTTCCCAGGGATGTGGACTCGGACTCGAGGACTCGACTCGTGAGTCGGACTGAGTCCCCCCTCTGACTCGACTCGGGTCCCAATATTTTTAATGGGACTCGAGACTCGACTCGGGACTCGAGACCAAGGACTCTTCAACATCCCTGGGCTGTGCCAGAAGGAGTGGAGAGGAGCGTGATTGCCGGCGAAGAGCGCATGGAAGCGAGGTGTGCCGCTGCTCGGCCACTATGGACGGCTACCAGGAGTGCAGCCCCAACAGTGTGTCAAGATTTATTTTGATTGATGTGTTGCGTACTTGGGAGAGGCAGAAGGACCTGAGATTACTCTGTGTGGCTGCTCTGAGTGTGTTTCTGGTCCCAGCAAGTTCATCACCAGTGGAGCGGGTGTTCAGTGAGGGTGGAATTGTGATGAGATCTCACCGTTCCAGAATGGGGGCCAAACATTTAGAAAAAATCATGTTCCTCAAATGCAACATGGATAAGTTGTAGGAAGTACAGCAAGTTTATTTTTTAAAATCATTTTTCTAAAATGCAACCTTTCAGACATTTTGGGTTTGGCTGCCTCTGCCTGCCTGTCTGGGGTTCCCAGCCTCCTCTGCCTGCCTGGTCTCTTCTTGACCAGTTCAACAGTTGAACTGTCCAAGACAAACGCCTCTGCCTGCCTGCTTTGGGGTTCCCTGCCTCCTCTGCCTGCCTGGTTATTTTGGGTTTGTCTGCCTGGTCTGTTCTTGCCAAAATCAGTTGCAGAGTTTTGAAATAAAAAGGCACACTTGTGCCTAGAATTTATTTAAGCCACACATCTGAAGTAGCCTTATTTTGTTGGGGAAAACCCCATTGATTTTAATAGGGACTCGTGGAGTCTGCTTTGGGAGTGACTTGTGACTCGTGACTCGTGAGTCACCATTTTGGACCAAGGACTCGGACTCGAGACTTGGGTCCAAAGACTCGTGACTCGACTCGTGACTCGAGACCAAGGACTCTTCAACATCCCTGGGGCTTCCGCATGTGCCCTAACCACTGAACTATGACCCAAATACCACTGTATCCATTAGTGGTACAGCCACATTTAGATACAGTATACAGTTCTGGCTGCCTCATATCAAAAAATAAAGATGTCTCAGAACAGGAAAAGACACAGAAAGGAAAAAGACAAAAGGATTTGGGGCTTTTTAATTCTGTAGTAGCCATTTCTTACATGATCAAATGTCATTTTCCAAATTAAACCAATAATAGAAATTAATAAAAGATTTAACATAAACTTGTGATAGGTTATAACATGCCCCATAACAGACATTAATGTGTAAACATCTGTTATGTAACCTACTTATCTGTGCAAAACTGGGCTTTCCAGTTGACAAGGGCTCTGCCGGTGATGGAATTCCCTTGCTTGGGGAATTCCCTGTCATGGGAAGCTTCCTAGATGACATCCTTGCTCTGTTTCTCTTGGCCAATTGTAAGGTTCATGTTTATGTCCCAACCTACCCAGAGGATACAACAGCCAACTTACATCCCAGCAGAGAGTAGGTGAATGGCAATTGCTGAGCCAATGACCTCTTGCATATCTGACCCAATGATAGCCAGCTCCACCATAAGCCACAAGATAATCCGAGGGACCTAGGCAAAAACAGGGTGTCAAACAGAACCATTTGATTTAATACATAAATATGGAACCTTCACCCTGTAACACCTATTGTTTAGGACAAGGGTGGGCAACCTATAGCTCTCAGCCAAATTTCAAAAGCCCGATGCAAGCAATCAGTTTAGATCTGTGGTGACAGTGATCTATCCTTTCCCCAGCAGCCCACTCAAAGGGAGGAAGAGTGGGGGAGAAAAAAGAGGAGGTGGGAGAGAGAGAGAGAGAATCGGAGAAAAGGAGGGTGGTAGAGGGGGGAGAGAGAGAAGGGGTGGCTCCGCCCACTTTTGGTTCTGGTCCTGCACACTGCTGGCATGTGGTCCCCAACCGATACTCCCACAAGGGAATGTGGCCCACAACAGAAAAAAGATTCCCCACCCCTGGTCTAGAAGCTTAAAAGCCAATGGAGGAGAGGGAGAACAAAGGAGAGTTGGTCTGTTCATCTGTTCTGGACTGAGGATCTGGGTAGGAAACCAGTAAAACGGTTCAAGCACACTGGTGTACACACACTCAGTGTTCAGAACATTTCAGCCTCGAAAAGCAACTTTTATTACATCTAGATGTTTAAGTATAATGAAAAATATTAGTTAAAATTAGCGATTTTTTCCATTGCGAGACACGTGAATGGTGCAGAAGCAACAGTATTTCCTCCACACAGTAGTAATATGGTGATTAGCAGCTTAGACATTGAGCTCTTATTTTTTTCTGCCCAAATACACTACTTTAGTCCATCAATCTCATCTTTCCCAGAGCAGGAGGGCACAGGATGCAGCCCCCTTGCTGAAGCTAAGCAGGTCTGGGCCTGGTCAATGCCTGGATGGGAGACCTCCTTGGGACCCCATGTACGCTGCCTTGAGTTCCAAGATGGAAGAAATGTACTAAATAAACCTTGCCCTTTTCCAAATCCTTATCCCAGCCTTCCCCGACCTGGTGCCCTCCAGATGTGTTGCTACAACTCGAGGCTGCCTTATCCAATAAGTCTGGGTAACTGAGGGGCAAGACAGGTTTGCATGAAGTTATGTGATGGGCTGGAGAAGAAACCCACTCTGTTAATCAATTCCCCTTCTTCACATCAGGAAGAGCAACCCCACGCCGGTAGGAAATGACACACTTATACTTCTAAAGTACACAGAGATGGCGGTATGCATTTACTCTCATGCAGTGGGGAGTTAGGGGGAACACAACAGACACTACCAAAAGTTTGATAATGTTACCCATACCCTCAGAGCTAACATTAGGGTCTAATTCCAGTGGATAAACCCTGGCACTAAGCACAAGCCACAGGTATAAAGGCCAACTAAAAAATCCCCCCCCACACACACACACACACACTAGTTACCACAGGCATTAAGCAGTCAAAAGATGAGTTGTTGCAGTCTAATTTTAGAAAGCAAACAATCCTGGTGAAGGGAAGATTCAGCATCTGCTGACCGGCAACCACCTACATGGATTACACTGCCTGGAATTTGGCAAGTCACAAACCAGCAAGACACTAAGATCTGTCAAGCCAAGTTTTTGCTAACAGGGGCAGGAGAATAAAGAGCAGGAAGACACACACTTTTGAGTCAAAGGTTCTGCTACTAGTGAGAGCCTCTGTTCAAGGGGTTTTCTAAAGGAAGGTGCTTCCCATTATTGGGAAGCCAAGAACACGCAGAGTACGGTACTGTAAAAAACAAACAAACAAAAAAGAATCCTTTCCCCAACATTTTTAGTTTGCTGAATGGTTTAAGGCAGGGCTCTCTCCAACCTTGGGTCCCCAGATGTTGCTGGCCTACAGCTCCCAGCATACCCAGCCAGCATGGCTAATGGCAAGGGATTCTGGGAGCTGTAGGCCAGTAACATCTGGGGACCCAAGGTCAGAGAGCCCTGGGTTAAGGTCTCTTGTTGCAGTACCTGCCTGTGCCACAACAAAGAGAAAAACTTCTTCGGAAGCCCCAGGCCACACAGGAGGAGCCCACACTCGCAGCTCCTCCTCATGCCAATGGTATCGGCCCTCCCAGAAACGGGATCCTCCCATGTGGCTCAGGGGTTTCTGCCATGACCTTCATGGTGCAGGAAGGAGCCGTGCTTGAGCAGCTGCCACATCACCTTCATTCCCATAAAACCTACAACACACCTCCTCCTTTGTTCAGTTCAGGGAAAGGAGTTACTCAGACCAGTCCAGCCTGACCTGGGACTCAAGTTGAACTCAACTTCCTATTTATTGATAATATTTTAACACAACCAAAGGGGAGAGGAGGGCAGCGAGTGGATGTGTCAGGATCTGAATACTCTAAGAGGTAATTTATTCCCAAGTCAGTTATAAACACACACACACGGCCACCTAAAGACATGTCTCCAAGTATAATGTGGGAGCAGGGGGAAAAGGGATTAGTTAATACCACTGATATGTTTCACCGCTGAGTTCCACATCCCTAGGTAATTGCATCTTGCCAAAACAAGCCCAGAAAGAATTTCATACTGAACAAAATACTCTTATGCGCTTGTTTAAATCCAGGCTTTAGCAGACCGGTTTCTCCAGAAATCAGTAATTAAAATGATTATAAAGACAATGTCAAGCAAGTGCTGCATGGACACTATTAGAACAGAGGGCCTGCCTAAAAACCAGAGTCTCTGCTCCATACATCCAGATGCATGTGATTACTCAGTGGTGAGAGAAGTGCTCTCTGCACATGTTCAGAGGACATTCATTTATTCACTTTTTTTAAAAGGGAAGGTCCAGGCTCAAAATAAGAGCTGTAAAGGAGAGCCTCCACAAGAAGCAAACATTCTTCAAGATGATAATTATCTTGAACAACGGATGTGCACACTCAGATTAATCAAATCAAGGACCTCCTGTCTGAAGCCAGTGCTTTCTCTATTTGGCTACGGAAGTAGTGCAACAGCCGGGAAGTTTGGGATTTCATGATGAACTTCACCTTCAGCTTCACTTCTGGGCCTCATTGACTCAATTGCATGTTGTTCTTAGTCAGGAGCAATGCAGAGGGGTTTTGCCTATCTCATTTTAAGGTCTGGATCTGCTGCTGCCCTGCCCCTTACATGAGTCAGCTTCCCTACACTCAAGAACCCCTTTGGCTACAGGCAGGGGTGAGCAACACGTGGCCCGTGGACCACATTCTCCACTGTGGCCTCCACCCCTGCTGAAATCTGGTGGCACAGCAGCAAAACCCTCGGCAGTTTGCTGCCAAATTCCGGCTGCAAACCACTATAGAGGCTTAAAAAGGGCAAATTTGGCTTGAAAGCAACTGTTAGGGGCAGCACGCTGGCATAAGTGCGGCCTTTGGGAAGCCCGGAGAGGTCGAAAGTGGCCCCCAGACTCCCCCGAAGTTGCCCACTCCTGGGCTACAGGCTCTGGCTAAGACTTGGGACTCTGAAGACTGCCAAACCCTTTAATGAGTCTCCATGGACTTGCCTCGTTTCCTGGTTTCAATCCTCCTGGCCTGTTTCAACCCTGCTTCCATTCATCCCCTAGCCCAGCCCCCCCCCCCAATGTGGCCTCCAGATATTTTAGACTACAACCCCCATCATCTCTGAACATTGGCCACCCTGGCTGGGGCTGATGGGAGTTGTAGTCCAGGACATTTGGAGGGCACCGTGCTGGGGAAGGCTAGACTAGTCATTAAAGCCAACTTTATCCTGATCCTGCCTGGAATTTTAACCACAGTGGAAGACCTGAACCCACAACTAGGTGTGCTCCTCTGCTCACAAGTGCTTCGAGAACAAAATGGTTTCCAACGAGACAGCTGCACAGCTAATTCACCCACCTTGGGATATTGTCGGTTGCATACTTCTGCCAGATGAAGTCCTGTTACCACCCCTAGCCTTGCTGCCAGACGCTGCAAGAGCAGACCAATTATAGTGGCCAGCAAGAGTACCCAGAGCAGCTGAAAAACACAAAAGCACATCAAGGGTCAAAAACAGTGCAGGTCTATTAGAACTCTAGGACCCAGCCAGCAAACCTAGGGATCCTAACTAGGTGGTGTCTGCATTTCCTACAGGAATTCAATCCAGCCCCAGGCATAAGCCTCTCTTACAACCAGAAACTGAGCATGGAGAACTCAGTTCTTCAATGCATATAAGGTTTGTTTCTTTTTGGAGAATTCAATTCTGAAGCAGAATATTCTGCATATTCTCAGCTCAGGATCACATAAACATCCACCTGCTTAACAGGCGTGTCTCCTGCCAAAACTTCTGGGAACTGTAGTCTTGAGACTTCTCCAATATAGATACTTACACACGCTCACAAAAGAACTATAGTCTCCCAGTTTCCTGGAACATGGCTGTTGAACTGGTTGAAGCTTGCAGCATAGACACGTCTTCTGATAGATATAACATAAAACTAGATTCTAATCTAGTAACTTTTTTATGAATAAGGGAAACCGCATGCACTACTTCCACTAATGTAACTAATCAAGCATAACATAGAGAACTGGGAAGCTCTGGCCCATGAACGATCTAACTGGAGGTTGGCCTTTCACAAAGGTTCTATGGACTTTGAAGAAGCCCGAGTGCAAGGTGAAAGGGAGAAACGTGCTAAGCGAAAAGCACATCAAACGAATCCTTTACAGCACCATCTTCCATCTGGTAACCTGTGTCCTCACTGTGGGAAACTGTGTGGATCTAGAATTGGCCTCCACAGTCACTTATGGACCCATCGCTAGAGTCTACACAATTTTTCTTTAGAATTTCCTCCTTTTAAAATTTCCTTTTTGTAAATTTTTATCCTGGAAAACAATCTTACTCGGTCACGAGTGATCGCCTCCTCCTCCTCCTACTAATCAAGCATAAGCCTATTTTACTTGGGGCAGGCTAAGGAGTAAGTAGTGAAGTAAACTGGCTGGAGAGGGGTCGTGGCTCAGTGGTAGAGCACCTGCTTTGCATGCAGAAGGTCCCAGGTTCTATCCCCGGCATCTCCAGGTAGGTCTAGGAAAGAATCCTGCCTGAAAACCTGAAGAGCTATTGCTGCCAATCAGCCTTGACAATACAAGGCTGGATTGACCAAGGGTCTGACCCAGTGGGCCGGTTCGACACGAGGGTGGTTAATAAGCAATGGTGGCTTGTTAACCACCCTGTGTGTGCAGTTGCATGCTGGCTGGAATTACATAATTACCCCTCACTGGCGCAGCTCATTGCAACGTCCAAACCTGGCGAGTGGGTGGCTGGGGTGGTGAACAAACCACCAAGCAACCCTAGAACAGGCCATGGGTTCCGGAGGTGGTTTGTTAACCACCCACCCCTGGTGGGTTCAACCGTCACAACAAGCCATGCTGGTGAGGGGTAATTATGTAATTCCGGCGGGCATGCAACCAGCACGTGCAGGGTGGTTAACAAGCCACCGTGGCTTACTAACCTCCCTTGTGTTGTGCACACCAGCTCAGCATCAGGCAGCTTCCTATATACCCATGGGCACATGGCTTTTGTTTTAATTTTGCTTGGGTTTTTTTTTTAATGCCTAAGCAGTGCAGTGGTCTGCCACTTTTACGCTTAAAAATGAGTATTTTAAGGTTTAAAATTATTCCAGAAGAGCTGTCGTGCTGACACTGCCTTACTACTTATGCTATCAGTAGAACTTCAGGTTTTTGTTCTGCTGGATAAATAAACAAGGGGACAGTGGCAGCAACTGAACTCCCAGATTTGAAGGGCTGCGCGAGACTTTGTTCCCCCTAATTCTTGACCTATGCATGGTAAGGGGGTGATACCCACATCTGAGTGGGCTGAGAAAAGAGAACACTCTGTCAGATTAGCCCAGTCCCATGGCAATTAATCTCCAACATTTCAGTGACTCAGATGTGATATATGAGAAAACAGAAATGTCAGGAATTTTCTTCTTACATTAAAGTACAGGCAAGTTCCCCAAATAAGATAAGCATCTACCAGAGAGTAGTTGGCTAGAATGAATCCAACTTTCGTGCACGGACTAAGATTATGGCAGCCTTCCGCAACCTGGAACCATCCAGGTGTGCTGGGCTACAACCCCCATCATCCACAGCCAACATACTTACTGGTGTGCTGGGGATTATGGGAGCTGTATTCCAACACATCTGGAGGGTGACAGGTTGGGGAAGGCTGGATTAAAGCATCTTTCAACTCTAGAGCTCTATGAAGGGTTGTAGATGCTTAGGATCAAAGATTTCATAGAGAAGTTGCCTAGCCACTTACCTTAAACTGTGCAATAGCACCAGACTGCAGATCTGATTCAATGTTGCCTGGATCCAGGTAGGCGATACTCATGAGAAAACCAGGCCCAGTGAAAGCCCAGAGTTTTCGAAAACTGAACCATGGGTGCTTTACAAATGGGGATGAAGAGACAATTAAAAAAATACATTAAATTTCTTTTTAAAAGAAATATTACATTTTCATAGAAGGGGAGGAGCATTTTGAAGCAGACTATTTATTTATTTATTTATTTATTATATTTTTGAATCGCCCATCTGGCCAGTCATCCAGCCACTCTAAGCAATGTACAGTCCAATAAAATACAAGAAAAAACAGAGTGCAAAACACAATTAAAAACAGTACAATGCATGTGAAAGATTAATTTTGGCAGAAAGCTGCTATATTATTGCTTCTTTTCTGATGCTTTAATCCCAGGAGAATCATCCATTCTAGGAGGAGGAAGGGGACAAACCAACCCAACAATGTTGCATTGCATGAATTCTACAACCCATGTTGCTTAGTGATGTCAGACTAGTTTATTTCAAAATTAACACAAATTAGGGTTTTCAAATGGTGTTCTGGGAAACCACGAGGTCCCATGAAAGCTCATCAGGGATTGTTCAATTGGAAAATCAATGGCTATTAGTAATTATGGTTACAGGGCTGGGGAACATGGGTGAGAGGGTGCTGTTGCACTCATGTCCTGCTTGCGGGCTTCCCACGGGCAGCTGGTTGGCCACTGTGTGAACAGAATGCTGGGCTAGATGGACCCTGGGTCTGATCCAGCAGGGCTCTGGTTATGTTCTTGTGATCAGTAGTGGCAGGCAAGTTTCCCTGAAAGACAGCTTGCCCAATGTTACCAACTCCAGATCACAGGGCAATGTTGGGAGCACTTTCAGTTGATGTGCGGAGACCATAAGGCCCAACATGTATAAGGTCAGTGGCTTGTACATGTTGTGTGCACCCTAGAACAGGGGTGGGCAGAAGTTAGATCTCCAAATATTTTGGACTCCTAGCATTCCTGACCACTGACCATGCTAGCAGGGGCTGATGGGAGTTGAAATCCAAAACATCTGGAGATTTGCCTTCTGCCCACCCTTGCCCTAGAACATTCCCCAGAATCCATTGAAGTGTGCAGGTTTTCGTGGCAGATGTCGCAGGGGATCTTAGCTGACATGTTGACAGGAAAGGGTACCCAGAAGGTAGAAATGGGGAGGGGGATCACAGCTCTGAATCTTTAAATTAAGGCTAGCGTTCTTGCTGGAAATGTAATGCTGTCTCACTATTTCAAGTGAAGAAACCATTCTGATCTGCCCTAAATGACAAGCTTGAGTTCCAGCCAGATGCATGATCATATCCAATGAATGTGTGCCATATTCATGTTCTCACAATATAAAACTACCACAGTGGAGGAAGGGAGGGAGAAGAGACGAGGAAGGGAATGCCGACATCAACCTTTCACCTGGAGAAAAAAAGTTTCTTTGGTAGCTTCTTTAATTTAAAGAATCTGTTAATTTAAAGTCAACAGCAAAGAGTAGGAACCCCCTCCTCGCAAAGGAATGGTCGGCCTTGGAGAACATCTCTCCTTATCACAGACCCTTGTTTTGAATTCCAAAGTGCAACCGTTTGGTTATAGAATGTCTTAGTGATCATCAGCTGAAGGGGAGATTCACAGGCAGCTAACTCTGTCTGTGCAGCTGTCCTTTAAAATGAGCAGCAGCTCCTCTAGTCATTTCAGAAATTAAAAGATGGTAGCTGCTATCCACACAGAGCACTATTGTTTCTCTTCGTTCAAGCATTACATGGGATAGGTTAGCTAGGAAAATTACTGCTCAATTTTTACTTCCCCTGGCAGGTAATAGGAAGAAGCCAGGAATCATCACTCACAGGAATGGCCATCAAATCATACTTCAGGTCAAATATATCCTCCATATTGGGAGGGGGTGGGCAGAACTATGAAGTTAAAAAACAAACCATCTTCCAAATTCCTGACTGGAAGGAAACATAGCAATAGCCATTTTAGTAGATAAGCATAAGCCTAGTGCTTCTGAAATTCAGACAACCAAAGCATGTTTCCTTTAAAACAGGGGTGAGCAACCTATGGCCTTCCAGATGTTTTGGCCTACAACTCCCATCACTCCCCACCATTGGCTATGCTGACTAGGGCTGATGGGGAGCTGTAGGTCAAAACATCTGGAGGGCCACAAGCTGCCAACCCCTGCTTTAAAATTAAATATTGGAGGCTTCCTTCACTTATAGCTGGAGCAGTTTACTTTTTACAGCAGCTTCCCTCAACCTGGGCCCCCTCCAGACATTTTGGACCACAACTCCCACCAGCCCGAGCCAACAAGACCAATGGTCAGGGATTATGCGAGCTGTAGTTGAAAGCATCTGGAGGGACCCAGGTTGGGAGAAGGCTGTTTTAGAACATTTAAGGGCAAAAATTACCTTCCCTCCAAACCACCTATCCTTGCGTTTCTACATGAGAGAGGCAATGGTCAGCTTCATAGGAGGAAGCAATACGACAGTGGAACCAACTACCTAGGGAGGTCGTGGGCTCTCCCACACTGGAGGCATTCAAGGTGCAGCTGGACAGCCATCTGTCAGGGATGCTTTGACTTGGATTCCTGCACTGAGCAGTGGGTTGGCCTTAATGGCCTTATAGGCCCCTTCCAACTCTACTATTCTATGATGGGTTAACTATTTTGTATGTCTGCGTCAGGAGCAAGTGAATGATCCAATCATACCTCATGCAGCAGAATTACACCCTTCCCCAGCAGGAGCTGATTGGAAGGATGCATGGTCAAAGCGGCCAATCATGCAAGGACATAGTGGGCAACTTCCTCCATGATTGGTTACTTTCTCCCTCCATACTAGCAGTTCTTGCACGGCACGGTAGTGTTCCCCAACACAGCATTTTGGGATTGTTGCCCAACAGTCCCCCCCAACCCAAACTAGAGGTGGCACCACGGCCAAGCACACTGACCTTTTCATCTTCAGGTATAGGTATTTTCTGGTCAAAGTAGGTGGTGAATTCATCTGTGGAGTCCGAAGGGTGCGGTGGTGTTGTGCTGCTGCAAATGGTGTTAACGCCATCCCCAGAGGAATCTTCTGCAAATCAACATCAGAAGTTTCAATAAACAGAGAGGAGGGTAGGGAGAACGATGCAATGCTCAGGGCAAGCATACCCTGTTGCCTCCCCTCACCCAAAAAGAGTTTAATGCCAATTGAAAATGTTAATCTTTATGCCATGGCACTCACTTCGAGTCTAGTATAGCAGACAGAATATAATGCATTGACCTCCCAGAGCCAATCCTAGTGGAGTTCTTACCTTACTGGACCTCTCAACCTCAGTGTCTCATCGGTAAGGTCACTTTTTGGTGCAATACTATACAGAATTATTGTTGGAACAGAGGAGGTAAATACGGTAGGGCACTTTGCATATTAAAAATAAGAGGCGTGTGATTCACTATAATCACATACTGCCTTCATTATCTTCGGGCACAATCCTATGGGATCGCTGCCCGCTAGAAGGAAGCTCAGAGGCTTCTGAAAATCCTATGCCCTACTGGGCACAGGCAATTTCGATTTTGATTCCTCCTCTGAACCCCCCTCCCCCAAACCCAGCTAGACAGGCCTCTGAGCCCACTTACTGGTGGGGATGGGTGACAGAGAGGCCACAGGACCCTGCAGATAGTGGCTTCTCCTCTCCCCTTCTTTCCCCACCCAAGGGAATGCCCCTCTTTTTGACATCTACAAGGTCGTCCAAGGTAGTTGTTGTGACCTCAGAGAGCAGCCATCACGGTTCTTTCTGTGGTGGTTGCGAGGGGAGGGATCTGATGTCCGATTCCCCCATCCCTCTGAGGTCAAAGGAGTATCTACATCCTCGGGAGGGGAAATCCAAAATATCCTCTGGCCCCTGAGACACACTTGCAGGGACAATAGGATTGCTCAGTTAAGGCTCTTAAAAAACACAAAACACAAAAAACACCTGCAATTCTATACCCACTTACCTGGGAGTAAGCCATATTGAACTCAATGGGATTTACTTCTGAATAGATGCGCATAGGATTACACTGACAGCCAGGAGTTTTCGGGAAGTTACTTACATATCGTCATCTAGACTATCCCTCAACAACATATCTGGATTAATAACACTTAAAACCATCCATGCTTTGCATGCATTTGAGCAAGCGTATGTGTTATAGTGTTTCTCTACAAAAATGCTTACTATCCAATTCCTTGAAAAGGGTATCAAAGTTATTAGGGTACTTGCACAACAGATAGAAAGCTGAAATTTGGTACACACTCTCTCTAAGCCCCGATTGTCAGAAAAGACTGAACGTTGAATTTTTAAAGATGTGTCTCTCTCAACTAGGACATGAAGTCTATTGAATATTAGTAGCCAGTCAGCACTGAAGCACAGAGCACGCCAACCTCCACATGTGAGAGAATAAAGCGAAACAAGAGAGTGCCTTTTGCACAGTTCAACAATCCTGCCCCCAATTGTGATGGGGAATGGGGGGGGGGGGGAGAAGAGAAGAACATTTATAGTATTGGCTAGGAATCTGTACGTAACACATGCAAATAAAAAACAATGCCTTCAAAGAAAGGTGACCCCTTCCCCACCACACACAAGAATTTGATGGCTTTTCCATTTCACACAGATGTTGTCACCTGAAAGTATGCTTCCAACGTTTGGGGTCCCTGCAGCCTAGACCTGTGGGAGAGTTTCAACCTGCAGCATTCCCCACATCTGACAGGGACCAGGGTGAGCTGTAAATTCTATTCTGCTTTGTGCAGGACCCCCAGGACTGATTCTAGCCCTCCCCTTGTAAGCTATGCCTTTATGCAATGAGAACATGCGGCCTCTTTTTCAAACCAGGTGATTATGGGAAATCATTTGCTCTCCCTTCTACTTACCTACTATTTAATTTAATCTCTCTACTCTTCCATTTCTTCCCTGGCTCCCGTTTCCTTCTTTTTCCTTGAGTCTGTTTAGACTACATCTTTGGGCAGGTTTTTTTGGTCATTAATAATGTTATATGTACAGTACATTGTTTCTAGGTGCTTAAATGTTTTAATTATGATTCTGCATATCAAAAAAATCTGTTATTACCAACTCTCACTTCTTGCTGTAAACATAAAACCATCTCCTTTATCTGAAGTTCTCTTATCAAGTTTGCTTTGTTCATTGAGTGAAGTACAGAGATTTTAACTGACTCTACTCTGTACACACAGTTGCCTATAAGGTATTCAAACACTCCTTAACAAAACTTCATGGAACGGCTATGCCTGCATACCTTTCTCATGGGCTTCCCAAAAGGAACCTGGTTGGCCACAGCTGGAGAAAATGCTGAACTGGACAGATCTTAGGTCCAACCCAGCAGGGCTGGCTGCTAGGTGCAAATGTTCACCCTGTTAATGAGTCTTGCAGCTTCATTCCTCCCCAAACCAAGCTGATTCTAAGATAAATGTGGAAAACACAATGAAGTCAGGTGTAAGCTGCAAGGTGCAACTTGCACTTGGGTTTATTCATGGGAAGTACTAGAGAGGGATGGATCAATTGACTCTCCCATCACCTGGCAAGAAATGCATCAAACAGTGCTGTGTAGGCATAGCTCCACAGAAGGAATTCACAAATGTTTCCCTTAGAACAGTTTTCTCCTCCACAAGGGAGAAGTTACAAGAGACTGAAGAGAGTTTTACATCAAGTCCCAAAACTTTGTTCTATCACCTTCCCTCCTGCAGAGCAGATTCCAGCACTCCATTGTACTTACTCTTGTACTCAAGCTTGTATTCTCCACGTGGCATTGTGCTTCTGCTTCCAGAGACCAAGAAAGCAGAGCTCCACTTATGCCTGCCTCCTTGGATATTTAGAAGAGACCAATTTATAGTTAGAAGCCAGAGCAGTAAAGATGCACATACGCACACAGCTCTCCTATTGCAACAATGAACTTGATTTTCTCCTCCTACATCTCCACCTTCCCCGCCTCCCAAATAAGAGATGATGCCACTCAGCAGAGAGCTGTTTACATGGTGGATTTAAAAGCATCAGCCACAGTTGTGTAATAAAAACCACCACCACAGGAAGAATTCCACCCCCAGAAGAGCCAAACTCACCTTGCCCAGCTAGTTAAACAAAGACAGAAACATCTAAGGAGCAGTATGTAGCACACAGGATCAACCTGTTGCCAGCAACTTCCCTGAAGTTGCGTTCTGAAAGTCTGGCTACTTGACAAAAAAGGGTAAGCAACTGCAAGACTTTGGCAGACAGCAAGAAATGTCCTCTCTTTGGTGTGTAGGCTGCAGAGCAAATATAGGTCAGTAAAGGAAGGATTTTGTTCTACGAGAAGTACAGGGAAACAACCAAACCATTTCCGCATACCAGCAGCCACGCAGGATTGCTTGCTAGGGGCCAACATCAAGATGAGGAAGCAGTCTGGTACAGTTTTGGAGTGGGAGCGGGGAAATTTCAGCCTGGGGATTTGACTAGATGACAGGGATTTTTCCAGCCCTAGTCTTACCTCTGTGACAGTCCAATGAGGAAGCAGGATTTAAGCAATGTTCTCTGATCTGCTGCCTTCAGAGGCAGCATTCAAAAAGGCCCAGATGATGCTTTTCATTGGCCCGTTTGTGTCGGCAAGTGTATGTTCACACAAAATTACCTGAATTATCTTGGTTCTCATCCATTTTTGTTGTTGTTGAGGCCAAAGCAGCTGCCCTGGGACACCCACACACTTGCCTCCTGAAAATAATGGAATGGTAAACATCCCACAATTCCTTACTCAGATGAGAGAAAGGAGGAAAGGTGAAAAAAGAACATAGTGGATCACCAGAAGAAAGGTGGCAATGTTGCAGATGCAGAACACAGTTCTGACTCCCGCAATTGCTCAGGATTGCCATCTTGTCTCTAGTGGAAACACTCGGTGCTTCTGACAGCTGTACGAGCGATAGGCGTTTAGCAGCTGCAGCATTTCTCAGGATGATGGGGAAACTGTGCCCATTGAATGTCTGGGAAAAGGTGGCTACTCTAAGCAATAGGATTATTTATTAATAATAAATATGGTTTTATTCATGTTTTTTGTTTTGTTTTCACCATCTTATTGCTTTGTTTTCAATTTGTTGGGCACCGCCTTGGTGGCTTTTTGGCCAAAGGGTAGTATATAAATATTAATTATTATGAATAATAAATAAGATGTTCAAAGCTGTGCAATGCCTTCTCAAGAATTAAAGCAAACACATGCGCATGCTCTGGCCCTTAGACGTTTCTACTAAATTCAGAGTCTTTAGAAGCTTGCATGTTTTAAGCTTTTATCTGTAATAGAAACTTTGAAGTGCAAAAGACAACAGGATAAATTGCCTTGGATTTAAGAAAAAGATCTTTTCTGCAATTATTTTTCATAATTAGCATACCTCCTGTAACATGAATAATGGGAGAAAGGTCCACCATGTGATGTCAGTAAAAACACTCACAGAAAGAGAAAACAATTATTCAAGCCACCTTATGTTTGTGAATCATTCCAACCAGTAACTGAGTAAGAACAAATGAATGATCACTTTAGAGGATTGCTAAATGTCATAAAGAACTTAAGAGTGTTTTTAGATAATGGCATGGCCCAGTCAATAGGAAAGATTGGGATTCTGCTTTGTCTGGTGGGAAAGGAAAGTATCCAAGCTCAGTTTCATTGAGATTTTAATATCCACATTTTATTGTTTAACCAAATATTCAGTCATCTCATTCAAATGAAGCAACCTAGAACATATTAACATTATCACATCAAAATCCAAAAAACACTTAAAATCCACTTCCAGCCAGTTAGAAACTACCACCATATAAATCTAAAAGTGACTGTGCCACTTTGATGATGGGTCCAGCTTGAATAATACCAGATATATTTGTGTAGTAAATTATAAGAAAATATTTACAATGTACTACAGTAGCTACACTATGGCCCTTGTGGCTTTTGTGCAGCCACTGCAAATTTGGCAATTTTATCATACTTGACTTGGTTAGCCAACAAATGCTTTACTTTAGATACACCATCAATATTAGACACACTACTTAGCAGGTTCCTCATAGATACTATAAGCTATCATGCCAAATATTTTCAACTGTTCTCTCTGTGCAGATGTGGCTCTCTTGGGATTTTGCAGTATCGGGACTCTAGCCAGAGAAGGGCAAATGGTGGTGTTCTGCTTGCAGAATGAGAAAAACCATTGTGGGTGAATTTCCCCATGGTGTTTCTTGTTGCAGCACTGGCCGCCATTTTGAATATTCTAGCAGAGGCAGGGGTGCGCTGTAGCTTGTCATTACATTCAAACCCAGCAAGGGAGGGTTGTTGGGGTTGGTTGACAAGCCACCCAGAACCCATGCTCCGTTTTAGGGATGCGGGTAGCTTGTCAAACACCCCAACAACCTACCCTCGCCGGGTTTGTATGTATCGACAAGGTACAGTGCTCCTCCACCATGGCTCGAATATTCAAAATGGCATGCCATGATGAGAAGTCCCACCGAGAAATTCACCCACAGTGGCTTCTTGTTACATGTGAACCAGGCCAGTATAAGGCAGCTTCCCATGTTCATAATGTAACTTTCCAAGCCTTCCCCAACATAATGCCCTCCAGATGGTTTGGACTATGACCCCCAGCATTCCTGACCATTGGCCATGCTGACTGGGGCTACTGAGAGTTTGTCCAAAACATCTGGAGGGCACCAGGATGGGGAAGACTGTCTTAAAGCAACACCTGGAAGGCAAAGGTAGAACAGCCCTTAATGAAATCCAAAATCCCCACCCCAACTTCCCCAATTGTAGGCAAATCATCTCCCAACTTCCTAACACTGTTGCCATGACAGTCATCCAAAAAGTCTGCCTCTTTCTCACCCTTGTATTTCAAGCAGTGGCCCAGATGATCCCATAATTATCCAGCCATTTTTGTTCAGTCTGTCATCATCTAATCCATGCAGTTTAAAGAACAGAAAATCTGCTGTGAAAATACAAAACCTGACAGGCATAAAACCAACTGCTACTCTTAAACAAGGAACAAGACTTCCTGATAGCCAGACAGACACCAAAGGGCACCCTCACAATAGGTTTGGTAGTGAAATGCAGCTGACTTACATTTTAAGTGGAGCATTTAGAACAGTAACTGATATTTAGTCCCCATTTATCATGGTTATAAGAAGGCAGAAAAAGAGGATTAACCATGAGCTATTGAATTTCCCCTACATATAAACATCTGTGTTAAGATTCTTTAAACTCTATTGAGAAAAACCCTACTGAGAAAAATACAATCTTTGTGAGCCGTCAAAAGATTCCATCATCATAGGTTAGTGGCACCCTTTAAAGCCCTAACTGCTGTTAGATGCAAGGAGGATTTATAAATACAAAAGATAAAATGATCCCAGACCTTGTTCGACTTTCCTTAACATAACTGAAATTCAGACACAGAACCAACCACTGAGAAAGTCTTGAGAACATAGCAGTGCTTCTTGCTGTATAGGCCAGAAAGGTTATTCAAGACAAACTGGAAAATGTTCATTACAAGGACTGGGAGGCGGTGATAACGTGAGCATACAGACCATAAAAATTATCTTGTGGAACATTGCCAGGTGGTTTTAACAAGTTGGCAGATAAAGATTTTCTGGAATCTCTCTCCCAGTTCCACACAGTTTGCTTACAAGAGACTTGGGCTAATGAAGCCCAGCTTTGGGAGCTCGCTGCCATTTCTAACCCAGGCCTTAGAGAAAGGCAAAGGAAGACCACAATCCAGCCTCCCCTATCCTGGTGCCTGGTGGCCTGACCTGATGCCCTCCACAGTCTGAAATATACTGGTCCAGGAGTTGGAGAGCTCCTCACCTGGTCTTCCAGATTATTTTGACAGTCCAGAAGGACTCTAAGGCTGCAATCCTATGTCCACTTTCCTGGGTGCAAGTGTCACTGAGCTCAATGGGACTTACTGCCAACATGTATACAATTCAGCTGTAAATTTATTTTCATAAGTAGATATACGTCCGTGATGTCAGGATTTAGGAAACTCTCAATATGGAGGTGGTTATCTGAAGAATTTCCCGTCTTCTTTCATATACTGATGATTGACTTTAACGCTAGACTATGTAGTAGTGATACTTGTTCTTGCTATCAGTGTTACTGTTTGCAGGTGTCCCCCCTTTTGTTTTGTTATAATTGCAAATAAATTTTTTTAAAGGTGTTAGTGATACGGAGGTTGTGAGGAAATTCGGGTTCTCCTTGGAAGAACCTGAGGGCCTTTCACTGAGATTGTCCATAGATAAGGAAGGTGTTCCTCCAGCCGCTCCCAGGCTTGCTAATGCAGACCAGCTGGGAGCTGCATCTGCCCTTGACGTATGCTTCTTGCCTCTGGTGTCACCTTCCCTGGTACGTGTCTGATCTCTGCTCACTCTTGGACTTCACTTCTTGCCTCTGGCCCCACCTTGCCTGGCATGTGTCTGACCTATGCTCATTCTTGGACGTTGCTCACTCCTCTGGTCCCGCTCTGCCATGTACGTGTTTGACCATTGCTTGCTCTAGACTCTGCTTTGTTTCTGGCCTGCCTCCGTCTCCTTCACCCCTGGCCCCGGCATTCCAGCCTAGGACCCTTGCCGCTCATGCCCCGGAGCTGACATTGTCACATTGAGGTTAATTATTTCCAGATTTCCCCCCTCCCCTCAATGAAAAAACAGAAAGTAGCCATCAGCTTCTCATGATAAATTTTTGTAGCCCTGGCCAAATTTGTGTATTAGAGAATGCTAAAATGCCAGCATATAAACAAGGGCAGTGTAGGATGCTATGCACCCTTATTTTTATTACCATGTGAGCCACCTTGGGGGGCCCATGTTCGGCGGAAAACTGACACATAAATGTTCATATAAAGCAGCCTTCCCCAGCCTAGTGCCCTCCAGATATTTTGGGCTTTGCAGATTGGTTTTTAGGAATATAGGAAGCTGCCTTATACCAGGTCAGACACTTATCCATCTAGCCCAGTATTATCAGCTGAATAGTAGCAGCTTTTCAGGTCACAGGAGAGGTTTTCCCCATCATCTGCTACCTGATTCCTTTTAAACTAGAGAAGCCAGGGACTAAATCTGGGATCTTATACATGTAAAGCATGCACTCTGCCACTGAGCTATGTCCCTTCTCTCTTGGTGTAAGTCAGGATAAACTGCAAAAGAATTTGGGTGTAGCCGATAAAACACTGAAAGACTTCTGTTCTAATAAAAAACATTCCACATGGACACAACAACTAAGATTAAAGTAGACACAGAGGGCCACTTTATGCAAGTGGGTCCACTCTATGAGGGGAGAGAGACAAGGCTGCTGACTGCTTTTTTATTCAACTATTACGGAAGCGGCCTTGTCTCAGAATCGTAGCCTACTTTCCTTTAATAGTGAACAACATATAGGGTGTCCATGGCACTCCATGCAAACCATGAGATGCTGCAGCCTACAGCAGACAAGGCGACTGAGACACTGGCAGAAAGAAAAGTTGAATATCCCCAATAAATGCCAGAATTAACATGTTATTTTAGACTGGTAAATGAAGAGGGAAAACAGACATTCATTTAAAGATCAGCTGTTTAGAGGATGTCCTGAAAGGCTACCAAGGGCACAATCCTACGGCCGCCAGACACTGTTCAGACGACCTTAGGAGTAGTCAGGGCTGGAACTCCGACCTCAGGGCTGGAACTCCCTTCACCCTCACAGCCAGTGCAGCTCTTTCTGCACTTGCTGTGGCTCCAAAGTCAGAAGACCAACCTTGGAGCCAGCACTGGGTGGGTGTTGTAGGGCAGTGTTCTCCAACCTTGGGTCCCCAGACGTTTTTGGCCTACAACTCCCAGCATGCCCCAGCCAGCGTAGCTCTTGGGTCCTCTGGGGACCCAAGGTTGGAGAACACTGCTGTAGGGGGCAGGGAGAGGAGTGAGGCTCTGCCGGGATATGATGTATCCTGGCGGTGCCTCAGTCTGTCCTCCTCGCAAGCAGGGGCAAAAGACTTAAAACAGCTGAAATTGGCAGTCTAAGTCTTTTGCAGAGCAGGAGAAGTACGGTAGCAACCTTTGCCTCAGCGCTTCTCCCGCCCTCGATAGGATGCCCGTAATCCTCCGAGTTCAGAGTTACGGGAAGCCACATTGGATTGTGCTGCAAGTTGCATAAAAACCCACCTATGAAATAGCAAATTTACCATATAATGCTTCTTGTTCCTTCCCCGGTGTCATGGTGGGAGCTCGCTCTTTGGAATCTTTAGAAGGGGTCACGTTAACTGAAAAAGAAAGCAAATCAGTTAAACCCAGCATTAGGGTAAGATTGCTCAAGGAGCTGGAAGTTTAATGAGGCTTTGTTAATGATTGAGGGGATAACTTTATCTAGCTTTCTGTCCATCCTCTTCCTTCCTTCTTCTCTCCTTGGGAAGTTGGGGCTGAGGGAAGCAAACACAGTAGAAAACACAGATTTGCAATTATGGAAGAGAAAGTGATAGGGGATGAATGGCACATGGAATCACATGGCCAGAGTGCATGCATGTCTCTCTGTGTGCAGCATTTATAGAGATGCAGGATGTTGGTGCACTGAGTCGATGGCTGATACAAAATCTACAAGAAAAGGATGTTGGGAGTATGCAAGATCTGTGGACCTAAAACACAGAAGAAGTCTTCACATCTCCCACCAGATCAGTTTGCAGATGTACCATGAAATGCAACGTATAGATCATGAAATCCAAGTTGAAGGGACCGTAAAAGATTTAGAGTCCAATCTTGCATCATGTGGATGGACCTGTCATACAACAGGCCCTGCCATACAACAGGCCCTGCCCACCACTTACCCCAAAATGTGATGCAAACAGAAGTCAACAAGGTATATCGCAACAAGATGCCCACAAAGCAGAAAGCTCCTCAATAAGTTTTTGCCATAGTTTATCCTTTGTGGCTTGGCTCACTTGCTTGACTCATTTGGAGCTAAGGATCATCTAGCGATCAGCTCCAAGCAAAAGAGCTCAGTCTGCACCATTTACCGTACATACAGTTCACTCCAATCTATATCAAATACCAATACTGTGTTGGAAAAAAGAGAGCAGTTTCTTGAACCTGATTTACAGACACCTGCTATGAATACACAGATACATAAAACCTCAGTGCTGTGCACTGAGGGGTGTTTGGCTGAAATCAAAGGGTGTTTAATATTTCCTCAGGAGTCAGCAAGTTTGGTTCTATTAAGATGTGTGTCATATTGCTTCATCTTAAAGCACATATACAAAGAAAATACTGAAAGAAGGCTGGTGACTGGGTGGCATGTTTTCGGAGTTTATGGATTTGCCTGCCCAGCCAGCTTCACATGCCCTCCTTGTTCCCACCCTGCAGAAGCAGGCAGCTATGAATGCAGTTTTCAGACTACAAAATCTGACTGCTGCCTCTGTTACACACAAAGATTGTATGGGGGTGGGGTGTCTCTCCCCCAGAATTAAAAATATGCAATACTTTCTTATCAAACCTAAACTTATTTTACTACCTTAACAGCATAAAATGTATCTTTTTTTTTTTTTTTACTTTATTTATTTATTTATTATATTTATACCCTGCCTTTTTTCCTGCAAAGGAACCCAAGGCGGCTTACATAATCTTCCTCCTCCTCTCCATTTTATCCTCACAACAATCCTGTGAGGTAGGCTAGGCTGAGAGTCAGTGACTGGCCCAAAGTCACCCAGTGAGTTTCATGGCCGAGCGGGGACTAGAACCTGGTCATTTTATTTTAGCATATAAAATTGCACTATTTGGCATATCTTTGAAATTTACAGAGCAATCCTGTGCATGTTTACTCAGAAGACCCACTTTGTTTAGTGGAGCTTTTCCCCAGGTAAGCACGCATAGGACTGTAGCCTCAAAAGTATAACTGCCATAGTGTGTACAAGCAACACTGTGAATATATCCAATACTAAAGAGAGCTGCATACTCCTGCACTGCATGCTACCTATGAGTAATGTGGGGTGGGAAATTTTCCAGTACCTCATTTTTCTGCAGAAAATTTTCCACTTCATAAGTTCATTAGTAACAATGAATGGATGCCAATTGCAAATATAATACAGGGCAAGCTCAGCAGTTTCACAGTTGTAATTAATGGTTTTCATGTGATTATTTCTAGCAAGTACCGTATGTGAGAGAATACATGCCCAGTATGTCACTGCAATACATGTATGTCTCAGTGTGAAATGGAACTAGAAAGTAGTGACAGTGAAACTGAAGGTGACCCAACAACCATAGTGGAGGAGAGTTGAACTCTGCTGGAATAGATGAGTGATTGCCAGCATACCATGCACAGCTCTTTGAGTTACTAAAATGTATTAGTGCAGCCTTCCTCAACCTTGCACCCTCCAGGTGTGTTGGACTACAACTCCTAGCATCCACAGACAGCCATGCTGATTGAAGGATGCCGGGATTTGTAATCCAAAGTATCTGGAGGGTACCAGGTTGAAGAAGGCTGAATTAGTGTGAAAACATTACCTTTGTTTCTTTCTTACATTTAAACAATGTAAGAGAAGTACATGCTATTGTTTTCTAAATTTTTACAAGTATTCCAATAATTTAATATTTAAATCACATTAAGTGTGCTTTAATTCTCCCCCCCCAAAAAAATATTTCAGGTGAAATACCTGCGGTGTACTGGGACCAAAAATTAACACAGGGTACTTTTTTTAGCTTCATTGTTTATTTTATTTGTATTTAGTAAACATGCTAAATGAAATGACTTTTGAATAATTTTCCAATGCAAACTGAAAATTTTCCAATGCAACTTGAAAATGTTCCTATGCAAAGTAGCCTAATTTGCATCCAATTTTCCCTCCAGAAAATTTTCCAGTTCAAAATTTTCTGGAAAACCCACATCACTGCTATCAAAGCATGTTTTTTTAGTTTTGCCATTTGAAAAGTAGGAAAAAAGAAAGATGAAAATAGAAACCACACATTTTGTAGTAAACAAAAGAAAGCACTATCTGAACAGAAAGAGTCTCTCATACATGACAATATTAAGGGTTATCCACATATGTAGATATTGACCCAGTATGCATGCCATGATAAACCAGGGTTCCATCATGATAAGTCAGAGTTTCATAGATTCATAGATCATAGAGTTGGAAGGGGCCTACAAGGCCATCAAGTCCAACCCCCTGCTCCATGCAGGAAACTAGAGGAGGGGTCTCCCATCCAAGTAATGACCAGGTCTGACCCTGCTTAGCTTTCCACACTCAAAGCTGAGCCAGCGTGAGCCACAGGCCTGTATAGTTCCAGGGGTACCCTGGCTTATTGTGTATGAGTAGTCTGCTCATGAATGCAGCTTGATCGAGCAGCGTTTGCAAGCACTACTGCTGATAAACATTAAGCCAGGGTTCTGGAGGAAGCATGGCTTATCATCACATGTCAACTGTCCCACTGAGTGAAACTTTACAACACTACAAACATTTTGAGTGTTGTAAATGTATACCGTATATACAAGAATGGTCATTCTCCATTGCTGCAGATTTAATAAAAATCTTCATATGACACTTGAGTACATAAAACCTTGTTTTCAAAAGCATTACACTTTTCGCAAAAGAGAAAAGTTTTCATAGGCGCTTTCCCTATCCCCCAGATTTCCCAAAATTTCCAATCTTTCCATTGGAAAGTCTTTGGGGAAAGGGTTTCCCCCCCCCCCCCAGAGGTTTTCCCAGTTTTTTTCTGAGCCTTCATATCTCTAGCTACACAGATTGAACTGTACCTTTCAGCTCTTTGAAGATGTTCCTAAAAATATTTGTTCTTCATTAACCTTCCCACAGATCAAACTAACTTTTCTTCCTAATAAACACTGAACACTGCATACCTCATGCCTCTCACGAGGCCGCTTGCGCCAGCCCTTTGATATGGTAGCAGTTTGCTATTCTCAGTATGGGATGAACAAGCATGCATGTTTTAGATAAGGAGGGTTTATGGGGTGCTCAGATCATCCCCTTTGCAGGCAGATTATCTTTTTTAGGTTATATTCGACAGTTCTGTTAATGTGACACTACAAGTTTAACTCATTTTGCAAAGCTGCTTTGCAAAATTATATGCATATTAGCACAGAAAGTGTGCTAATATACATATTCTGCGCCACTTCCACTTCCCACAGACTTCAAGTTCTGCTCTAGGCAAACCCAAACTCAGTGGCCAGACTAAATGTGGAAACATTTTAAATACATGTTATCCAGGTTTTCAAAAGGATTTTGTTTTTGCTCTTGGTTTGGTTAGGAATTCGGTGACAGGGGGGAACAGGTATGAGGGAAGGGCGAGGAAATTAGAATTAAAGGGCAGGGAAAGCAACCATGCAGGAAGGCATGCAACCTGGGGACCAGTATTTATTTTATTTATTATATTTGTTAATCGCCCATCTGGCCGGTCACCCAGCCACCCTACAGTACTACAAAGCTCTATAAAAGACAAAAGAGTAACCAACTGAAGCTTGTTGATACATGTGAAAACATGTTGCCTTCCCATATGTAACATTCACATGGATTAGCAAGCAAGCTGTGAGCGTAAGCAGATAGGGATCTAGTCAGCTTGTGAATCTTTCCTTTAAAATCAAAGTTTTACACTCCAGTTTAAACTTTTCTCTTTTCAAAAATTTGCCTCCACGGGTATGTTTCCGTAAAAGCGGGGGGGGCATCCCACAAGAACTGTCCCATTCTGAACTGTTCAGAAAGTATTGCTAACATAGTCTAGTGGTTCTCACATTTCCCCCAACGAATCTGCAAAAAGTGCCCTCAAAGCTCATGAAGAGCAGGGATGAGAAAGCAAGGCAGATCTCTCAGGAGGAGGACAGGTAGGCTTTAGATATACAAACATTTCTTCCAGAGGTTAGATCAGGCACACTCCAGTATATACTGCAACAAAGCCAGACCATAATTTGTCCTCATTCAATCAGATCTTATCTATTTACTGCTCGATTAAACAACAGGCACCACTTGAAGAATTTGCCTTAGGGGCAATAGCTGAAGTTTTGGACTTGCAGTAAAGGGAGTAAACAGAGGTCCCGCACTATAAGGTTACAATTATATGGGAGGCACTGGATGCCAAATCCCCAGCAGTTTCAACTTACACCTGTATTTAGGATGCAAGAGAAGCCTTGCTGGATCCAGACTAAAGGGTCCACCTAGTCCAGTAACTTGTTCCCCACAGTGGCCAGCCAGATGCTTCTGAGAAGCCCACATGCAGAGCATGAAAGCAAGAGCTCTCCCTGCCATTGGCCCCCTAGCAACTGGAATTCAGAGGCATATTGCCTCTTAATTTGGAGGTGCCTTTTACCTATCATGGCTAATAACCGTTGATGGACCAATCCTTTTAAAGTCATCTAAGCCAATGACCATTACCACATCTTGTGCAGTTAATTATGGAATTCACTGCTACATTATGTGAAGAATCACTTCCTCTTCTGCCATCTTGAACCTGCTGCCAATCAATTTCATTGGGTAACCCTACATTTTACTGTTATGCGAGGGGGGAGAAGAAGCTCAATCCACTTTCTCCATACCATGCATAATTGTATAAATCAGGGGTGGGCAGTTTTGGCCCTCTAGATGCTTTAGCCTACAACTCCCATCACCCCCCACCATTGCTATGCTGACTAGGGCTGATGGACATTGTAGGCCAAAACATCTGGAGGGTCACAAGTTGTCCACCCCAGGATAAAACCTCCATCAAGTCCCCACTTACATGCTTTCCCCCCTAAAATAAAAAGGACCAATCATTATAGGGTTTTCTCATAGGGCAGTTCCTCCAGCCTCCCAATCATTTTGGTAGACATTTTCTGCACCTTTTCCAGTGCTACAATATGTACTCAATCTTCCAGATGTGGTCACACTGTAGATATATATAAAGGCATTAGGATACCAGCAGTTTTATTTTCAGTTCCTTTCCTCTTAATCCTCAGCATGGAGTTTGCCTTTTCCCCCACACTAAGTTGATGTTTTTATTTGAGTTATACCACCACAACTCCCAATAACTCTTCCCTGGGCAGCCACTACCAACTGAGACCCCATCAGTGCAGGCATGCGTTTTTGCCTCAATATGGGCAAAATCCAAGATGGTGCCTCTTGTGCACCATCCTGGGTGCCCCAGCAACACATATGCACAAACAGCACCCACTTGGACGTGCCATTTCACACATCTTGCTGGCACAAGTGCTTCTCCGCTCTTTAAAAAAAGCTATATAAAGCTGGGTGCAATTAAAGGAGAGGCAAATTATGGGCAGTAAAGCTGTCATTTAAAGTTTAGTGTCCTTTAAATTTGTTACTTCTGACTTTTGGTTGTGACTGCAAGGTGGGTGAAATGGCATGCCCAAGATGTTGTTCTAGTGCAGTGTTCTCCAACCTTGAGTCCCCAGATGTTTTTGGCCTACAACTCCCAGCATGCCCCAGACAGCTATGCTGGCTGGGGCATGCTGAGAGTTGTAGGCCAAAAAGCTATGCTGGCTGGGGCATGCTGGGAGTTGTAGGCCAAAAACATCTGGGGACCCAAGGTTGGAGAACACTGTTCTAGTGCATATGAGAGATACACATGCGCAAGAGGCACCATCTTGGAAATGAATATGGATATGTGAAGTTGCCTTATGCCGAGCCAAACTATTTGTCCATCTAGCCTAGTAATGTTGACTGGTTGGCAACAGCACTCCAAGCAGGTGCTTCACAGCCCTGCTAACCAAAATTCTTTTAACTGGAGATGCTAGGAGACTGAACATAAGACCTTCTGCATGCAAAGCAAATCTCTTACTACCTCTGAAAGGGAAGAGAAACAGGTGTGCACCTATGACAGGTGTAGGTAACACCAGCCCATGGGCCACTAGGTTGGGTAAAAATCAATGTTTTTTTAAAAAAGAAATACCCACGCTAGAGGTAAAAAAAAAGTCATGTTTTTTGACTTAAATATTTTTTATAAAGTCATAAATAAAATACTACAGTTCTCTCTAACATAAAAAATGCCATTGTTACTGTGGAGAAATAGCCTGTACCACACACACACACACACACCCCTCCTCATGTGTAAACCAGGTAGTCCCAGCTGAGGTCTGAGAAAAGCAAAATGTACATAGTTCCTCTTGATGGCCCCTGACCCCTCGATGTCTACCAGGCCCTTTGGCATGCAAATACAAGCCCTCTAGTCATGAGTCACCCCACCCCCCTGCCTGGCCAGGTGAAGTTCATCCTGATTGGCCGAAGACAGCTGGGCTACTGAGAAGAGATGGGGGGGGGAGAATCTATATTGCCAGCTGTGGCTTCTGGTTTTGGTTGTTGGTCGTCAGGCAGCAAGCTGTAAGCAGGTTCATGACTCCGGTCAGACCTCAGCCACCAACCCTGGGGAGCTCCCAGTGAACAACGCTAAATGAGGGCTGTGGCTAAGGCAAGCCCTGGAAAGGGCCACCCATCCCAGACCTTAGGGAGGGTGTGGTGGTCCCCTCTTGTGGTAGGGCTTTGCTGAAACAAGCCCTGAAGAAGACCGGCCCGCAGGCAAACGTGAGTGCCTGGGAGATATAAGGAATCAGTTTTATTATTTTGTAGCTCAAAGTGTCTTCCTACCTTTCTCCTTCCCTCATTTCCCACCCTTTGTTGTAATCTGTTTACCTGAATAAACCTTCTTGGTTTTACCCCACACGGTGTGTGTGACTGCTCTATGGTTCAGCACTAGATCCAGGGTATAGACAAAGGCAAGTCCCTGAGAGAGCCAAGTCAGGACTGCAGAGCTAAGGCTGGCAGGCTGGCACCTTGGGATCTCTGGGTCTTGGGAAGAAAGGGTGGGTTGGCGGAGTCAGCCAGCCCCCCTTCCTTCACAGTTACAATTAGATCTCATCATAAACATACTAAACCTACTCTTACAGTTGCATAAAAATGAAGTTACCTACGAATCCAACATGGGCATTAATTTCAGCTTTTCATCTCATGAAAATAGCTCTGTCCAGCCTAACTACCAGCTCTTTCTTCTTGAAAGTTCTGGACTTTTCGTTCCTCTGACTAAAGTCATAAAAACATAGGCTAGATAAGATTGTTGTTCTGTGCTTATGT
Organism: Shinisaurus crocodilurus; assembly: GCA_021292165.1. Taxonomy (NCBI): domain Eukaryota; kingdom Metazoa; phylum Chordata; class Lepidosauria; order Squamata; family Shinisauridae; genus Shinisaurus; species Shinisaurus crocodilurus. The sequence goes on from CM037881.1 coordinate 34,027,908, forward strand.
GGTGGTGAAGTTGGACCAAGCAAGGCAGAACAGTTAGTTAAGACAGAAAGACAATATAGCAGTATGGATAAAAATAGATGCTTAATAATTGTTTTAATGGATTTTAAAACATGAACATTGGTGTGTGTTTTTCAGCCCAAACCTTGATTTGACCTATCAGTCATGGGAATTTCATTTGTGCTTACTACGGTACTTTGTTTTTCGTGAGGGCAAGGCTGGGTGAAGCAGAAATGAGGAACACTGGAAAGAAAAAGAGAAGACAAAATTGTCCAGTGTGCATCTTCCTGTATTCTCATACTAAAGCAGATATCCTATACCCACTTACCTGGAAGCAAACCCCATTGAACGTTAACCCACCCTGGCAATAAGCCACAGTGGGCTGATTGTTGTATGAACAATACCTGAGCCTATCAGCCGATCTGAGACTCTGCAGGAGGAACAAATTGTTTCTGCACAACCTGTTTCAGGCTCGCTGCAGCTTTTTTTCCTTTTAAACTTTTTTTCCCTTCGGAGATCACAAAAGCCAGCTGTCAAGCTGGCTTTCATAGATCATAGAGTTGGAAGGGGCCTACAAGGCCATCGAGTCCAACCTCCTGCTCCATGCAGGAAACTAGAGGAGGGGGTCTCCCATCCAAGTAATAACCAGGTCTGACCCTGCTTAGCTTTCCACGCTCAAACAAGCTGAGCCAGCGTAAGCCACAGGCCAAGTTTCGGGATCCCTGTTTTGACAGCCACAAGCACTCCCTTCAAAGTGCCCCAGTGGTACCTTGGAAGAGCTGCCCATGGCCGCGCAGCATTATATATATATATATATATATATATATATATATATAGCACAGTTGCACAACTGTGATCTTTCGCAGTAGCGCGACTGTGGCAATTTGAGGCCTTGGCTAGGGCAATGTCCATACATATGTCTGCATATGTCCCCATCCCAAACACCCAGTTCCCACTCAAAAACCCCTTTTGACAAAGGGACCCAGACTCCCAGAGTTCTGACAGTCAAAACTCCTTTTCCCAAGAAGCGTGGGGGGGCAGGGGGGGCGCAGTTTTGCACTTTCCCGAGCACCTACATTTTTTTTGCCTACAATTTTGACAACCAGCTTTCATGATCTCCAAAGGAAAAAGGTTTAAAAGGAAAAAAGCCGCAGCAAGCGCAAATTGGCTGGTGGTGGAGGGGGAGCGAGTGCAGCTTGGGCACTTTGGGGGCAGCTGGCACTGGCGCTTGCGTGGCAAGAGCGACAAGGTTTTTTTGCTCCATGGCAAGAGCGACAAGGATTTTTTGCCACTCTTGCCATGGGACTTGCTAGCCAATTCCCCATACCCACGATGGAGTCGGTCACCTGGGTTCGGATGACACAACAACCCATTGTGCCCATGGGTTGTTGGAGTGGCTTGAGGCTCACACACAAGTAACCCTGGGGAAATCGGTGCGGGTTTGCATGACACAATACCCATCCTGGGCAGCAACTCACGATAGGTTGTCATGTCATGCAAACCCAGTCAATGGAACTTATTTCTGAGGGGATATGTGCTGATAGTGCTGTTAACTTCAAACTGCCATGGGTGGTGGTCATAAGAAAGATCCTATAAGGGAACATTTTAAAGACATGGCTTCATGGTTGGATTTGCACCACCTAGGAAATATATGAAAACATTTCAGTAGGAAACTTGATTTAAATCAGTGATTTTAAATAGACCTTTTCCTTATATCACTTGGATTTAAATCAATCCACCCTGTGGGCTGCATGTGGCCCAACTACAACCCAAATAATTTTTTTTAAAAAACCCACCCACAACCAAACTAAATGGTGCTCCATCACAGCTACAAGGTGCTAAAATGGCCAAATTTGAGGTTCTTTTTACACTTTCAGCGCTACAGAATTGATTATTCCCAAATTCCATTGGCAAACCAACAATTTATATACCGTATTTTTCGCTCCATAAGACGCACTTTCCCTCCCCCCAAAATAGGGGGAAATGTCTATGCGTCTTATGGAGTGAATATTGTTTTTAAAATTTTTTACTTTTTCTTTTTTTTACTTACCTCTGTGCGCCTCCAACTGTTCAGGGAAGAGCGGAGGGCTCCAGGGTGGGGCTGGGTAAGCCCCCGCCTCTCAGCTGATTCCCCGCGGAACAGCTGATTTTTTTAAAAAAAGAATTTTGTTTAACTCTTTTTTTTTTTAACTTTCCTTTGCTGGTCCGGGGAAGAGCGGAGGGCTCCTGGGTGTTTTTTACTCCCCCCCCCCACTTTCCTTTGCTGGTCCGGGGAAGAGCGGAGGGCTCCTGGGTGGGGCGGGGCAAGCCCCCGCCTCTCAGCTGATTCCCCGCGGAACAGCTGATTAAAAAAATATATTATTCTTTTTTTTACTTTTTTTTTTTTTTTTTACTTTCCTTTGCTGGTCCAGGGAAGAGCAGAGGGCTCCTGGGTGTGGCAAGCCCCCACCTCTCAGCTGATTCCCCGCGGAACAGCTGATTTTTTAAAAAAAATATTATTATTTTACTTTGTTGTGTTTTTTTTTTTACTTTCCTTTGCTGGTCCGGGGAAGAGTGGAGGGCTCCTGGGTGGGGCAGGGCAAGCCCCCGCCTCTCAGCTGATTCCCCACGGAACAGCTGATTATTATTTTTTTTTAATTTTAATTATTTTTTTTACTTTCCTTTGCTGGTCCGGGGAAGAGCGGAGGGCTCCTGGGTGGGGCGGGGCAAGCCCCCCCTCTCAGCTGATTCCCCGCGGAACAGCTGATTTAAAAAAAAAGTTTTGTTTTGGGTTTTTTTACTTTCCTTTGCTGGTCCGGGGAAGAGCGGAGGGCTCCTGGATGGGGTGGGGGGCGGAGCAAGCCTCCCAGCTGATTAAAAAAATTTTTTTTTTTTAATGTGCCGTACGGTAGGTGCGTCTTATGGTCCGGTGCGTCTTATGGCGCGAAAAATGCGGTATTTATTTTCCCTTGCAGTGTGGCCTGTGGGTGGGTCATGTCGGAGGAGGGCAAAAATGGCCCTCAGACTACTCATACTTACCCATTCCTGACCTATGGGATAGTAGAGAATGAACAGAAAAATGGGTCAAAAGGCCCCACCAGCCTTGAAATTCATTTTATGGGAGTGAAGACAATTAAGTTTTATCTGGATTGCGTGCCTAAAATGAGTTCGGAGTCACAAACAACCTGAAGTGGGATAACAGTACTGTTACAGTCTTTCTTGTTTAACTCTTGGTTGAGTGAAACTTGGCTCTGTCCCATCTCTGCCATGGACTTTCTGAGTGGCCTCTGTCAAGCCAGGAGCTCTCTCCTCAAGTTCCCACCTCCTTAACAGGATTAACAGTGATGCTGGGAAGGTGAGCCCAATAACAATTTTAAGACATGACAGCCCAATCCTTTTGCACGTCTACACAGACACAGCCCCTATTGAATTCAGTGGGGCTTACTTCTAGATAACTGGGTAGTACTGCAGCCTGAGAGTTTAGGCCGCAATCCTAAGCACACTGACAAGGAAGTGCGTCATTTAACTCTGTGGAACTAACACCTCCTTTTAATGTAACGTACTAAATTACATGCCATAACTTTATACGGAGGTCATTCTATAAGATGATCAACACTCACAAACTGGGACAAATCGTAATATGTGACATACAACTAAAAGGACAATTGTGTGCACCTTAAAAACCAGAAAACCTGCATGCTCAACTCAAGAACAATGTTCAGCATAAACACATCAGTGATCCAGTGCACACAATCAAAATAGCCCATTGCAGCTTATTTAAGCCATGGTTTGCTGTGCCACCCAGCTGCGGGTTGTCATGTTGTAGAAATCCAGGTAGCAGTGGCTGTGCAAGGGTTAAACAACCCTCGAATAACCCAAGAACAGGCTAAGGATTATGCAAGGGTTGTTTATCCCTCGCACAACCCCCGCACGTACTGCAGCCCACCATGGCTGGTTCGATTGTGTGAGCCAGGCCACTGTCAACATTAACAGAAAATTTACACAACCTGAAACAATGTAAGGAACCACATCCCCTTAACCCAGTGCTTCTCAATTATTTTCTGTCATGCCCCCCCTAGGAAGAAGAAAACATTTCGCGCCCCCCGCGCGACTGTAAATAGTATCATTTGTCTATAAAATTGTTATAAGTACACCTCTGCATAACACTGTATCCTTATTAACGTATAAGAGAATAAAAAAAGAAAGAAATGTGGATCAATTTACAACAAAGAATAGCTTTATTAACTGTAGCAGAAAAGATTTAAAGGAGCACAGGATTTAAAGGAACACAATATTAAAAAAACTTTTAACTGAGGTCAAACGAGCCCCCCTTTACGGAGCCTCGCACCCCCCCTGGGGGGCCCGCCCCACTATTTGAGAAGCACTGCCTTAACCCAACGCTCAGCAAAACTCTGTCTACAAGACCAAATCTGCTGACTCTGGCTGGAATTTGCCGTGAGAGAAGGTAATATTGAAAGTGCAAACTGTGACATGCTCTTTATAGCCTAAAACACACTCTTCTACTCTAATCTTTTGCCAAACACTCATAATAAGTCCATATAAAGTGGAATAAGTAAAAATTTTACTTAAAGACACTTTACCTAAACTGGATGAAATGCGGATACAACAAATTAGGACAGTCATATTTTCCATTCCTTAACCTATAAACGCCACAGAATGAACTTTATATCTCTAGATCATAAAGATTAAGAGTCATGATTGTCTATAGTACTTATATAAAGAGAGAAACATGGTACGGTAGTTACTTCCTAAACCGGGAGATAGAGTGGGGGGAGAAACCCTTTAAAATTGTAGGACAAATCTTTATTGAACACTACCGGAAACTATTTTCTAGAGAAGAAACTGTTTGAGCATTGCTGGTTCAAGCTAGCTTACTGCCTAGCCAAACGTTTTATGGGTAGTATCCAAGTTGACAAGGGCACCAGTGTAAATGCCACTGTGCTGGCAATAGCGTTAGCTGGCATGATGAGTTTTCAGGGGAATCCCATCGCGCCAGCTAATGCTATTACCATTGCGCTAGACGTCCCTCGTGCTAGCACAGCATAATTTATATTAGTGCTTGTGTCAACTTGGATACTGCCCTATTTATTTATTTAAAATTATTTTTAGGGTGCCCTTAAGGGTGAAACCGTTACATTTTGCCAACTCTCCCTGCTCACCCCCCGCTCCGCTGGCACATCTTGTTATACACCAGGAATGTTTTATTTAATTTATATTTATTACATTTCTATACTGCCCAACAGCCGAAGCTGACACATGAAATGATCACCAGAATACTGTTTTTAATATTCAATTTAAACTTCCGCATTATAAACAATATCAACAAGGTGAGAATGAAAACACAAGAAAGACCTAGATCCAAGAAAATGAGAGAGAGAGAGAGAGAGAGAGAGAGGATGGAATGTAGCCAGCACCAAAGAACAAAACTGTAACAGAACAATTACTGCTTATTCTGTATTTATAGAAGAGCTGAGCCATCTTCACATTATATTTCCATAATATTATTATGGAAGCTGTAGCCTTGACCAAAGGACTGACTGGGTAAGCAGGAAGAAAAGCAGGGCTGCTTAACTTTTTCCGTCTCTGGCCATTTTCCTATTCAACACCCCCCACACACACACACACACAGCCCTTAACTTCACAAAGGGAGGGAGGGAGATTTTGACCTGGTTCGCATGACACTCCTGGGTCATTGTGGGTTATTTAACCCATTATGAGCCCTGTGTGTGCTGGATTTGTGTGGCCGCAGTTTTCAATGTGCAACCCCCTATCAGGGCAATTGGGGGTTGCGCCATGTCATGTGAACCTAGCCATCATGGGTTATTCAAGGGGTAAGCAACCCACACATAACCCTTGATTAGTAGTAGGGTTACGTTAGGGTTGTTTACATCTCGAAAAACCCATGATGGCCATGTTTGCACACGGCCTATCACACCAACTAGGAGTTGCATATTCAAAATGGCGGCAACACGCACCGCGGGTTGTTGCAGAATAAATAACCCATGATGAGCTGACTGTGTTATGCGAACTGGCCCTTTGAGTCAAAAAATGGCCAGAGATGAAAGGACTAAGCACTAAGCAGTGCCTTTCCCTCCCTCCTTCACCCAAGAGTCAACCTCTGTGGCTGCTTTTAGTTTCTAAAAAAGAGGGGGAGGGAATACACGTGATTGAGCTTCAAGGGTAGTTTGGTTCAAAGACAAAACACACTATTTAAATTAGCCCGAGGCCTTAACATCTGGAGAAGCACCAAATAAATTGGCACAATCCCCCCCCCTTTTAAATAAAGTGTAACTAGGGAATATTGTAACTACTGCTCACAGAGGCCTACCCCAGTGCTGATTACTGAAAAGAGAGGCACTCTAAAACATTTATTTATTATTTATACAAATGTATAGGCCATCCTGTAACTGAAGTTCTGTGAGCAGCTTAGGAGGACTAAAACAAACAAAATGACTTTTTAAAAAAATCTACATGGAAGCATCCTCTGTAAGCCAGGGATGGGCAGAAACTAAGTTTCCAGATGTTTTGGCCTTCTACTCCCAGCATTCCTGACCACTGGCCATGCTGGCAGGGGCTTCTGGGAGAGTTGACATCCCAAACATCTGGAGATCTACCTTCTGCCCACCCCTGTTCCTTGGTATTGAGCATACGGGGATAAGTGTCACAGCACATATTTCTGCAGTGGCTAAGTGTCACAGCACATATTTCTGCAGTGGCATGAGCTCAGCTTCCTCCTGCATTCAGAATCCAGATGCACTGATTAGCAATTAAATGCTAATTCAGCTCATTTATCTCCTTCGCATATGCTTCAGGCTCAGGTTTGGGGGGGGGGGATATACATAGCACATACATTAATTGAGTGGAACATTCAATCCTTGCCTTATTTAAGTAGATAAACCCGCTCTGGATAGAGGGCAAAATGGCCTTCATTATGTCACAGGAAGGTAGCCAATCAGTGTTGTGCCCAGCTGGCTTTGGCTGCAAACAGGAAGAGAACAGGATTCCCCTTAGTTCAATTATTAAGAAGACCATGTCTGAAAAAATTAGTGTACTTCTATAGCAGGCTCAACATATGTCAGGATGCACCCACAGGTTGAGTTGTATCTCAGAATGAGGTGGCTTCTAACGAGGAAGGAAATGAGAACAGGAGAGGCCAAAGGAAGAAGCCCAACAGTCAAAGCAGCTCACATCCAATGCTGTTCCCTGTGCAACTGATGTATTGGCCACCCATGTGCTGCCTCCTTCCTGACTTGGTGCAATGTTTGTGCATATGTACATGCAAACCGTATACATGCAAGCCAACTGCTGCTGCCCTTCCCAACTTATGTTCCCTGGGTACTACTTTTAAAGGAAAAAAGAGAGCAAGAAAGCACAGGTGACGCTTTCCACCAAAAACTCAGAGCTGGAGTACTCCTGACTAAAGGCAGCTATAGCTTGGCACCCCTTGAATTTGGTCATACCAAGCAGCCACTCATATTGCCCAGTAGGAGGAAATATATCCCCCAGTGGGACTTCAAAGAGTATCACTGACTTCTGGCATGTTCCTAGGCACAATCCAAAGCACTGATTTTGACCCTATAAAGCATTAAACCAGCCTTCCACAACCTGACATCTTCCAGATGTGTTGAACTACAGCTCCCATCATCCCCAGCCAGCATGGCCAGTATTGGCTGGAGATTACAGGGAGTGTGGTTCAATACATCTGGTGAACACCAGGCCAGGGAAGGCTGCCCCTAAATAGTCTGGGACCATGCTATCTGAAGAACTGCCTGCTCCCATATGACCTTGCCGACACATGAAGATCTTCATTGCAAGCTCAGCTCCAGGGTGCCCCCATCATCTGTGGCAAGGTGGGTGGCTACCAGAAATATTGGCTCTCAGGTGATATCGCCACACCCATGGAACTCCCCACTCCAGCCCCATATCAATTTGTCTGGTGTCTACTTTGATTTTTTCAGACCCAAGATTAAGAAAAACATGTGTCATTTACACAGACTGCTGAAAACTGTGTTCTGATTAGTGTTAGTAAAAAAGGGTTTTTTAAAAAAAAATAAAAAATGCAGTGAGCTGACTCAAGAAGTACAGACACCCAGTAGGAAGGATGCAAATATTATAACTAAATAAAAGCTATAAGATAATTGCACAGTCTGTTTGGTAAGGTTAACTTGCAAGACAGCTCCAAGGGAACTTTATGCCTATGAACTGGAAAGCTGGAAAGGCATTTCTGCCTGTAGAATCCTCAAAAAGGAGGAAGATGACTTAGTTGCTGCTTAAGGGGAAAGAGTAATATAGCTATTAAAGGAATAGGGAATTCTAGCGGAGCCTTCCCCATCCTGCTGCCTTCTAGATGTGTTGGACTGCAACTTCCAATAATTCCCAGTCAGCATGGCCATATTGGCTGGGAATGATGGGAGTTGCAATCCAACACATCTGGAGGACGCCACTTTGGGGAAGGCTGCTATAGTGCCAGCAATAAAAAATAATGGAGAGAAGACAAAGTGACTATTCAAAATGCATACCATTTCACCAAAAACACAACGTTATGGGTTGGATCCAGAGTTTGCTTCTGCCGGCAGCAGCATGCCTGAAGCAGAACTCTGCTCAGAATGCTCCCACAGGTGGAAAGCACTTGCAATTATTCCTCAGAATGACTTATTTCTGGCCAACTCAATGGTTCTACACAATTACTATAGTTAGAAATAATTAAATCTCTTTGCTTGACCTGTACCAATAACATTGCTATTTAAAGAGCGCTCCTTGTGGTTATTTCTTTTAAATACACGTGTGTGCTTTTGCAATTTACAGTGAAAGTAAAGTAAGTCCCACTATATTCAATGGGACTTAGTCCCAGGTAAGCATGCACAGGATTGCAAGTCCCACTGAACTCAATGGGGCTTACTTCCTGTGGAGAAACGAGCCTTTGGGGGTACACACACACACCTCATGTGTGAACCAGGTGGGGGCTGGGAGGAGGCGAGGGCCTCGGATGGAATGGGTGGTGCCTAGATGCCTAGAGAAGCTGGCCTAGGCTTTTCATATGTAGATGGTTCAAGCCATGACTCACGAGTTCCCTCCCCCCTGCCTGGCCAGTTCCCTCCCCCCTGCCTGGCCAGGTGAAATTCAAATTGATTGGCTGAAGCAAGAAGGCTACAGAAAAGGGGAGGGGGAAGAGCTATTTCCCCACGTGTAGCCTTTGTTCTTGGTCTTAGTCCTTTTGGTAGTGTGCCCGGCATGGCAGCGCCAGCGAGGGCCCCAAGCCTTTAGGGGGAGGCCCCCTCAGGAATCGACCCCAGGCACAGGACCGGTGCAGGGCAGTTTGGCGCCCTAGGCTAAACTATATTTAGCGCCCCCCCTCTCGTGCCGTGGGGGGGGGCTCCGGAAAGCAGCCCTGCAACCTCCCGCCCCCCCCCGCACGCTGCCGCTGCCGCTGCCCACCTACCTTCCCACGCCTCCTCCGAAAAGGGACCCCCGCGCTCTGCTTTTGGCCGGGGGAAACCAGAGCAACAGGGCTGTTTAAGCCCTGTTGCCCTGGTTCTTCCCGCCAAAACAGAGCGCGGGCGGGGCTCCGGAAACACGGAGAAGAGAAGGTAGGGTCGGGGGGGGGAGGCAGCGGAGTAGTAGAGGCGAAGAGAGGGGGGGAGGGGGGAGGCGCGAGGGGGGGAGGCGAAGCGAAGCGAGGCGAGGGAGGCGAAGCGAGGCGAGGGGGGGAGGCGAGGCGAGGCGAAGCGAGGCGAGGGGGGGAGGCGAGGCGAAGCAAGGCGAGGGGGGGAGGCGAAGCGAGGCGAGGGGGGGAGGCGAAGCGAGGCGAGGGGGGGAGGCGAGGCGAGGCAGGGGAGGCGAGGGGGGAGGCGCGGGAGGCGGCGCGGGGGGGGAGGCGGCGCAGAGGCGAGGCGGGAGGCGGCGCGGAGCGAGGCAAGGTGGGGGGGAGGCGCCCAGGCTCCAGCTCGGCGTCACGGCAACCAATCCCTGGCAATCTGTGCGAGGATCAGCTGCTCGTCGCAGCCGCAGCAAGCCCCGGCAAAAAAGACGAGCGGCCGCCAACAGCTAAAAGGCGGCCGCTGTATTAAACGCTGCTCGTCCCAGCGCCCCACCACTACTCCGGGCGCACTGACCTGGCTTTCTCGGAGAGGCGGGCGGGCGGGACGGCAGGGCAGGGCAGGAGCGCGCCGGCAGCGAAGAGGAGCGCAGCGTTCTGCGCCCTCTTACGCTACGCGCCCTAGGCAACGGCCTAGTTGGCCTAGCGGTAGCGCTGGCCCTGCCCAGGCAGCCCTTGTAAAAATTGGCTGGTTTGAGGGATCTAGAAAGGCAAGTCTTGTGGAGGGCTATTTATCTCGGACCTGCGGGTAGATAAAATAGTTCCCCCCGGGCGGCAAGGCTGTGCTGGATCTAACCCTTGAAGAGAACACCCTCAGGTAACAGGTGTGTGTCTGAGAGATCTTAAGGAATCAGGTTTTTATTGTTTTGTAGCTTTACTGTGTACCAAAGTGTCTCTCTCTATTTTGTATGCTTCTCTCATTTCCCTAATTTTGTTGTAAGATGCTACCAGAATAAACCTTATCTTGGTTACACCCCAAATGGGTTTTGTAGTGCTCTGTGAGTTCAGTATCTAAATCCAGGTTACAGAATTGAAGGCGGGTTCCTAAACAGAGATCCAAGTAGGATTGCAGACAGCTGAGGCTGGCAGTCTGGTATCTTGAGATCTCAGAGGGTCTTGGTTCCTTTGCCAGTAGGCAAGGGTGGGGTGGTGGCGGGTCAGCCAGCCCCCCTTTCCGGGCCACATGGTGGCAAGTGCTGGGTTTCCTTTGGAGTAGGAAAGGGTGGAGGTCTGGCGGGTCAGCCAGCCCCCCCCCTTCCTCCACACTTCCAATGTATAGGATTGCACTGTTCATCCTAAGTACAGTAATACCTTGGATAGCAAGCATAATTCATTCTGGAACCGTGCTTGTAATCCAAAACACTCTTATATCAAAGCGAGCCTCTGGCAGGCGTGAGCGGGGCTGATTTCGGCCCGCTACGCCCTGCTCGAGGCAAGCGGTTACATCCCTATGACATGCAGGGATTGTGTCTCAGCACACACACACACACACACACACACCAACAGCAGTCCTGCAGGAATGATCACCAGTCTAGTGCCTGAACACTTGCATTACTACACACTTGTGTCCAGCCAGATAGCATGCAATTCTTTGAAATTAACAACACACCCCTCCCTGCATATAGATCTCCAGTGCTGCGGTGCAACTTTGATGCTGCCTTTTCAGTCAATCCATGCGTAATGTCCGGGTCAGGGCTGCAGGGCTCTTCTGGAAGCTATAATTACCTGTCCTGTGGGAAAGAGCCTTTGGCAAAGGTTCTAACAGAGCCAATAAGGCCTGAAAAGGATTTAGTCACTTCCCTGTAACAGAACTGAATAGGAGAGATGTATGGGCTAGACTAGAGTAGTAGTCCTTCAAAGAAAAAAGCACACCTTGCTTTAGTCCAAAACACCAAGGCTCTGCCTGCCTACTCAAGTCCCTATCTCACTCCACCCAAACCTCCCCTGTAGCCCCACCCACACTGCTCAATAACATGACCAAGGAATATGGGGAGCTAAGCACTTCTGCCGTAACACTGTCCCACCTACAACTGTCCTCACACCTGAACTGCCCTTCTGCTGAGTTAGCAAAATTGCAAGAATGACATTCAGAACAAATCTTCTAGAGATTAAATAACCTTTCACACAATTGCTTTAGAAAATGATAATCTGAGAGGAAAAAACATGCACACATGCTCCGGGGCTTCTTCTTTCTTTTCTTTTCACTTTTCATTCCCCCCCAAATTGGACCTCCTTTGCATGAAATGCTACATATTAAGCATTTCATGCAAATGGAAATGAGAACACTGCAATGGACATCCATGATAAAGGGTTAAGAATTGCAACAACATACAGGCTTCCTACAGGATCAGATCACAGGTCCACCAAGCCCAGCACTATGCTTCCAACAGGGACTAGCCACATGCCCTGGAAAGCTCTCAAGCAGGGCAAGAAGTTTATGGCCCTTGCCATGTTTGTCCCCAGCACCTGGCATTCAGAAGTATACTGTCTCTGCATGGAGGTTTTAGCTGTGGGTTGAGATGATGTGTCTCTATTTACTTGGGGACCTTAAAAATAAGACAGTGGCCTTGATGCTTAAGAGCCTAAACAGATGAAAAGGTTTTAGGCTTCATTTCCTAAATATACTTACCTGGAAATAAATCCCACTGAAGTCAACTGGCCTTGTTTCGAAGTAAACATGCATCAAAGGGATTGTAAAATGTCTCAAGTCACACGCATGCAGTCACCACTGCCTAGTTGTTTTTCCCAGAGTGCCCCCTGCCTTTCTAGTCCAGCCTAAAACCTGAGATGGACTACTTTGCAAATGCTTGGTGTATACAGGAATACTAACTAAGTTTATGGAATGGATCCACCAGGGGAAGGATAGGAAAGGAAGGGGTAAATTATCACTTCATTTCGAGATCGGGTCATACTGACTTGCAACTCTGTTTGATTTGGAGAGGGCTCTCCCGTCTTCCCCTTCTTCCTGATTTCACATACTAGGATTATCCAGGTTTACTCTAGCTAAACTATCAACATATCAGCAGTCTTCCATTCTTTCTAATCAGCATATCAGCAGTCTTCCATTCTCTCTAACGAGACACTTGCAAAAGTTTGGATAGGAAGGCTTCTGCATCAGCGCAAACAGCAGACAAATTCCGGACAGAGTATTCTCTCCTATCCCCACTGCCCTTTTAATGCATGCTTTTGGGGCTAGGTGGAGGTATTAAAGTACAGTAAGGGGGGGGGGGAGCAGCTCATCCAGATTACTTGACAGAAATACATGTAGATATGCATCTTGTGGTGTAAGGTGACTCCAATAACCCCCGCGGCGGACGATTGGGAGCTTCGAATGGGAGCGCACTCCAAAAGGCATCGGTAAGTTGGAATACAGGAAAGGAAATGTAGGTTAGAGGATAAGGGACTCGCCCCTATAAGAATAAAACCCTTCCTTTAAAAAGCACAGGCACATGCAGGCAAGGTCAGGTCCCTGGGTTCTCCTTTAAACCAGGGTTTGTGGCACTGCTCATTATGTCCTTGTTCTATTGGCTCTTCATTTAGGAAAAAAAACAGCCTAGGGGAAAAAAATTTTTCCCCGCGTAGTTGCGTGCGCGTTCGCTTGCTTGTTTATTTAATAAACAGTCTCTAATATACCCACGGTGATTTTTATATTGTTTATTATGTTAGCTAATCTACTTTTTCTTTTATCGCGTAACCCTGCTCAGTTATCCAAGCCTCTCCTTCTTATGATAAACTAAGTCTAAAAGGGTCAAAGTGTAAGTATACATGATATCAACAGTCAGCGGAAGACTATCACACACACACACACACACACACGTGTGTACACGTACACACGCCCCAAGCTACACCCACACATGACACCCTTGTCTCTCCAGCCTGCCAAAATTAACTCCCTTTCAGCATACATACACTATATGCAGCTCGTGCACAAACGAATGCCACCTCCTTACCTCAGCCCAGGACGCCCCACATCCAGCAGCCTTCGCCACCCGCCATGGCTCAACTCTAAAAAAGCGGCCCCGCCTCCTTCGTGGCTCGCCAGGTGACTGAGGCGGAAAGAGGGGCTCCGCCGCAGGGAAGGAGGGCGCGCCCCCTGGCGGGGCTCCGCCAAGAGGACACGGTGGAGCACATCTGAAATCCGGAGCGGCTGTTCAGGAGAGGACGACGACATTTCCTCCTACGTGAGGTGCGCGTCACCGCGACCGGAATACCCAGTGCCAGCACTGGCGCAGCTAGGGCTGGACCTTGGGGCCATAGTCCAGAGCCCCGCAGTCCCGGAGGGGGGCAAATGACCACCCAGAGAGCGGCAGGTGATCAGGGCAGCGGCGAACAAGCCCTGCATCAGCAGCTTAAAAAAAACATTTTGTAGTCAGGAGGTGGCTGGCTGGCTGGCTGGCTGGGCATGTTCATGATTGGAGATGCTCATGTTATTTTTACATATCCATCCTTTTTTACAACAAAAATGGTGCTTATTCCCAAATAAATGTGTTTTGCATCAGGGCAGCAGAAGCAAACTCCCATTTTATTCCTGTAGTCATGGGAGTGCTTAGATTTCAGTGAGTTTAAAATGTGAAACTGCACATACTCGGAGGTTTTATTCATTTAAATCAGGGTTAGCAAACAGTCCGTCCCCCCCCCCGCCCCGCTAATATATCAGGAACATAGAAGCAGTATTATTATTATTATTATTATTATTATTATTTAGTTGTAAAGCATGGAATGGTGGTATGTGTGGAGAAATGTTAGCTGTGTGTTTCACAGCTGAAGTGATACACATGGCTATTGAAAGGGGAGCCCCCATTTTCAGCCTGCTTAGTGAGGGCACTTTGGAGGGGGAGGGAAGGAGGCTGGAGGAAGCTCAGGATAAATCATATCCTGGCCTCTCTGGTCTCCTCCCTTGCCTGCCCACCGGAAAGTCCCCGTCCCCCCTCCCCCCTCTCTGAGGTTGATTTTCCAACCTCAGAGAGGCAGCCAGCACAGTTCTCTCTGTGGATCCCCAATTACCCCTTCCGAGTTATCTCTGACCTCAGAAGGGTTTTTCCAAACCATCCTTTGGTTCTTGGGGCGCTCGCCCAGAGACCATAAGATTGCTCTCTCCATCCAGGTTCTAAAATTACCTAGCTGCACCACTGAGCGTCAATGGCAATGGGTAGGTATTGATCCCAAGTGCAGCACTTTTCCCCAGTGAAAGGGATGACAGCATTCACTTACATTGGAATTAGCAAGTGGGGGCCCGGAACAAAATGTTGCAGTATGAAATACTCCTGTTCAGGTTGCCAGCCAGCGGTGCCCACTTCCATTATTCACCATTCAACACCCCCGCTGTCCCCACCTTGGTTTTCCATCCTTCAGAAGAGTCAGTCAGCATTCCATGCCACTGAGCACACTGGGTCCTCGGACAGTTTTGAGGTCCCAGCCTTTTTTTCTAAATATTTTTTGTACTTCTGCAAACCTTGGGGCTTCTCCCAAGTTTGCTGATACCTCATTCTTATGTATAGATGATGCTGTTTTGGCTACAAAAGAAGAGGCACTCAGAGAATTTGATATTAGTACCCCTTTTGATGTAAAAGACCGCACCCCCACTTTAAACATAAAGAAGTCAAATGTGTGTTCACAGCTGCCCGCATCACATCTAGTTTAACCCAAATTACACCAGGCTGAAAAATGTCCAAACTTACCGTGGAAGGCATCCAAGGGATGGGTGATTCCATAAACTCTAAAGACAACCCATTCAGTTGCTGGTTTTGATCAGATCATGATTAGGAAGTTTTTCCTCCCCCAACATATGACCAGGTTTAATTTACATTTTTAACCATTAATAACAAAACTAACCATCAGAATCCACATGGTAAGGAAAGTGCTTAAATTTAAATCCACATGGTAAGGAAAGTAGAACAAGTGCTTAAATTTAAATTTGTTTGTCCCCTAGCTCCTCCTATTCTTGGAGGATAAGGTGAAAAAAAAAGCCTCCCCAACAACATTTAATACTCTTATTTCATTTTATCTATATCCCACCTTTCTTCCATAGGGCTCAGGACAAGGTGCTTCGGGTTCTCAGGTGATCCAGGCACTGACCAGACCCAGATCTGCTATAGCTTTGCAAAGGTGGCTGTGTTACATGCCTGCAGACCATGCCCTGGGACCAGTGAATCCATACAGGCACAGAAACAGAGAGGTGTTTGTAGACTGCTATTATCATGTCTATTTAGGTTGCTGGCTCTTTGAATAATAAGTCCCAGAAGACTCATAGCCTAGGCAAGAGTGATGAGATGGTACGGGCACTTGGTACTCCTTTGCTTTAACAGCTGTGTATAAGAGGGGATTTCAGGAGGTGCAGTTTCTCATATAGGGGTGAGAAATCTGTTGAAATTCTTTCTCCTTTCTTTCTCTTTGCATTTAGCCACCTTGCCAAAAAGCCAACAAGTCCATTCCCCTACCAGAGGGCTGCACCATCCACAAATCAGACCATCATGCAACCTAGATCACAATTTATCAGAGACTACTACAGAAATGCACCAGCAGTGCCAATTGCCCCAGCTGAGTAAAGCAATTGAGCCAAGCTGAATGCTACAGGGGAAGCAAATAAAATAATAATAATAATAATAATAATAATAATAATAAGAAATTGTATATGGATTGTCCAGCAAAATACAAGCTTCATCTCAATTGGGTCTCTATTCTTTGCAGCCCAAATAATAATTAATACTTACCCAGTTCACAATTCAGCTTTGGGAGGTGTTTTATAGGCATTATGCAGAAATGATGTTAGCTGTTTTTTGCTCCACAGCTTCTGCCAGAAAGAAAGAAACCCCCACACCCCTTTCACTATATACAAGTGTCTCCGAATGATAAGGGTTCTTCAGACTTGCCCTTTCTCAGCCTGCTAATGGGAAGGGTTGTTTAAAATATCTTTGAGTAACCAATTACACCTTTGCTTTTGCCATTTTTTTAAAGACATACACACAATTAAATCTAGTAGGGGCAGGCTGCCCTGAAAATAATTATGTCACTGACTCAATTAATGGAGAATTAATTGAGCACAAAGAACTTTGATCTGTTAATTGTGGCAATTGACAATTCTGGACTTGGATACAGCAGAGTTATTCCAGGCAAATGTTAGTGTTGGGTCGTTGGATTATTATTTTTTTGCCAGTTAGGATCAGAACTTGGCACCACAGCACATTTTCCGTTCCTGGTACGTGCAGGTCATATGTCCCATTAGGTAGATCAATATAATACAAAGTGTATCACCGATAAATGCTGATTTGAAGGCTCCATCAATACTGAATTTATTAGCCAACAGACTTGAAGAATTTCAGTAGTCTTTCTAGGCTTCTGTGCTTTGTTTCTGATAAGAAAGGGCTGAATATGCAAAACCACAAGAACCACCACATAATCACTGGAAAAGACCTATCCTTGACTTGCCAAGAAACAAATATGGCTGCATGGCCATCTAGAAAGTAGGTGTTCTAACTGCAAGTTGCAGCTGTTTTACATATGATAACAAGTGTGCTGTGCCCATCATTATGGCATGTTGTGCACATGTGGAGGGAGGATTTGTATTTGCAAGGATACATAGCGGGGCACAGAGGTACATTACATCCTCCTTGAAATCCATGACAGTGAGGATCAGCCCACCAAGTGTCAGAGCGAGAGAGCAGGTTTTGTCCTCGCTGCAACATCCCCAAGTTCTGCCCTTTACTTCTTCCCCATTAGAGTGAATAGCAGCTGGCAGGGCCAGCATCCAAGGAAAGCATAGTCGGGCACTTGCTGAGGGCCCATACCCCAGCAGGGCCCCACTGACTTGTTCCTCCTCTTCACCATTGCAACCTGCTTGCTTACCTGCGTCTCGCTCTGGTCCAGATAAAAGCTGGTGGTGGTAAGGAGGAGCTGTCTGGCTCTCTGTCTGTCAAGCAAGCAGTAGCAGTGATGACGCTAACTTCAGATGGAAAGCTTTTTAATCTCAGCAGGCTGAAAGCAAAAAGTAAGGTAATTACAACCTCCGTTGTGGAACTTCAGTATGCTGATGATAATGTGGTCTCCGCACATTCAGAGGATGATCTCCAAACTATCCTAAATGCTTTTGCAGAAGCATACGAAAAACTTGGTCTCTCACTTAACATCAAAAAGACCAAAGTGCTTCATCAGCAAGTGCAAGCTAACCCTTTGGTGATGCCATCTATCCAGCTTGGCGGGACAATACTGGAAAATGTCGATCATTTTCTCTATCTTGGCAGCTATCTTTCTGTTACAGCTAACATCGACAGTGAAATCCAGCATCGTTTGAGCTCCGCAAGTGCCGCATTTTCTCGAATGAAACATAGAGTGTTCAAGGATCGGGATATTTGTAAGAAGACCAAAACACTGGTTTATGAAGCCATTGTATTACCAACTTTATTGTATGCCTGCGAAACATGGACTATCTATAAACGTCACTTCCACCTCCTTGAAAGGTTTCATCAACGTTGCCTCCGGAAAATCCTGCGAATTACTTGGGAAGATAGGCGAACAAATGTCAGTGTACTGGAAGAAGCAAAGACTACTAGCATTGAAAAAATGATCCTTCAACGCCAACTTCAGTGGACCGGTCATGTTGCTCGAATGCCTGACTGCCGTCTCCCAAAGCAGTTACTTTACTCCCAACTCAAGGATGGAAAGCGGAATATCGGTGGTCAATATAAGAGGTTTAAAGATGTTCATAAGGCTAATCTAAAAAAATGCAATATAAACATCGAAAACTGGGAAGCTCTGGCCCATGAACGATCTAAATGGAGGTTGGCCTTTCACAAAGGTTCCATGGACTTTGAAGAAGCCCGAGTGCAAGGTGAAAGGGAGAAACGTGCTAAGCGAAAAGCACGTCAAATGAATCCTTTACAGGACCATCTTCTATCTGGTAACCTGTGTCCTCACTGTGGGAAGCTGTGTGGATCTAGAATTGGCCTCCACAGTCACTTACGGACCCATCGCTAGAGTCTACACAATCTTCTTTAGAATTTCCTCCTTTTATCCCGGAAGACAATCTTACTAGGTCACGAGTGATCGCCTGATAATGGCAGTGATGAGAAAGAGGATGAGCAATAGCAGCTGTTGACAATGGCAGTGAGAAGATAGTCACTGAGGGCGGGGGCCCATTGAGGGTGCCTTGCCCAAGGGCCCTCCAAAACCTGGAGACAGCACTGATACAGCCAGTCACTGATACAAGAGATAGTAAATATTCAGGGATACCACTAGGTTGGAGATAGAACCTACTCCCTGCTTCTAGTGATCTCAGCCACTAGGAATCAAACCCTCTACCTACATAATTCCATCCTGAGTTCTATTCTTGGTCACACTACGATGTGATGGATGTTGTTGGAAACTGGCTTTTTGAGAGATGCCACCATTCTGCCCAACAACGCTTCTCAAGCCTCACATTAAAAATAATTACAGTAAAACAATTTTTCAAAAATGCCTTTAAAATAGAGATTTTTCAGGCAGTGTTGCGGGGAACTCTGGGGAAGCTCAGAAAAAGAATAAATGGGCACAAATCTGACATCAGAAATGGCAATATTTAAAAAACGGTAGGAGAACACTTCCATCTCCCTGGGTACTGACCTGAAAGTGGCCATTCTAGAGCAAAGAAACTTCAAAAAGCGATTGGAGCAAGAGACTGCTGAGTTAGAATTCATCAACAGCTTTAATTCTATTGCCAGAGGCTTGAATTAGGATAATGGATTTTTAAAATTACACTACATGTGTTAATTGGCTTGCCTAGTTCCAGGATGTTTGTTATCAGCAACAGCTGCACTGTTAATGACCACTGTTAATACTGTGATTGGCTTCTTGCATTTAATTTCCTTCTGACCTCACTGTTGACAATTCTTCCCTCCCAGCAATATGTACTGTATAAAAACCTGAAACTCTCCATAACAATCTCCATGCATCTTATGAAGTAGGCTATATTCCATGAAAGCTTATGCCACAAGACCTTTTGTTGTTTTTGGATATGGGGCTGCTTGACCGCTCTGGTGACATTTGAATCTAGGAGCCATTTTGTGTGGCCAATGACGTGCTCCTTACCCCTTACTCTGCAAGGAAAGATAATGATAATCAGGTGATACAGTTGTTACTAGCCCTGCCTACATAGTGCTTGAATTCACACATTAGAGGAGTGGCATGGAAGAAAGCAACCCACATACTATTACTGGTAATGTACGAGTTGGCCCTGAGTAACTACAATCTATGCGTTTCTGGAGATTGAGGTAAATAGCCACACCACAAATGGTGGCCACCAGGTGTACTTGAGCTCTAGCACCTATGGTTTTCCTGAATGAAACAGGTTTCCTTAAGCTGTTTTTTCATCTGTTTGTCTTGGTTAGACCAACCAAGACATAACGATGGGCTTTGGTAACCCCAAATGGATAATCTTTACCTGGAAATCAATAGGTGCATTTCTTTGCGATTAATATACTGTATTGTTTCTCATCAAGAAGAGCAGAGCAATTGATGCAGAAAAATACAGGTATCCTGCCTTCCATAACATGGTCCCCTCCAGGTGTCTTGGACTACGAAGCCCATCAGACCAAGACAGCATGACCCATGGTCAGAGAAGCTGGGAACTGTAGCCCAAAACATATGGAGAGCACAACATTGCAGAAGGCTGTCCTCTGCTTTTTCATGCATTGCAAATTGGGATTATGAAATGAAATTGGCAGTATATCTGCAATAAAACCCCAAAAGGAAACAATTCTTCACACAACATACACTGAACTTATGGAATGTGATGCCAAAAGATGTGATGGTTTTAGAACAGGTTTCCCCAACCTGATGTCTTCCAATGCATTGGACTATAACTCCCATCATCCCTAGCCAGCATGGTCACCAGGTTGGGGAAAGCTGAATGAGAAAACGTTTGTGTCTTTTTTTTTTTAGATTTTGACCTAGTAGCCATTTTTTTCCATCTTGACCTACTACATATAATTCATGTATTGCTGGACTAGTGTAATGAGATCTACCGGTATGTGAGGCTGGCTTTTTAAAAACCATCCTTTAGATAAATTATGGACTTTCTTAAAATAAATGGTAGAAATGGAAAGAAAACAAAAGTGATCCCCCCCCCCCCCCCGGTCGTCTGAAAAGTTACCAAATGACTATTAGAAAAGAGAACATTAAAAAAAGTAATCAGGCAAGTAATTTCCCTTGGACTTTCTTTAACTCAGTAGTTCTTGCAATATCAGCAGAGAAGAGTACTTACACCCTTACGTGGATGTGACAGATTATGCTTGTGATGGATCAAGGGCCAGAATAAAGGTCAAAATAAAAGATAGTGTTCTTTGCTTAGAGAAGAATGCAACAGCCTTCTGATCACCTGAAGTTACACAGAGATCATTATGATTGGGTTGCAATCCTATGCCCACTTACTTGAGAGTAAACCTCATTGAAATCAATGGCACTACTTTTGAGTAAATGTGTAGTATTGCGCTGTTAATTGCATTTGTACCATCCCCTTTCTCCAAGGGCCTCAAGGTAGAATAGGTGAGGGGTTATCCATTGCATTCTCACCCTGTGAAATAGGCTTTTTAAAAAATTAGTAAATAAAACCCATCTGCCCATTCTCTACAAGCAAGAGCCCCTCTTTCCACTCTATTATTCTAGAGTAATAATGTATTTGAGCCCTATAGGCAATGCTACCTTCTTGTTGCATGCATGGAAGTTGGTGGCACCTTTAAAAGACAATGACATAGTGAAAGCCTTCATTTTAAAAATTATTTTTATTGTAAATTTCAATAACACAAAGCCATAAAACAACAAATGTAACTACAGTAATACCTTGGATTGCAAGTAACTTGGTCTGAGTGCGTTTTGCAAGACAAGCAAATTTTTTAAATAAATATTGACTTGATAAACAAGTGACGTCTTGCAATACAAGTGTAGGGATGTAACCGTTCGCCTCGAGCAGGTGTAGCGGGCCGAGATCGGCCCTGCTCACGCCCGCCAGAGACTCGCTTTGATATGAGTGTTTTGGATTACAAGCACGGTTCCGGAACGAATTATGCTTGCAATCCAAGGTATTACTGTACATAAATTTGTATATATGTTTCAACTGATACATGTGAAACGATATGAACATACAGCTTTCTAAAGTGATGAAAGCTTTCATAGGCCAAAGATAATCAGATGCACCTCTGATCTTCAAGTGAT
Source organism: Shinisaurus crocodilurus (assembly GCA_021292165.1). Lineage (NCBI taxonomy): Eukaryota > Metazoa > Chordata > Lepidosauria > Squamata > Shinisauridae > Shinisaurus > Shinisaurus crocodilurus. Next base: position 34,049,680 of record CM037881.1, read on the forward strand.
CAAGATACACTTCACTATGACTCTGATGAAGTGGGCTGTAGTACACAAAAGCTGATGCCGCAAATCAATGTGTTAGCTTTTGGGGTGCCACAGGATGCTTTGCTGGCTTTGTTGCAGAAGACTGAAATCCTATACGTGTTTACACAGAAACGAGTCCCACTGAATTCAGTTGGAGATACTCCCAGGTGAATAGGTATAGAATTGCAGCCTAAGGCTGCAAATTGACTCAGATTTATTTATTACCGTACATTACCGTATATCCCACCTTTTCCCTGCAAGGAACCCAAGGCGGCTTACATAATCCTCTTCCTCCTCTCCATTTTATCCTCACAACAACCCTGTGAGGTAGGTTAGGTTAGGCTAGGCTGAGAGTCGGTGACTGGCCCAAAGACACCCACTGAGTTTCATGGCTGAGTGGGGACTAGAACCCGGATCTTCCGAGTCCCAGTCCAACACTCTAAAAACTACTCCACACAAGCTCTGATTTAAGTCCCACTGTGCTCCATAGGTCTTACTCGCAGGTAAGTGCGTATAGGATTAGCATCTTCAAACAAGTAATGGTATCCCTGTAACAGGGATGGGCAGAAGCATGGATCTACTGGTAGATCTGAGTGATCTGCAGCAGATCACCAAGGATTTCAGGCTCCCAAGTGTGCAGCAATAGCAGCAGCAATAGCTCTTCCCTACCATAAATTATACTACCGAAATGAAGAAAGCTTGGTGTAACCAGGAGCGGATATTTGTGTGGACTGTGAGCTGCTCTATTCAGTTTTAGGACTCAAAACAAATTCCCGAGATCCGAATTCTTTAATTCTAAGTCTATGTCTTAGACTTAGCAGGCTTCGGTAGGTAGATCTCGGGGTTCTAGTTTAAAAAATACAAAATCACAAAAATAGATCCCGGGCCGACAGCCTGAAACTTGCGCTACCAACCCCGGACATCCGGGAAATGCAGGTTCTCCAGCGAGAGGAAGTAAAACAGCTCATATTTCTCCGGGATATGGTCCGCTTGCGGTCACGTGCCGTGGCGGGGAGTGTGTCCTCGCGTTCTCTTCCCGTAGCAGCTTCTTCCGCCCGAAGTTGTCACGTGAGCAGTTTTGGGGCGAGCCTCTGCTTTTGGGCCTTTCTACTCCAATCTCACTCCCTTCCCCCGCCCAGAGCCGCCTTCCTTCCACAGCGGCGCGGCCTTTTCCCGCCCTCCCCCTCCAGCGCCGGCAGGATGGCGCTGCTGCGGTGCTGGCGCTGCTGCTGCGGAGGTAGTGCTGGCGGCTCCGGCTTGCGCTTAGGTCTTTCCCGAGCTCCGTTACCCACTGCCGCCGCCTCCCTTCGTCGGGCTTTACGCCCGCCCGAGCCTTTCCCCTGGCTGAGGTGAGTGTGGGGGCCGGGGCGGGCCGCGGGAAGAAGAGAAGCGCGCCGGCAGCATCTCCTCAGGTGCTCTCCTTTGGTACCTGCCCGAGGTCCAGTAGCACCTGCCTCCTCACCCCGCTCTTCGAGGCGCGCTTGACTCCGAAGTTAAGTCCCCACGGACTTCCAACGCGACTGACTGAGACCTGGGCTACACGGACAGCAGGGCAAGATGGTTAAAATGGGCTGCCACTTCAGTCTCTAGGTGGGGGAAGCACATGCTGAATGTCCTCCCGCCCTTGTAAAATACAAAAAACCAAACCCTTCCTGCGAGCAACAACATCCAGAAGTTCTAAGCAAGCCTGCTCCCTTGGCTATGCTAGTTTTCTGCTTGCAGGGCGGTGTTTTGTTTCCCGCCCCCCACTGCAGTCTGAAGTAGGTGCAGTCTGTTATACCATCGTATTCTGCTGAATAATCAAGGCCTGAGGCCGGATCTACACGTGCGGTAGAATGGGCTGTAACTTATCTTTTTTTTTTAATGCCCCTCCCCTCCCCAAAACTCAAAAGCTTGCACTTTTAAGAAAAACACCACCTATATCAGACAAAAGCTGCTCCTTACTACACCAATCACTACTTATTTTTAATGCAAGGGAGAAACAGAGAGAGAGAGAGAGAGAGAGAGAGAGAGAGAGTCCCTGCCACCTCAAAAGGCTACAGCTTCATTCTGTTGCACCTATAAACATGAGGCTGGATTTCAGCATACAGCAAAATCCTGAGTTGCTAGAATGGGTAGTACATTTCATAATATAGATGGAGGAATACCATTTTTGAATGAATCCCTTCATTTAAAACACACACCAAAAAACCCAAAAATGTTCCTGCAAGTAGAAAACTAGCTGAGGTTTTGGCTGAGCCTGCTCTCCTGCTGCTGGTTTTCCACTTTCAGGGAGTTGTGGGGGTTTTGTGTTTTTTTAAAAATGTGTGATGGTGTTTTAAAATAGTGTCCTCCACTTGTGGTTCAAAGTGCAGTCTCTCATCTTGTGCAGTCTGTAAACCAGGTCAAAATGTACTTGCAAATTGGCTTTGGAAAGGCCATGTCTGAGCTGGGTAAAATCTGTTCTTCCAAGATTGCTTAAAATGGTAACTGTAAAAAAGCAAAATCTTTCCTGTAATAATATGAAGCCTGTAAAAAAAAAAGGGGGGGGAGCCCATTGCATTGGTCTTTCTACAGAAAACCTTTCTTCTGACAGAATTCTAAAATGGTAGTATCATACAGTAAAACAAGAACAGCATCTGTTTAAGAAGATATTTATTGTGTGTTTTTATTAAGCATATGTTTAAGAACAAGCCTTGCAGCTAGGTTTCAGTGTGTGCGCTTTTGGTAGCAATTAGAAATGGGCAGAATTGCGAACATACCCAATCTACAGTTATCCCTGCTTCCTGTGGAAATCTGTTCCATCTTTTTGCATTGTGGACATAACAGGTCAGTTCTATGATGTGCTATTAGACTATGCATCAGTGATGCAGCTGATCCCCACAAGTTCATTGGCTATTGTAGCTGTGTCTTCTTTTTTGTAACTGAAAGAGCATAAAAGGCTTAATGTGACAGTAGTGTTCAGGCTTGCATGTGCTTCTGTTTGTTACAGATCTTCAGTTTACCAATACTCTGCAAAAGCAAATTCCAAAAGTCTTCTCTCTACCTTGGTTTCAAAAGTCAAATACATGAATATGAAGTATGAAAGGTATTTGGAAAGAACATTCCCACGTTTCTACCAGCTATATTCTACATTTATAAAAGGTAGGTTTTCACCTGAAGAAATAATGGCAGATAGTAAAAATCCTTGTGCATGTTTCTTGATTTCAGCAGTAAAGTGACACTGTAAGAACAAGTCACACTGATGTACACAGAGTAGATAGGGGACTCCTTGTCTCCTTGCTTAGCTTCCGAGTGCCATCTTTTGTACAAGGGTAGAACAACTAAAGGTCTGCATTGCAGTGCAACTGTTTGAAGAAACAAGTTCTTACAATAATAGCTCATGACAGATGTGGTGTCATCTATGTATGTATGCACAGACCTGGTTCAGGTGTAATGGCAAACTATGGTTTCCTATTATTAGAATGAGCCACAGGGAGCCTCATACTTGCATGCTTTCCCCTCCCATTTCCTCCTTTGTGCTCACAAGGAGGAGATTCAAAGCTTCCTCATCTGATTTTAAATTAGGCACACTTGCCTGTGTTGTCCAAACTTGGGAAACTGTGTTTTATTTAAACTATTGTTCATGAGAACAAGCCAGGATTTGAAACCACAGTTTGATCCTGACTTGTCCTCATGAACCATAGATTAAATAAGATATTTGTGTTTCGAATTCACAGGAAATTGTGTCTTGCTTAAAGCTGGGAGCAAAAGCTTCAAGAATGCAAAAGACTTGGGGAAGGGGGAGTGCATGAGCTTCAGGCTTGCCATAGCTTGTTCTTGTAGTGGGAAACCATGGTTTCCTTCTATGTCTGAATGAGTTCACAGTCTTATTTGAGATGAGGGTGTGGGAAGAAAGGCGATGAATGACCAACATGTTAAGATTCTGAGTGCAGGCCCTTACAGATACATTTAGTTATTATAGTTGTAAAAAGGGCAAGAAGGAGAGGCATGAAAATGAACTGTTGAGGAAGAAGGAAGTGGATTTTGCAGGATGATGAGAGATAAGGAAGTGGTACTGTGCTCGACGTTAATGTGTAAAAGGGAGAGCAAGAAAGAGTGGACAAAGCTGGTTGGGATGTTTTAAGGGTTGTGTCGTATTATCCTAACAACAGTCTGGATGTAGCTTAGACTGTAAAGAACCTTAGAAGTGCGGCTTTCCATATAATACCCTGACACTATTAAAGTGGCAGGGAAAATGATGAACTCACCAAGGTTTTACAAAAAGGGATATTTTCTTCACAATATTTTTTAAATATACAGAGAAGCTGTATATAAATTGTATAAAATAATAATAATAGACGGGAGAGTCAAAGTGTGCCCTAGAGAAGTCGGTCAAGGTAAGGGATTGGAACTTGGGTCTGAGAAAATAAGATGAATGTTGTCAGATAAAAGCAAGGGTGAAAGACTTGGAAAGGAATTTGGCATGGGTTGAGAGTTCATGGAGAACACAGCGCTGAATTTGAAAATACCCGTATATTTTGTACAGGGTTTCGGGTATTCCTTTCAGAAGTAAAAGAAATAAGAAGAATAAAGAGGAACATGGCACATAAAAATATCAGATTTCATCAACTCCCATACAGGGAAATGGAAAGACTAAGACAGGTAGGCTTTTACTCTGGGCTGTCTGTTTCTTGCTGAATTCCTAAGAATCTGTTACATTTGAACTGCACTATTTCTCAGCATTAACAGATTGATTTTAAACAACTTGTAGTTCCCCTGCTTGGGCAACTGCATTTCTTCCTACATGAGGAGTCATCCTAAATATCCTAGCAGCTTTCCCTGCTTGTACATTAAGGCTGCAAGCCTATAGATGCTTACCTGGAAGTAAGCTCTATTGAATACAGTGGAACTTACTCCTGAGTAAGAATGCATGGGATTGTGCTGTAAGGGAGCTTTACAAAATAATCTAACCGAGATGTTGAGAAAAAACACCTGAACTGGAAGCACATTTGCTTCTGTTTATGGTGTTTGTTTGCTGCAGAAGCTCCATTCTGAGATAGCACAAATTATTGCCTGCTCCTCTGTTTAGAATTTTATACTGTGGTATCTAGTGGGGCCACTGCACTTATGCAATTGACATAGTGTTAGCATAAGCAACCTCTAGTGCAACACTAATAGTGCAAGCTGATGCAATAGGTTTTCTGGGGAAACTCATCGCACCAGCTTATGTTATTTGCAGGAGAGCTCACTTATGCCAGTGCTGTGTCATTTGCATAAGCATAACAGCCCTGTTAGATACTGTCCTGTGTCTCCTTATACAGTTGAAATATGTAGGCCTTGGGGATCCCAGGCGGATTCCAATCCGTTCTCCTATCCTTCCTCTAAAACCCCTCTGGTGAAAATGTATAGCTGCACACTCTTTTCTGGATTTAATTCTGCAGAAGGGTACCATGGCTGAATTTGTACAGCTCAAAATTTTGTAACTTCACAAAAAGGACTACTGTTTTATTTTTATTATAAATTATTGCATTAATTTTCAGATGGAAAAGGAATACAGAAATAAATCTATAGTATCAGAATAACCAAACCCTACCTTCCTCCTTCCCATCCCCAAACAATGATTGATTGATTTTATTAGGTTTTTATCCTGTCTTTCTTCCAGGGAGTGCAGTGCATCATACATGGTATTCCCTTTTACCCTCATAACACTATGAGGTAGGTGTGAAGGATTGAGGCCTATACAGGCTTGAGTTAGGTTGAAGCCTGTAGGCCCAAACATCTCCTGATGGGAGGGGGGCATTCATGAGTTTCATTTTCCCCTCAGGGAGTTAAAGTTTCCTTTCCCCCCTCATTGAAAGAAGTCTCCTTTCCCCCCTAATAGAGTTAAGTTTCGTTTCCCCAGTTTGAGGTCACCTGATTGTAGCCTCCTAAAGTTGTGAGAGTATATATAAAGGGGAGGCAGAAGGAGAGAGAAGCTGTGTGGAGGAGAGGAGCTGCAGGTACCAAGAAGCACAGACAGACAGAGAAGCAGAGACTGAATATTACTGAAGAATGCAGAACAGCCAGGGCTAGGCTGGGAAAGGAATCTCTTAACTGAGGCATACAGGTGAAAGAGTAGCTAGGTTAGAGAGAACTGCGTTATTTCTATTATACCTGCTTTTTGAAAGTATACAGCTCTATTTGTGTAATCACCTTAAGTTATTGTGAATCTACTATACCAAAATTTACTAAAGTAAACAGTTATTGTTACCATTCAGTTGTTGGAGTGTCTTTTGCACCACACCTAAAGCTTAATCCCACGTTACTGGGAAGAGAAGGTAAAAGGCAGAGAATTGGCATCCTGATACAGGGGGAGCTCTTAAAGAGGCAGATATCTTTAAGGAGCTGATCAAGGTGTCCTGGTACAGGTGGAACCTAGGTTAGGCTGAAGATCCCAAGATCACTCAACAAGTTTAATTGCGGAGTGGGATTTGAACCCAGATCTCCCTGGCCCCACTACACTGCAGATTCTCATTATGAGTAGAAATGTTCTGAACCCAAAAAGCATTAATCATGCATAACTTGTCTGAAAAACTGTGCTAGTAGAAATATGTAGATGTATATCTACTGGGCCAAAGGTAGATTATGTCGGGGACCTCTTTTTATTTCAGAATAGGGAAACCAGTAAAAAGTTAGCCAAAGTTGCTTGATTTCAACCAACCTTAACCTAATTTTCTCCATCAGCAGAGTACAGTATGCAACATCTAACCATTACTCTTGAAAGAGCCTTTGCTTCTCAATGTACAATTACTACCTAGCCACCATTTATTTATAACTAGATTTTTCTGTATATTATAGGGAGTCGTCTTATGTATTTAAGAAGAATAATTCAGGATCCTTAGGAACATAATAGCACAGGCATGGGGAACTTCTGGCCCATGGGCCATGTATGGCCTGTGACACTTCCCCTTCTGTCCTGCCAAGCTTCTTCCCCAGGCCACCTGTTTACTCTGTCCTAGCATGGGAAAGGGCTCATCTCCGATCTGCTGCAGTTCAGATATAAAGCCCTTCCTTTCACCAGTGGTGAGAGGCTCTTAGTATAGGAACAGGGGAAAGGGCTTGTCTCTGATTAGCAGCAGATTAGGGATAAGTCCCTTTCCCTGCTAAGTGCTGAGGAAGGGAGCCTTTCTCAGCACTGGGTAGAGAATATGTCCTTTATAGATCAGCTGGGTGGAGGTGTGGATGGTGTGTGTGTGTGTGTGTGTGTGTGTAACATGCCAGTAGTGGCTCCACCCACATTGGGCACATGGCCCCTGATGTCCCAGCCTGGAACCAATTTGGCTCTTGGGATGAAAATGGTTCCCCACCCCTGAAATAACACAATCCTATACATGTCTACTCAGATGTAAATCTGATTGAGTTCAGTGGGGTTTGCTCCCAGGTAGGTAGATATATTTTATTTATATCCTACCTTTCCACCAAAAAATGGTGCTTAAAACAGCTAACAATAAAATACAGATTAATAACAAAGTCTTAATTAAAATGTAAAAATAAATAAATGCAACAATAAAAGAAAAGCATATGGAAGTAGGGGATTGTTCAGGTACCCTTAATTGGCAATAGTAATAGGATAATTGGTCATAACAGCCATTCTAGCTTTGCTGTTTTAACACCTATACTTGGAGAAGAAACCATTGTCTCAATCCAGGTCTAATAGAGTAAAACTTCTTGATATGTTCTAATTCAGCAATTTCATTTTCTACTTTTGCTTTGAAAACATATAGGCAAGCTAATATTTTAAAGAACTTCTCTTTGAGATGTGTACTAATAAGATATCACAGGACTTGCTTTCCAGATGTCCCAAGAAAAATACAGGTTTTTCAAAATCTTTCTACAAACGTGAATGTATCCTGGCAAAGATCCTATATTAGCTTGGAGCAAGGGATGATGCAACTCTCAAGAAATACCCTTTCCTGGAGTAGACTTTGAGTAAAGTTTCAAAACCTGTTAGTTCTCTACAGTGTTTCATTAAGATGCTGTGACTCAGTAGATTTTCAGTTTGTAAATATTGAAACCAGTAAAGAGATGTTCTCCAATTTCTTTTAACTATTGGCCAAAGAAGGAACAGCTGCAGGGAGCTGTTTTGCCCTTCCCTGCCAGGAAAAAAAAAAGGGGGGGGGAACCGTCTATAAGAACCTTGTAACTAAGAACTGGTGCCTGAGTTTTGCTTTCTTCCTCCTCCCTCCAAATCCCCTTTCCTTTTGTGTCATGTCTTAGATTGTAAGCCTGAAGGCAGGGACTGTCTAATATTAATCTTTGTAAGCTGCTCTGGGATACATTTTTGGCTGAAGAGTGGGGCAAAAATGCTGCAAATAAATGAATAAATATCATGAAGAGTAGTTGGTCATCTTCCAGAATGTTGGGAAACCTAAATACTTTATCTTGTATCCAGGCACCATAATGGCTTTCAGCCTAAAGGCTGAATTATTTCTCACATTTAACAATACATTTAACTTTGGCAGTTTAGATTTGTCCAGATTTTATTTTTTAATCCTAATAACTTCACAAAAGCCTTGTAAATTATGAAGCACAGTGGGCACCGTATTCTTCTGTAATCAGCAGAAACAGCAGGCATAGACTAAACTTGTCCAACTTCAATATCTTGCACATTTTAATAATCAGGGCCAAAGACAGTATCACCAGTACTAGTAGTATTATAGAGGGGAATCCTTGCAGGTGCCTTTAACCAGACCAAAATCCCTAGAAACACTATCAGCATTGCATTTTTAATTTTAACATTTCTCATAAGAGTCTGTCAATGGCTACTAGCCATGATGGCTATATATTACCTCCAGTATAAGAGGCAGTATACTAAACACTAGTGGGAGGGTGTAAGTACACTCATGTCCTATTTGTGGCTTCCCACTGGCAGTGGGTTGGCTGCTGTGTGAACAGAATGCTGGACTATAGAAGGCCTTTGGTCTGATTTAGCATGGCTCTTATGTTTATGTTGGTGGGCTGAGTGAGTAACACACCTTGTGGAGAAGAATGGACAAGAATAAGAATCCTTACCTCTCATTTTGAAGGATTTCCATCTAAACATCTTTTTTTGCAGCAGGTAAGATGAAGTAGAGAAGTCTGTCCCTCTTCTGCTCAATGCAGTGTGTAGTGTTGCAACAAGAGACTCCATAACTTTTACATAGAGGTTGTCACTTTGGCATCACCACTGTGGACGGCTGTAGGACAGATGCAGACATATGTTGGATGTTTGTCACTGGTCCCTAAAATTGTTACTGATTTGTGACCGTTATGTAATGCACCTGCATACAAAAATACAATAATCCAACCAAAAAAAGGTATGCACAGAGAAATTTGTGCTCTTGCATGATAGTGTCAATTTGGCAAAGCATATAGGCTGCTGTTAACACTTATCCGCAGCCTTTATGAAAACACAAGCCTGCGGGTAAGATGATGCAACAGCCTTGGTAACTTATCTGGACCTATACCAACTTTCAGTGGAGTTAAACAGGTGTATCTTAGCACCTACTCTGTTTAATTTTTATATCAATTATCTGGTTAAAAGATGTAGCAAAGATAAATTCCCACCCCGCCAAATTGGCAAATAGACCATTATCAATTCTTCTATGCAGATGGTGCAGTGCTGATGTCGCTGACAAGTATTGGCCTGAAGCGCCTTTTAAGAGCTCTGGACACTTATTGCAAAAAGAACTGCTGGTAATTATGCCAAATCCAAGGTCCTAGTTTTTACTAAGAGGAGGATTAAACACAGATGGTGGATAAATAAGCACCCCATTGAATTTACAATGTACAGATATTTGGGTGTAATTTTTCATTCATCAGGCTCTTGGAAAACACAAATAATGCTACTGCACTCCTTGGATGTTTTTATTCCGGTGCGGGGGGGGGGGGGGGCTGCATATCCCTTCAGCTATGCAGGTATTTACAGCTAAGGTTATAGCCCAGATGCTGTATGCCTCACAGATAAGTGCTTATGGCAATTATGGCCTATTTGAAGTTACACAAACTAAATTCCTGAGAGCCATATTTAGAGCCCCAAGTTGTGTGCCCAATGTAATTTTACTATTAGAGGCAGGGCAAATTTCTGTGGAGGCCCATGCATGGGTACATAAGATAATTTTTTTGGCTGTAGATTATTTTCTTTCCTCTGGGATTGGCCCCACTAACACTACCTGATGTCTTTCAGACTAAATGGAAAAGGACACTGAATGTGAAATTATGAAATTTGGGATTCTCTCCTAATGTTCTTTTAGCTCTTGGATGCACAAAAGCCAAAGCTACTATTCATCAGCAACTTTGGGATATCGAGTTGCAAAATAATCTAGCCCTGTCCACAGTACATCCTGACTTTAATGACAATGGGGGGGGGGGCATTTGTGCCTGCAAATTATTTGACAAACCTGACCATTCCCAAATTTAGAAAGGCGTTTACATTGCCCAGATTTAATGTCCTGCTATCTGCGCTTTTGGAAGGAAGATTTAGCAGGGTCTCTTACCAAGAAGATTTATGCCCTTGTAAGGTGGGAGAAGTGGAGACAGTTGGACATGTTTTATTTTATTGCTCCTTTTATTGTGATCTTCAATTCACCTTTATTACTCCATTATTTGAGAAATTTCCTGGCAAATCTGTTATATTTTATATATATCTTTTATTGGATCAGAAACCCCGGGTCACACAGCAAGAGTGGCTAGTTTTTGTGCAGCTGCTATCACTTGTCAGAGGGTGATGATAAAATAAGACTATTTTAACATTTTGATTTTGTATTATTGGGATATACAGATGTTTACTTTTTGTCTTGTAGTTACTTGGTATTGATGCCTTCTATACTGTATTTTGTATTTTCCTTTTTTCTACATTGGTCTGACTGAAATAAACGATGATGGCAAAGCATAACTGAGAATACAGAATACAGCTATATTTGTCTTCAGTTTTTTTATGGGCTGAAGTAGCAACTGCCTATGGATATATGTGGCTTTACATTCAGTCTATGGTAATCACAGTGAGGGTATGAGGTGTGGAAGATCTATTCTGGAGTATCATTTCTTAAATGTTGACTGCTTTGTGTGCCAGGCAGAATTCCCAAGTGTGCTCTATAACTTGGACTTGAATAATTATGTACAAGACTCACGGTCAAAACATGTTCAGCTGGTGTATGGACTGATTTTATGATAGAATATTAGGAATAGGAAGAGCATATGATGGATGTGTTGCAATTTCTACTGGCTTTGAAAAGTGAATGGCTTGGATCCAAAGGAGCTTCCTCTGGATTCAACCATATGTAAATAAATTACTATTGTACTATGATCAATCATTGATCCATGTTTGCCCAATCTGAATGCTGTTTATTCTAGGCTATAATGTTCCTGTGGTAAAGAGAGTTTTCATATTGTGAAGAGGAAAATACTGCCATTTTAATACATAGCTTCCAAATAGGGTGGTATGGGATCCATAATTACTACACTTCGAAGAGTATGACCCAGTCTGCACAATCACTGCAGCGAACAGTGGGTTATGATGTGCTGGGTCATGTTTGAATATTCAAGCCGCAGCCACAGCTTGTGGCATCCAAACCCAGCGAGGGTGAGTTGTGGGTGGTTTGTTAACCATGCCAATAACCCACTTGCATGAGTTGGGCTACAGAACAGATGTCCGCGGGTACCTGGCACGTGCCACAAACCATGGTGGCTATTTAAGCCACCATGGCCAAAAACGATTGTGCAAACCCGCCCACTGGTTGCCACTTTTAACTGCTTGGAGGCAGTGAGAGAAGATGCAGTGGTGGTGTCTCACACACCACTGCTCTATCCATCCCTTTACCCAGTTGTAGTAGCTTCAGGTTTGCGCATAGCAGTCCTACTAACTAAGCATTTTTTTCGTAGTTCCGCAGAGATGTGATGAAAGTAATTCCTGTCGGGATTCTCTCTCTCCCACCCTTTTTCAACTACCTGGTTCTTTTGCTCATGTAAGTACATCCTTGTGCCTATCCAGATGAAGAGTCCTTGAGCTTTTCTGTGAAAAAGCTTACTCATCAAGCCTTGGAAATGTCAGTCAACAGGAGTGGTGTTTTTATCTCTGTCCCTATCATTGCTTACATACACTATTCCTGGCTCTTTGATGAAGGGATTGTTACAGTACAGCTGTGTATTTTAGCAGCTACAAAAATAGACGGCAGGAGAATATATTTTACTAATTCCAAGTTTGGATGTTCTCGGTTTGTGTGCTTGACTAGCCATAATTCCATATTCCTGTATCATCTTCTGATACATGGATTGTATCAGACTATACATGGATAGTCTACACATGGATAGGCTATACAGGCAATACATTGCTTCCTAGTTATACTTTCTGAGAGTACCCAGTGTGCACCCTTTCAAGAACTCCCTACACAAACACCCAACCCCAGTCTGTTTCAAGTGCATCTGTCTCTTAAAATCCTATGTTGCTTGGGACATAAGGTTCATGATAAGAAACCAAGATTTACTCAAAGCATAAGATTCTACCCAAGGCACCAATTGATTCCAAAATTCCAAAAAGGGGATTCTGAAAATTGACCCTTTTCTAGGTGCTTAAAGTTAATTTTATTCATTTATTTCAAATACCATGCCTTAAGAATAAACTAGATGTGATGTTAATTGCATGAATGCAGTTAACGTGCACACTGTTTTGTTAAATAGCAGTTGTGGGGAAGCCTGAGCAATCGTAGGACTGGGCGGTGGTGGGGGGGAAAGAGGGAAGTTTAACAGTGGGCGAGTTCGCACGACAGGACAACCCACCCTGCCAATAAGCTACGCAGTGTGAGTTGTTCACGGAACAACCCACGGTGTGCCCAAGAGATGATTGGGCTTACCATGGGTTGTTCTCCCTCGGTCCTACAGCTGGTATCCCAGTGTCCCTCGTGGCACAACCCGTCTTGTTTCCCCCGTCCCCGCTCTGATCGCACAACCCCTTTTCTTCTGCTGCCGCTCCAGTCATGACCTCTTTCCATTCTCTGCCGGTTCCCCCCCACCCAAGATTCCAAAAAGTGCTATTTGGGTCATCCCCCCCCCCTGAAATGTCTTTGTAATTTTGGAAAGGAAATATACGCAGATTTCATGGCTGGGAAGTAAAAGGAAGGGACATATATATATCACAAATTTCCCTTCCATTTACTTCTCAGCCATGAAATCTATATATATTTCCATTTTAAAAAATGCGTAGCCATGGGTTGTCAGGGTGGCTTGTTTCCCCCAAATAACCACCCTGCAGGAAGTGGTCTGGGTTCAGACAACACGACACCCCACCGTAGCTAGTTATGCGTCATGTGAACCCTGGCAGTGTCTTGCCCTGCCATGATCGGAACAAAATCTGCCTCTCTGAAGCTGCTATTTGTATTTCAAAGGATGCTCCAGCTAGAATGTTGGAGAAAGAGTTAAACTTCCCCTGCCTGTTCTCGCCACACTCCTGAGTCCAGAGGCTTCTACAAAAAACATGCACATTAATTGCACTCATGCAATTAAAACATCTAGCTTGGCCCTTCTATAGCAACATTTCTGATGTAGATGACTTTGAATTTTCCCTTTTGTGTGTGTGTTGATGAATTTTATCTAGCTGCAGTTAAGTTTCCTAATAGATCAAAGTATTTTGGAAGAGCCATCTCATTTACATAACCTGAAAGACCTACAACTGAGGTGAACCTAATAGAATATCTTTCTTATTTCACTTGCACCAGTCCAGTATGGTTGAATCATTTTATCACTCTGCCTTGCACAAAATTATGATGTTCTTTCTTTAAATAAATAAATAAATAAATAAAAGATGTCAGGATGACTAGCTATAACTTTAGCTGAGCTGGGATTTGAATTGAACTTCAAGTCCAAAGCTTTCTACTGATCAGCCTGTGGCTGCTCAGGACTGTAGGATGCTGGATTCCGTGTATGTTTGATTCTGCACAAGTTTAGAATTTATTGATTTAATCTTCCACACTGTCTTTCAACTATAAAAAGTCAATGGTGGCTTACAAACAATATTAAAAGAACAATAAACACATTGTAGAACTAACAATACTAAAATAAAACAGGAGTACGGGATAAATTCTATTTTGTGTGTGTGGTGTTAATGGAAAAATTCAGGTAAATATGAAGCTTGGTCTGGGACCAAGCAAATCTCCCTGGGGAGGGAAGTCCAGAGTCAGGGTGCCACTATGGAATAAGGACTCACTCCAGTAGCCACTTGGCAGCCCTTGTAGACAGGAAAATATGGAAAGGGGTCTTGGGAAAGGGTCAATTTTAATTGCCAGGTAGGTTCATCTTGGAGATACTTTATTAGGTTTCCTTTTTATTTATTTATTTATTTATATTTTTAAAATAATGAATACAACAAAAAAAATATACAACATAAACATTGTGCACCCCCCCACCTCTCGGGACCAAGTTATATTTCTCACCCCAATTTTTTTTTATTTTTTTTTTGTATGTGTATATATACAAGCTATTATTCTATATTCCAAAAATATAACAAATCTTGACAAGGTTTGTTCCCCCTCCCCTTGACCAACACATAATCCAAAAATTTGCCCCAAATGTTCACAAAGGTGTCTTTCTCCAATTGTCCTTTTTGACACTTAATATTACAAGTTAATTTATCATTTAACGCGATATCCCATACCTCTGTATACCATTCATTAATTGAAAACACATGTTGAACCTTCCAATTCCTAGCTATCATTAATTTTGCTGCTGTTAACAAATTCACAATCAATTCTTTTGTATTTTTTAAACAAACTAACTTTTCTGTAATTGTTAACAATGCTAATTTTGGGCAGACTTCTAATTCCATTCCAATTATTTCTAATATTTCTGCAAATACTTTCTGCCAAAATTCCAGAACATTTTTACAGCTCTACCACATGTGGGCATACGTACCTTTTACATTACATCCTCTCCAACACAATGCGGAGCAATTTTTATCTATCCGATTTAATCTTACTGGAGTTAAATACCATCTCCATACCACTTTATAAAAGTTCTCTTTTATCCTAGTTGACATAACTCTTACAATACGCCTATCCCAAATATTTTTCCAACTTTGTTTCGATATTTCCTCATCAAATTCATTATCCCATAACACTTTAAGAGAATCTTTATGCTCTTCTTCATTTTGTAACATCGTATATAAAGCCTTTGTTGTGCCTCTTGTTGAAACATTACCTTCTATAGCTTCTCTAGTCAAAACTATCTTTTCAAAATTGGTTAGTTCTCTTTCACTATCCATTCTTGTCCTCCACTTCTTTAACCACAATTCCAATTGCATTGAATTTAACCATGATATTCTCTCTCTTCCTACTATTTCTATTATATGTTCTCTAGTCTTCAATTTTTCCACCCAATCCATTAATTTAATCACCTTTTTTCTCCTTAATATAGCTTCTAGATGTCTTACATTTTCTGGAAAGTCCTCCATGGCCACTACCGGAGTTAACGGGGATACCTCTGGTATAAAAATTTTCCTCGTGTTATTCCAACTCTCTAACATACTCCTCAAAAAGGGATTTTCTAGTCCTTTTATAATATTATTTATATTTTTCTTAAATAATATATTCACCATCATGTTTCCTAATTCTCGTGCTTCTAGTTCCAACCACATTTTGTCTTTCCCTGCTATAATGTCCAAAATATGTCTTACTTGGTTGGCTAAATAATACCACTTTATATTAGGAAGACCTAAACCACCTATTTTTTGCGCTTTATACCAACTATATTTATTAATCCTTGATCTTTTCCTTCCATTACAATATTCATTAATAATTGATTGCCAATCTTTAATTTCTTTTTCTATAATCTTTACTGGTAACATCCTAAACAAAAAGTTTATTTTAGGCAATATCTTCATTTTTACCAACGCTAGTCTGCCAAACCAAGAAAGTCCAATTTTTTTTATACTCCTCTATTTTATTTTTAACCTCTATCTTTAACTTTCTAAAGTTTTGTTCTCCTACTTTATCAATATCTTGTGTAATTTCTATTCCTAAATATTTAATTACATTTGTAATTTTAATGTTATATTTTTTCTTTAACATTTCACTCTCCTCTTTTTTACTATAATTAAACAGTAAAATCTTGGATTTACCCCAATTCATCTGTAGCCCAGTTATTTCTCCAAATTCTTTCAAGTGGTTCTCCAACCTATCCATTGTTTCAATTGGATTTTTAATTGTTAATAAAGTATCATCTGCAAATAAATTTATTTTAATTTGATCTCCAACCCCCATCCCTATATTTCTATCTTCTCTTACTACATTTGCTAGTATTTCCATCACTAATGCAAACAAAATAGGGGAAAGGGGACATCCTTGTCTAGTTCCTCGGTCTAAGGAAATTTGTTCCGTAATACCATCATTTACCACTACATTTGTAATATTATGGGCATATAATTGATTACCGGTAATTACTCCTTTAAATCTTGTTCCAAACCCCATATTTTTAATTATCATTTTTAACGTAGGCCATTCCACGCAATCAAAAGCCTTGAAAATATCTAATGCTAATACACCCGCTTTAACATTATTTTTCTTTATACTATATATTATATTTAATACTCTTCTAGTTAAGTCGGCCATTTGTCGACCTGCAATAAATCCACATTGGTCCATTCCTACATATTTACTCATAAACCTATTCATTCGTCTCGCTAGTATTGCAGTAAATAATTTTGCATATTGATTTATTAACGAAATGGGTCTATATGAATCTGGTTCTGTTAAATCCTTTCCTGGTTTTGGAATTACTATAATCATAGATTGTTTCCATGAGGGGGGAATTTCTCCCCCTTCCATTATATTATTATATAATAACTTCAACCTTGGAATTAACATATGTTTAAAAACCTTGTAATATTCCACCCCTAATCCATCTACTCCTGGGGTCTTGCCTTCTTTTAATTTATTTATAGCAAAATCTATCTCCAAATCTGAGAATGGTTGCTCCATCGTCTCTCTATCTTCTTCTTGTATTCTTATTTTCATATGTTTTTCAATATATTCTTTAATCCTATCTTCCTCACCTATTCCTGCTTTATATAATTCTGAATAAAATTCTTGAAAATTTTTTAATTTTTCCTTCATCAAATTATGCCCTTTCCCTTTTTTATCCTTTATTATTCCGACTATATTTTTCCCCCGTTTTTTTTGTGTGGATCTAGCTAACATTTTAGAATTCTTGTTACTATTTTCAAAGTAAGCTCTTTTCATATAAATCAAATTTCTCTGTGTCCTTTCAATATCCTTGTTTTCTAACTCTTTCCTCTTAGCTTGTAGTTCTGCATAAATCTGCTTTCCCCTTTCCTTTAAAAATTTAGCTTCTAACTCCTTTATCTCTTCAAGCTTTTTATTAAATACCTCCTGTTGTTTCCTTAATATACATGCTTCTCTTATACTAATGCCCCTCATAACAGCTTTCATTGTGTCCCAAACTATTGCATCGCTACAAACTCCTGTATCATTAATCTCCCAAATCTCTCTTAATTCCTTCTCTATCTTATCTCTTATATGTTTGTACTGAAAGATATTACCGCTCAGCCTCCATCTTTTAGCTTTATAATCCTTATTTATCTTAACATCCATATTATGTATTGCATGATCCGACACTTTTATAATACCTATTTCCGTGTTCATTACTCTTGAAATCAAATTTTTAGAAACAAATATATAGTCAATCCTAGAAAAATTCTTTGTAACAGGTGAATAATATGTATAACTTCTTTCATCTCCTTTTACACCCCTCCATACATCTACCATTCCCTCTTTGTAAATTACTGTATTTAATGCTGTTATATTATTTTTCCTCTCTTCTCCCGTGGGATTAGATCTATCTATCTTTTTGTCCATCACCATGTTGAAATCACCAGCTATAATAACTAACTCATTTTGTTTTGAACCCATTTCCTTTAATACTTCTTGATAAAAATCTGCTTGATTTACATTTGGGGCATATACATTAACTAATATATATTCTTCCCCTCCTAATGCCCCATATACCATTATATATCTCCCCCTAGTATCCTTTTTAACTTTACTCACAATAAAACCACATTTTTTAGAAATAATAATTGCCACACCTCTTGACTTGGTGGAACCATATGCTTTCTCGTATATCATAGACCATCTTAGTTTAAGTTCGTTTACTCCCTCTTTTGATTGATGTGTTTCTTGTAGAAATATTATGTCCGCCTTATCTTTATTTAGAAGTGCTTCAATCCGTCTTCTTTTCAGAATAGATCCCAGACCTTTGACATTCAACGTTGAAACTCTTAACTTAGGGTCCATCTTATTTTATTGTTGCTCAACCAACTTTGGTCCCTGTGCATAAACATAAATATCACCACAACCCCCCACCCCCCACTTTATTAGGTTTCCTGAGAATTCCAGCTTTCAATTTTTTTAAACTAAAAGCATGATTTTAGCATTTCTACCTCTGAAGGAAACTTGAAAGTGTGTGGGCAAGGTCTGGCAAGAGGAAAGCTCAATGGGACACTGAGTCATCAGGGGCTGAGACTCCAATCACCACACACCTGGTTGCTCCTCTCCTTGGCTAGCAGAGGCAGTCTAAATTGTATAAAATAGGCAAAACTTATATGATCGAGAGAAGCTATAAAATTCAGTTTCTTCGTGCAGAACATGGGTTCCCCTTGGCTCAGAACTGGGTGTTCTTTAGGGCACAGTACACACACTTCTCAATTTCTGTTGGTCTTGCTGTATCTTGGTTTGGAAATCTGTCCGTTCTTCTGGACAATCTCTTTTCCCCAAGGTATCTATTCCCAAGGCAGCTCTTGATACGCCACTTCTGGACTACCAAACAACAAGCTGAGTTCCTGGACACTTACCACAATATGAGGAAGGAGGCATATGCTGAAGTGGTTGATGGTCTAATGAACCTGTCTCACTTCCTAGCTGATCCAAAGCTTCGCAAACAGATGCTAGATCTCTGCAAAAAGGTATCTAGTTTCCCCAAAGGTATCTAATTCTCAAAGAATCCCAGCTGACAGAGGCAGTCATGTGGGTCTTTAGACATATGTCTTGCTCTTCAGAAATAAGGCTTTTATATACTGTGTGCTGGTTCATGGCTATCCAAGTTCATAATCTGCCATGTCAGTTTAGCAACAGAAGATCACTTCACTGCAAACTTCTGAAATCTTAGATGATTTTAAATGTATGCCAGAGCCTTATACTAACATGGATAGAAGAATCTAGTTTAGAATAAAATACTATCCTGTATAGTTCCCCTTAATATGTGCTGGCAAGGAAAATGATGGGTTGGTACTCATGTCTTGCTTACTGATAGATTTGACATTTATATACTGCCTTTTTGTAAATGGACTCAGAGTGCTTTACAATTTAAAACAATTTTAATAGATGCAATGCAAAGGGGATATGGAGGGAGAGAAGAATAAGCAAATTCAGGTACCCATGTCTTGCATGGGACAATTCTGGGAAGGGAGCCAAACATCCTAGCCAGGCTGATGGAGGAAGCCTCTCTTTTGCGCTTCTCCCTCTACCTGCAGCCAGGTAGAATTTTGCACCTGGTGTCGCAACTTTCCCCATAGTAATGGTGAAGCAGAGTATTTTGGGAGGGTGTACCAGCCCATGATGATAGCAGCAAAGGGACTCCTTTGCTGCTGGGATGAAAATGTGCTCAGACATAAGTTAGCAGAACTAGCTTTGTTCAGGATCTTGCATGGTCCCAGCAGCTGACACTGCTCACATCCTCCTTTATTCCTGGAAAATATTATGGTGTTTTCTATTAGTAACCATCTCTTAATTTTCAAGGTTCACGAAGGATTCCACCCAGACATAATGGAACTTAAAGCGGTGAGGACCTTATTTGTGGAGCATCCCTTTGGCATCCAACGGCTCAGAGTTCAGCAGGTGGTAAGTGCCATTCAAGAAATTAAATGGACTTATACCACAGCTCAGATGTCCCTTTATGACATCCGTTACCACCAATTGCCCTGTTTCCTGCCTTATCGCTGTGCCTTGACTGAAAAGTTTGGAAAACCAACTTCCCAGCTATAAATCTTAAATCAGGACCCTATCCTGTCCTTGTTCATCCGTGCTGCCGTGTTTGTGGTGGTTGGTTTTTTTCCCAGATACCTGACACACACAGCTGCCTTTAGTCCCCATTTTGAACTGGAATGCAGGGTTGCTCTGAAAGCTTCATTGACTGCCTTGTGCATTTTCATTCCACGTTTGTCTCCTTTTCCTCAGAAAGCTCTAAGTCGTGTTTTGTTCCTGACCCCTCGCTTGCCGTCTCTCTTCCTGAGATACCGCCTGCGGAGCCACCTGGCAGAGTTGTACCACCTGGACCAAGCCATGCTGCAACTGGGAGTGAAAGAGCTGACAGATGATGAAGTGGAAGTGGTGAGATAAAATTTGTATAATCTGGTAAACTGAGATACACTATTGTGCTTCCAGTTCACTGGTAACCCGTCATGTGTGGTGTAGTGGTTAGAGTGTTGGACTGGGACTCGGGAGATCCGGGTTCTAGTCCCCGCTCGGCCATGAAACTCACTGGGTGACTTTGGGCCAGTCACTGACTCTCAGCCTAACCTACCTCACAGGGTTGTTGTGAGGATAAAACGGAGAGGAGGAGGAGGATTATGTAAGCCGCCTTGGGTTCCTTGCAGGAAAAAAAGGCGGGGTATAAATATAATAAATAAAATAAATAAATGCATGTGTTACTTTCCTCTTGCTTTTAGGGCAATTCCATGTGGTATTATGCTAAGTGGAAGTTTTGAGAAAAACAGTAGTAACTACAATAGATGGCTATCAAAACTAAATTATTCCAGTAGCAATAAATACACTTAAATAGTACTTGGTATGAAAAGTTATAAACAGTACAACTAATATTGGGTATGGCATTCAATGCCTACTAAGTAGTTGTCAAACTCTTAAAGCCAATGTGGGACTTCAGACAATTACTAATGTTCTGCTCTGCTTTTCCTATGTTAAAAATGTTCTCATCCGGAGAAATGTGTGGGAAGATTTAGTTACGCAGTGGGGCTTTATCACTTTTCTGAATTTCAAGAAGCAGCTTCCATATTAACATAGGTCAGAGATCCTTAACCTTTTTGGGCTGGTGGGCACATTTGGAATTTTGAGGAAAGTGTTGTGGGTGCTCTCACAAAATTGCTGCCACGGGGGTGTGGCCCATCACAAAATATGTATTTCCCAGAAGGAAAACTAGTGAGGCTAAAACAAAAGTAACTGGTTCAAAACACAAAGCCACTCCTTTGAACCCACCATTTTCTGCTCCAACACCCATTTCATAGAAAGCAAACTGATGAGACTCAAGGGACAAGTAACTTGGCCAAGAAACTGTGTACAAGGCAGAGGTGGAGTCTGAGCCCCAAATGCCAAGTGACATATTTGCCCCCACAAAGTACAAAACACCCATTTCACAGAAACTGGTAATACTAAGAGAAACAGACAAAGGCAAACCAGACACTGGGCACAAACCACAGACAAAATACACACACATACCTCGGGCTAAACACCATACCAAAACAAACCAGATAACACATGGGCAAAACAAAATACACACAAGCCAAACACTTCTTGCTTATCCCCTCCAGCCCCACAGGATGCTTTCTCCCCAGGTTACCTTTTCCTTTCGGGGGGGGGGGGGGAGATTGGGCATTTCCAATTTTTTCCAGTGTATTTTATTTTCTAATAATGCCTCTGGGGCCCATGTGGAGTCCAAAGGCAATTTTGAAATAAAGGTAGTGCTGGAAGCAGGCGTGTTGCTTTGCAACACACCAACCTCCCAGTTTTTTGTTTTTTAAAACTATTTTAAAAAATGTTTTAAAACCACAACAGGAGGGGCAGGTTCATAAGCACCATTGGGACTCCCAGCATAGGTAGATCAGAGCCAGTGTCTACTGTGTACAGATTTTGAGTGCCTGAATCCCTCAGTAGCAAAGTCTGCAAGTCTTTTCACATCTTTACAGTATCATCCACACAGACACACTATGCAACCCTATTTAAGAATCTCTAATGCCACTTCTACGTGTCATGTATGAAACCAGGGCAGCTTGAATGGCTTAAACACCAACTCCTTATGTTAGGAAGTGCATCTCCTTGGGTTTAGTGATTGCTTTCAAAATGGAAGCATCTTTTTGTATCCAATAGTCTGCTTCCTATCTTTTGTAGGCTTGTTATACCCGTGGCTTGAACTCCGTTCACCTTAGCACATTGGCATGCAGGCTGTGGCTGAACCAGTGGCTAGCACTTTCCTGCTCACTGAAAGGTAAGACTAGCGGAATTCTGGAAAGGAAAGCTTCTGTTAGAACTGTACTTGGGAGATCTCTCTCTTTCACACTCAAGTCACACACACACACACCTGGCCTGGAAGAAGCTGGATTCTACTGACCCCTCCCACCCTTCATTTTGCTGGTGTTGGTTAGCATGTAGACATTGCTACTCCTCTGTTTCCTCTGCTCATATTTTCATAGTTGGGCATGGTAGAACCTGTTTCCCAGGCCATATAAAGATATCTGCAGAGAGTGGACTGCTCTTGTATGGTACTTAATCTCTTAGTAAGTATAGCTACCTATGTCAATGGAAACTTCATTAAACTGCTGAAAGCCTTTTGTATGAACATATTTCATAAGTATATGCCTGTGGAGAACCATAAGAGAGGGCTGTCCATGGAGAAATCAGAACTCTAGAACACTAAAGCATAATGCCTTAAATAAGAGTTCACCTGTTAGGAATGCTATTTCAACATTACCATGTGCCACAAGCAGCATGTAACTGATTATGTACCACACCAGTAAAAAAAATGAAGGTATGGAAAAACCAAATGAGAAGTCAAATGAACAATGTTGCCAACTACAAAGCAGGAAAGTGAGAATTCCCTGGAGCCATTAGCCAGTGTTGTGCAGGACAAAATACCTTATGTCCCAGAGTTCAAGCAAGAGAAAATCCTGTCTGCCAAGCTTTCAGAAGTGACAAGTGTTATGCTTTCAGCAAATAACCTCTGAGGAAGCTGGAGAAAAAAACCAATGTAAATGAAGCGCGGAAAGCCCTGGTGGTCCCCAAGGAGGCCACTAATACAGTGGGGCTGTTCATACGACATGGCAGCCCACTGTGGGTTTAACCCACAATGAGGCTGTGGTGTGTGTGGCTGCCATTTTGAAGATGCAACCCCCGCTCAGGGCTTGTTGTGTCGTGCAAACCCGGTGAGGGTGGGTTATGGGAGGGTTAAACAGCCCTCACATAACCCTGGAACGGACCATGGGCAAGGTTTGTATATTCAACCTGGCGTCCATGGGAGCTGCAGCTCATGGTGGGTTAAATAACCCAGAATGAGCCATGGAGTGTCATCCAAACCCATGAAGAGGGAGATTAAATAGGGCTTGGATTGTTCAGTGGTTTTAGTATCCTTTACAGTAGGCCTCTTGTGGAAAAGAATTTCAGACCCTAGCTGCCACAATGCAAAAGGCCTGTCCCACATACTCACCAGCTGCACTTTAGTCAGTGGTGGGACATGCAGCAAGATGTCCCTCAAAGATCTGAGCAGTGGGGCAGAATCATGCTGGAGAAGAGATCCTTTAAGTGCTTCATGGAGAACATGGGTATTGAGGAGAGGTTTTAGAAGAGGTGGCACTATCCAGCTGTTCTGGGAGCTCCAGGGATTGGGGACATTGAGAGAAATGGGTGGGGTTTAAGGGTGCATGAGACTTCAGGGTAGAAATGTTTGAGAAGTGACCATCAGAGGCAAGGAGAAATAAGGCAAAAGGGTGGGGCAAGGCCAGAGAGAGCCCAAGTGTCAGGGGATGGGAAGGTGGGGTAGGGATTTGCAAGTGTGTCATGAGCTGTGAAGAATGCCTTTTGCAGCAGTGTTTGGGATAGAGGTGAACAGACGGAGGCCGTAGAGAAGTCAGCTCCAGTTGGAAGAGTGCTTCGGGAATGGCAACACTAGGGAAATATAAAGCCTCAGTTGTTAGTACAACAATTTGTCAGCAAAAACAACGTTGGGGACCGTAGCTGCAAAACCATGACTAACACACAAATGCTCAGTTGCCCCCTTTCTGTTTCCATAATTCAGAACTCTTATTCAGACTTTGTTCTTTTCAGACTCTGAGGCTTCACTCTTGGCTCATAGCA
Organism: Shinisaurus crocodilurus; assembly: GCA_021292165.1. Classification (NCBI taxonomy): domain Eukaryota; kingdom Metazoa; phylum Chordata; class Lepidosauria; order Squamata; family Shinisauridae; genus Shinisaurus; species Shinisaurus crocodilurus. The sequence continues at coordinate 34,073,817 of CM037881.1, forward strand.
TGGTCTTACTTTCCACCAACTTCACCTCTTTCACCAAGGGCTGACTGATGGCAGCCCCTCCTAGACCACTTCTGAAGAGATGCTGCAACAGTGACTCTTGGCTGAACCAGAAGGCAAAATGGGATTTTTGCTTAGTCAAAGAATGGCAGGAGTCCAGCACAAGAGGTTTCTCGAACTGAATTTATTAGCCTAGAGGGGAAGGATAGAGGAAACACTGCATTAGGAGTAAGATGCTCTCAGTGCTCCGGAGAGTCAAGAGAATTGCCCAGACAGTACCAGACAAAATGGCAGCACAGTAGATTCCACAACAGGTCTACCTCAGGATTGACCTTGTAGGCCCACCATGACAGCACACTTATCCCACTGCTGGTGTCCAACAGGGGGAGACCTGCTAGAGCCAGTAGAATTGGCTTCCTTGTACTTGTGGCACTTTTAACACCAACCATCCAGCCATACTCTTGAGGTAGTGGGTGTTGGGTAACTAAGGTTTACTGCTGCTTCAGTGGGGAACTCTCATAGGCTGTTTCCCTCCCCCATTTTAATATTATTAAATAGTGTAAATTTAACATTGGATGGGTAGTGCAGTGATTTTTTTCGGTCATGGTATACTGTAAACATACAGTATACCATGTTGTTAGACCCAGTTGTTAGTCCTTTCAGAGCTGCACCTTTCTATTTGAAATTCTACTAATGCTTGAAGAATGCTCTTCTGCTGGAAAGATGCATTAGCTCTATCCCATAAGCATTATAAAAAGTGTGTTTCATTTTGGCAAAGGTGGTGCAGAACCTATAGAACAGGATATTTGCAATAGTTATACAGTTGTATAGAGCAGTTAATTTGGTAAGAGACACATCACCAAAAAGCACACATCCATTTCTGTGCCTCTAAGGGTGCAGTCCTATGCATGTTCAGACAGAAAAAGTCCTGCAACTCCCAGCATCCCAGGAGTTGTAGGACTTTTCTATCTAAAGATGTATTGCACCCTAAGTCTTAAATACTTCCATAGTACTAAAGTGATAACAGAGTGAGACAAGTCTAATGAGTCTCTCAGTAGAAGAAAGGCTAAGTCTTGCACACCAGAAGCTGGAATTCTGGCCAGAGTATAAACGAGGGGGATGAGGCACTCCCACTTTCTGTAAACTAGTAGTCAAATTAGTCATAAAACGTGTGAAGAATTTGTGAAGTGAATGAATGTCCCACTGTATTGTACCCGATATGTGAATATTCCATTAAAGATTGCTAATAAAGGACAATCTCTTATACTTTACCAGGGTCTTGCATCCTTTGAAATGTTGCTTTTTCTCAAGGCTTGGTCCTAGGAGTCATTGCACTAACGTAAAATAGGATTGGGCTTGAGGATCTTGGACTGATAGGTGCACTGCTGGGGCTACCAAAGCTACTGCTATTGTTCTTTCCCCTATCACAGTGTAGCTTATGTAGCACACAGGCAAGTGTCATAGTCAACAAAACCATGCCCCAGTTCTTCCTTGTAACAAGGGTTCAAGGGTTCCTTTGTCCATTGCAACAAAGCAGAGCTACCGTATTTTTCGCTCCATAAGACGCACTCCCACCCCCCACCCCCCAAAAAAAAACTAGGTGGAAATGTCTGTGTGTCCTATGGAGCGAATATAGTAAAATAAATATATATATATATATATATATATATATATATATAAATTTTTTTTTTTACTTTCCTCTGCTGGTCCGGAAGAGCGAAGGACTCCTGGGCAGGGCGGGGGAAGCCCCCGCCTCTCAGCTGATTCCCCGCGGAACAGCTGTTTTAAAAAAATATATTATTATTATTTTTTACTTTCCACTGCTGGTCCGGAAGAGCGGAGGACTCCTGGGCAGGTCGGGGGAAGCCCCCGCCTCTCAGCTGATTCCCCACGGAACAGCTGATTTTAAATTTTTTTTTATATTATTTATTTATTTATTTTTTACTTTCCTCTGCTGGTCCGGAAGAGCGGAGGACTCCTGGGCAGGGCGGGGGAAGCCCCCGCCTCTCAGCTGATTCCCCACGGAACAGCTGTTTTTAAAAAAATATTATTATTATTTATTTTATTTTTACTTTCCTCTGCTGGTCCGGAAGAGCGGAGGACTCCTGGGCAGGGCGGGGGAAGTCCCCGCCTCTCAGCTGATTCCCCGCAGAACAGCCAATTAAAAATTTTTTTTAAAAAAATTATTATTATTATTATTACTTTCTTCTGCTGGTCCAGAAGAGCGGAGGACTCCTGGGCAGGTCGGGGGAAGCCCCCGCCTCTCAGCTGATTCCCCGCGGAACAGCTGATTTTAAAATTTATTATATTTATTTATTTATTTATTTATTACTTTCCTCTGCTGGTCCGGAAGAGCGGAGGACTCCTGGGCAGGGCGGGGGAAGCCCCCGCCTCTCAGCTGATTCCCCACGGAACAGCTGTTTTTTAAAAAATATTATTATTATTTTATTTTATTTTTACTTTCCTCTGCTGGTCCGGAAGAGCGGAGGACTCCTGGGCAGGTCGGGGGAAGCCCCCGCCTCTCAGCTGATTCCCCGCGGAACAGCTGATTTTAATTTTTTATTATTATTATTAATTAATTTATTTAATTATTACTTTCCTCTGCTGGTCCGGAAGAGCGGAGGACTCCTGGGCAGGGCGGGGGAAGCCCCCGCCTCTCAGCTGATTCCCTGCGGAACAAAATATTATTATTTTTTATTTTCCACTGCTGGTCCGGAAGAGCGGAGGACTCCTGGGCAGGTCGGGGGAAGCCCCTGCCTCTCAGCTGATTCCCCGCGGAACAGCTGATTTTAAAAAATTTTTATTATTATTTATTTATTTATTTATTACTTTCCTCTGCTGGTCCGGAAGAGCGGAGGACTCCTGGGCAGGGCGGGGAATCCCCGCCTCTTAGCTGATTTCCCGCGGAACAGCTGATTAAAAATTTTTTGGGGGGGGGGTATCATACGGTAAGCGCGTCTTATGGTCCGGTGCGTCTTATGGAGCGAAAAATACATCTCTTGTCAAACACTGCTTTTGGAAACTAATTTCAAAAACGAACAAACGCACGCATTTCCACTGGGCAGTAAGCCACAGCCCCTGTGAAAGGCTGCCCCCTGATGAAGGAAGTAAGCTGATTCCACTTACTACAAAGCAAGGATAAGCCAGCTCTTCCAGTTGCAAAAGCAGCATTAGAAGGCCATGGCATCCACAGTATCCTGGTGCACATGCAATGTTTTGTATCTATAATCATGCTTGGTCTGGGGGCACACATGAATTTCCCCTCGCCCGGTTTGCTTTATCCATGGTGTGGTGTGTGTGCATCAGCACTAACCAGATTTTTCCTCAGACTTTGGAGCTAAGCCTGGTTATGATAGTCTGATTTAGCACTTTTGCAGACCATAATGCACTATGCTTAAAAGCAGCCATGAAAGAGAAAACACGTGAGCTGGTGGCATGCTCTCCACTCTAACCAGGATTAGATTAGAAAGGTTTCTTGTGTACCGGGTCAGTAAGGGGGCAGAGTATCTCTGTGACTATACCACATTATATAGGATTAGCTTTTTAAAAAATGGAAATACAGAAGCCACTTGGTGCAAGTTCAAGCATTTTTTTTATTTTTACACTTAAATATCCTCTTTAAATACAGCATTATCACAATGAAAAGAACATAAAAGGCAAAACAAAATTTAAAGGACCTGACAAGCTTTGGATTCACATTGAAAATGCCACCTGTATACCATGTAATGCAGGAGAGCAGAGAGTTAAGTTATCAGAGTCACGACTGATGTAGAGAGGAGGGCAGGGCTTGTACCAGATGTCTCAGACCAGGGCTTAGTAAAGAAGGGGGTGTCTTCTAAACAGGTAGTAAAAGGGCTGCTCCCATGTAAACAGTTCAGTAGCACCAAAAGGGGGGTGAGGGGAGAATGTTTTCTACAGAAAAGTTGTTTTATGACAAGTATGTGGTACCAACATTAGGGCATCAGAGGGTTTTTTGTGTTTTTTTAAGCCAGGTAGAAGGAGGAGATTATACTTCATTGCATTAAAGAGCATTCTTTAAACAGTTTTTAAGAACTCATATATCTGCTTCCTACTACAGGATTTAGAGTTAAGATTCTGTAGTTTCACTTAAAGCACTAACTCACATTCTCATTTTTTTAAAGCCAGTTTTGCCAACAACCAAATCACCCCAGCCAAAAAAACACAACCTCTTCCTTTCCATCCAAGCAAAGCACTGGTTTGTTTTTCCAAGGTCACAGGCACAAAAGATCAGCAGATAGGCCTTGCTGGCTAATGGAGACAATTATGGCACAGGGCCAGTAAAGCAGTTCAGATGCTACCAGTCGACTGGGAAGAATATATACCCCACTGGGTGACAATACACATTTTATTCAGTTAGGTTTCCATCAACCTATTCCAACATCCTTTGCATTCTGGAATGTTAGCTGTGAGAACTCCCATTAGTGTTTTTTTTTTTATAAAAGTGCTCTGATACTTTTAAGTGTGAAGTTGCTTCCGTTTGGGGAAAGGCTACTCCAGCAAACCATCTGTCAGTATTGGGATGTGGCAAAGGGGAGCGGCAGTTACGGCACTCCACAGAAGGAGGTTCCATATGCTGTCAGACATGCGAGAGTTGAGGTGAGCCCCATTTAAACCTCTTCATTTTAGGGCTGATCACAGCCCATCCTAAAAACAAACACCACACACTATGGAGTTAAAGGCAACACAATCACGGGAAGGGGCTGCTGCTCAGGCTTTAACCTTTAGGGCATGTCTACACCACAGCTGCCCACGGCTCAGTGCTGCAATGGTCAGCTGGAAACGGAAGCATTCCAGGAAAAAGGCAGGCACTTCTTGTCCTGCAACATGCCCTTTACTAACAGCAGCGTGGTGGCCCTAGAGGCAGGCAGCTGTGGAGACTAGGAGTACACAGTAGTGTGTACGGTGCTCTTAAGATGATCTTAAGAGGGACATTTTCTCCCTATTGCCTTTGCGCCATGGACCTGCCATTTGCACCTTCAAACTAGGAGGACAGTCTGTGCAACTTTCTAGAGGCAGCACTTCCCTACTCACTGCTGGGATCCTGTTGCTTCTGAACTCAGGCACACCAGTCTTCTGCTACTGAGAGGATCACATCTAGAAATGGCTGCCTTTGAGAATAAAGCCAGCTTTTTATAGCACCGTTTATTTTGTAAACGACTAGTATGGAAATTGGGAAGGATTCTTAGTCACTAGTGCCCCTCTCAAGCCCCAGCAATACCTTAGGCGGTAGGGAAGCATGGAAGAAAAATCCAAACGTTAGCATCAGAACTCCCAGCAACACGGCCTGGTGCGTGTGTGTGGTCACACAAGTAACATCTGTGTGTATGATCCTTTGCTTTGCAAGGCAGTAAATGGGACTATGACTATGAGAGACATTTTAAGGCTATACTCAAATGCTTGAGGTCCTCTTCCCTCATTTTAAAGCCATTGCACAAAGGAGAAATCTACCTCCTGAACACACTGGTGCCATTTCTAGACCATTCACTGCAACAGAAGGTGGTGAGATGGCAAGCAGGTATTAATCAGTGAGGCAAAGCACAGAAGGCTCCAGTGTATCGTATACACTAAACAGCACAAGGAAAGCTTTGGAGAGATAAAAGGAAAATCAGGGAGGAGTTAAAAGTACTGAAGACTTTTTCATAGTTAAATCCTATCTGTTTTGTAGTCCCATCAACACAGGAATGTGAGACTTCCATGGGCTGTAACAACATTGTGGGACAGAGGCCAAGTTACAGTCAGAGTTTTCCTCCCTCCCCTGCTGGTCTTTTCCTGGACGTTTTGCTTCTGTTCACCTTACCTCCCTGGGAGCTAGCGCCATTTCAGAAGCCTGGGCCTTTCTAGATGGGTTGGCAGAGGTGCTTAGTTAATTTGTCATTATGATACAGGTTGAGGCCAAGAGATGGGTTAAGACTCGGCTGCTGGTATGGATGTTGGATTTTTCTTCTTACGGACCAGCAATGGGTCAGAACAAGTAACTGTAGAGGAAGGCAATAATCTATTTACTACCAAAAAGGGGGGGGGGGGAGATGCTCAGGAGGGTGGAGGGTAAAAGTGCTTTTGTTATCCTACGGGGAGGAAAGTGGTCAGTCAGACAAAGAGGGTGAGTGGCACCTCTACGATACTCCATCCTTTCTCCTTTTATTCCAGGACTAACTGGGAAAGTTAATTGCACACCTCCTTGGGATGGAGATCGCAGCAGATGCGTACGACACGGGACTCTTCTCCACTACCACCCTATTGCACATTTGCTGGCCCCCTTGTGCTTGCAACATGGCAGGCTGCAGTTCCATTGCATACTGACCTGTTGCCATTCAAATTCATCCAGAATGCTAGGCTGCTATCAAGGGGCAGGGGGAAGAGAAAGTTCTCACCTCCAAACTCTTGTGCAACTAGAATGAAACATCTTGTAATGGCTGAAGAGAAGGGAGTAAATAATTCATGAAACCATGGGGCAGAAGAAGGATAAGTACTTTGTATACCTGCTGTCCACCCAAAACTTCATAGAGATTTCAATCTCCACTGAGAAGATGACCCTAACCCCACCCTGGTGCAGTCAAGTGTTCACAGAACCAGACCCCAGAAGGGCTTTAAAGTCAGAGAGGCAGTAGACCCCCCACCCCCAGCTCAGATCAGACACTGAGTGTCAGCTACAGGTCATGGGCACACAAGATGCCCCAGTAAACATTCAGCACATTAAAAAAAACAAAAAACATTTAAACTAATTGATCTCACCAGTCCCCATTAAGGGCCAGCAAGATGGAGAGTGACCATTGGATGAAGCTACTGGTAAGGCCAGGGGACTCCAGAGTGAAAATGGTTCTGTCCGACAGTTGCATGCCAAACTGCAGATGTAACCAGTCATGATCCAAGTTAATCCATACTGAATTTTAAAATATATAGTTTTTCCAGGGAAAGAAGGGCAGCAAATGTCACATAAATAAAGAGTTTGTAGAGCCTAAGCCGTGTAAACGGGTCAGAGCAGTTAAAGCGGGTAAGACCACAGTTACCAAGAAGACAAAGCACTGAAGATGACAGGATGGTACGATGGCAGCAGCTTCACCTGGGATGAGCAACTGGATGGAGAAGGAGATTCCCCTGCACATACAGATTCTTGATATCATATAGTAGTAACAAGTTCTCTTCTGCCCTCCCCCAAACCCGCCAAGCGCTTCAGAAGAAAAGGCAGCTTCGCTCTATTGCTTCCATGAGACACATTCACGTTTGGTCCTTGTAGGATGGGGTAAGGCCCTCCAACATAGCAGCTCTGTTTGGACTGCCCCTTGTCTATGGTCCAGCCGTTCAGTCTCAAGAGGCCACCCAATTGCAAAGGGACCCTCTTACCTTGAGGCAGCCGTAAGCGCTTTTGTTAATTTTATGGTGAGCCTGTACAAAGCAGCCCCCCTCCCCCATATTAAATAATTCCCAGCGGCTGAGGCCTTTAGAGAAAACCGCTGTCAATAAATAGACTCATCAAGATAAGAGCTGTGATGGCTGGGATGTGTCACACAGTCAGAGCAGGTCCCAGAGAGCATTCCTCAGAGGAGGGGAGCTCACAGGCGCTCTCTGGAGATGGCCCTGCGCTCTGGGGCCGCAAACTGTCCTGTGGCACGTTTGTGTGGAAGGGCAGGCTTGGCAGAGGAACTTCAGACTGACAGCTTTCGGAAGGAAGGGGCTCCAGGGACACAGCGGCCTTGCCCGCTTCTGCCCTGCTGGAGGCTGCAGCTCGGCCACAAGGCCACCAGTGAGGTCACGGGACAGAATAGACACTCAGCTCCTTCTCCTCTGCATAGCGAGGGGCATCTCCAGCTCCTCTGTGCTACTCTCGCCCTTCACCCCCAGCACCGACCTTTGGTCGACCTGATAGTACACAACGGGCCTGTTCAAGAAGGGCTGGTCGCCCTCAGCTGAGCCCGCTTGTTCAGCGCTGCTCCGTAAAGCACAGAACAGAGGAACCCGGAGGCAGCTGGGCCTGAATGAGGATGGGCGTTGGCCAGGCTGGGCACATCCCCTCGGGGACCGCGAGAGGCTCTTCCAATGCACACGCCGAGGCTTTCCACGCCGCTAGAAGCCGCTGCTAGAGTCTTCCTCGGCCTTCAACGCGCTCCAGCTCCTCCGCGTCTGAAGGTGCATGACCGCCGTCTCATTCTCAGCCATGAACTCCTGGAAGTCCTGCGTCTCTGGGACTGGGTGCCCAGCCAGTCACTGCTGAGCTGGGAGGGCCTCATCATCCAGTCTGAGCCCGGCTCACCTGCCGCTTATTCTCCAGCTCTAGTTTCATAATGGTGTGCAGGTATGAGTCCGCACCCGGATGGGATTGAATTCAATTCGCCCGGCCATGTTTCCACAGCCATCTCTGGAACAGCCGCACGGGAAGGACATTCGGTCCACCTGGGTGGGGGAAGCGAGGGACAGTGAAACTGCACCTAGCAAGAACAATGTGGAAGTGACTCCAAGATGCAAGCTGAGCCAGGGTGGGAAGAAGCAAACAGATGCTAAGATTATGTCAGATGGAACATGCAAAATCCATGCAAGCTTTTATTGACAAGCAACAGGCTACCAGGCCTACAAGGAGCCCATGGACCCCCACCAATCCCTCCGGATGTTCCCCAGTTAACCTGCTTATCATTCTTACAGTCCAAGGAGAACTCAGAGAAGTCCACAGTGAGCTGGAGTATCTGTCTAATCCCATTTATTGTACAAAAAAAAAAAAAAAGAAGAAAGGAAAAGGGTGGCTACCTGCAACATCTCATCTTCAAATGATCAATATTGTACTCTTAGTGCTAGGAAAGCAAATTCCTTGCAAGAGAAGCACTTCTTCGAGGAAAAAACAATCTGGGACTCTCCACCAGAACTGCACATTTATCATGCAAAAGGGGTGAGCAGTGGTGGAAAAAAGAGTGCTTGTCTGGAAAATTAAGGATGCGAATGAAGATGTGCCAATGCACTCATTCAGATAGTGTTAGAAGGGCTGTGGCAAGAACAATTCTACTCAGCAAGTGTGAAATTTGGTACTAGATGAATAATTCAGCATCCTGAGAAACGCAACTTTCATGTAAGCAACAATATGAAAATTTTAAAAAGCGAGTTTTCAACCCTTGTGTATGTGAAGACAGTGTGCAAGAGCATGGGCAATACTCAGGTTTCAGAACAGGGGATGACGTGGGGGTTCAGAGAAGATCCAGCAAGATTTCCAGTGGTTAAGGCTGCTGGATCCTGAATATGTTCCTTGACCTACACCCCATGACTAGCAGAAGTAGAATAATGCAAGCCAAAACACATGCATGTGCTTAGAGTTGCACAACGTTGAAGAATTTCTGTTACACTGGAGCAGGATTTTTTTTTTAATTTGCTCATTTTGCACCAGTCAGTAGAGGGAAGCAGAGAGACAGTAGATCCCACATGCAGCACCACTAGGGTACTACTACTGTCCTAGAAGGAGAGTCCTATTGCTCCAATAACTAGTTCTCATCATAGGGCTGCTTCTAGCTCACCGCCAAAAGGAGGAGTCTCACCTTGCTGCCTCGCCCCCCCCCCCGAACAACAACAACAACCCTTAAGCGAATCTAATAATCGCCTTCCCTTTTAGGATGTTCCCCTGAATAATGGGGACCTCCTTCTGCCTCAGTGGTGGAGAATAACATTGCATCATCACTGC